>OZ023313.1:67694011-68041511 GCA_964007375.1 Ophion obscuratus | reverse complement strand
TTGAAAATTTTTACATATAATCACGTATTTTTGGGAATTTTTGCAGATTTTTCCATCGTGGCGTTTTTTTTCGGAGGTTTTTTTTTTTTATTAAAGGTTGTTTCGAGAAATGTTTAAAAAAAATCAGGGTGTCTTTTAGAGTCAATGGAATCGATAAAAAATAAAAAAATCGGATTGGCGGGGGTCAGGGAAAAAGTCCACCCTATTCACGTGGAATACCTCATATATATATATATATATATATATATATATATATATATATATATATGGGGTGTCCTGCTTTGAATGGATAATTCCGCAACTTTCGATGGGTCAGATCATGTCCCACTATATGCTGGAATTTCAGGTTAGTAAAACTCCCACGGATTTCGAGATAAAAATCATCTGCTTTCGGTTTTTCGGTTGAAAAAAAAATAGTCTTGGTTATTTCTTTTATCTAGAAAAGTCTTCTTTTAACCTTAAATGATAAGGAAACTTCATGAAAAAGATCTTATGCAGAATTTTCATACAAACCAATTCGCACATCTGACTTTGATAACCTGCGGTGTAAAAAGAATGTGTCACGCATATCGTGCCAATTACTTTAAAAAGTAGCTTAGTTATTATCGATTTATATCGTTTGTAGCAATGGCATGCGAAAAACCAAAAGCAGATTATTTTTCTTTTTCATAAATTAACATAAAGTCTAATCTCTCGAAAACCATAGAACTTTTACTAAACTGAAATTCCAGCATATAGTAGGACATGATCTGACCTATCGACAGTTGCAGGATTATCCATTCCTAATAGAACACCCTCTGTGTGTTTGTGTGTGTGTCGTGTTGTAGGTTATGTATTATTTATACGTACAATATATTCTGATATAATAAAAATAAACATAACAATAATCAACACGTACTAATAATAATAATCTTCACGATATCGACACGTATTAGAACTAAGGTCCGCGATTCGCTTCTTATATTCGATAGGGCACTTTATATTTCATCATCTACAGTTGCCTTGCCGGTTTTATGCCCCTGACAAATAATAAAATGCGCGTTTTATTTATGAGGATTATATATGTGTGTGTGCTAGACGGTGTGGGATAGACGGCGCTCGATAGAATCTCATTGCCATTTGAGAGACCGACGAACGATTTTTTTTTATAAACGTCGTATAGACGAAGACAGTGGGAAGTCTTCGTCCCATCGCAAAAGCCACGTACGATAACTCCTATACCGAAAATCAAGATAACGTGTTTCTAGCGGAAAGAAAAATGATATACGATTAGATACATCGTGCGCACGTGTTTTCCACAGTGTGCCGATCATCCTAATTTTTTCATGCGTTAGGTGCTGCGGTTTCGGCGACAAGTATGCATCTAAATTATAGGTTTTTTTTTCCGAACAATTTCATCAGTTGGCGAGTCAGCAGTGCATCTTGTATTGCATTGGCACTTTGAAAGAATTGTGACGAAAAATGACCTGGTGGGGCCCTCTGTCGGATTCGCCGGAAATGATTTTTTATCGATACTCCTTTACCGACCGTCGGCAAGGACACGCGCGCTTAGCTGGAGCACAATGTCAGGTAATCGATCGCTTTTTTCAACCCAATCGATGAGCCCTTCATAGAGTTCGAAATCCCGTACACCCTGACCTCCGTACACGCATCGCGCTGTTAGTTCCTCTCAGGAGAAAGAAAGTGGAACGTTTTGGTTTATCGCGCGCTTTTTCTTACCGCGCGAGCATTCGAGAATTACGCGCGAAACTGTCACGAGAGCTCGCGCTCAGAAATTTCGGGCCCAGGGACTTTTCGCGTCGTGATAAACGCCTTGCATGGCTGATTCGCATGTGGGAAACAGGGAACTTCTCTCCTCTTGGAATAATCAGGGAAGTCAGGGAAGTTTATCAAGGAATTTACTTTTTGCAAGAATTACGAAAAATAAAAACTAACTTGAAGAGAAACTGAAAAGTATAAAAATCAATATTTTTGTGTACTCTTAATATTTATATTATTTTTCATCATATACAAAAAAGTGATGTCAGTGCCAAACATTGAAAATTCAAAAAACCCTAAACTAATTTACTCTAAGGCTCTATACCATGGAGGCTAGAGTGGGAGGAGTCCGATCTGTGCATTTCAAAGTGGCTACAAAAATGTGGTCAAACAGGGCTGGCGCCACTATCTCTACGACCTCGAGAAGTAAGCTGAGTATCGAAGTGGTATAAGAGAGATGGAAGAGAATCGAATACGCATCCCAGTCTCCATGGCGAATACAGTAGAACCTTGCTTATCCGAGGTAATGTGGGGAGAGTGTACTTCAGATAAGTGAAATCTCGGATAATACGGAAAACAGTACCAACATAGGACTATTATCCGAGATTCGAATGATATACACACACTATTCGAACAATTTGAGAATTGTTAAAATCGAATTTTCGAGACAAACCAGCCTTGATGTTGACAAGAGGACAGATATTTTATCTTTAAAACATTGAAGCAAACAACATCACTTCGGCTTTATATTGTTATTACGGTGTTTTTCTCAAATTGAAAAATAAATACTGGACAATTTTGTTAAATTTCTTGCCTCAATGAGTAATTGCAATTTCTTTCGTGTGATCTTTTTTAAATTTTGATTCAAATACGTTATCGTCAGAATAATCGCGTTAACGATTCGCTGATTGCGAGTTTTAATACAAACAGATCGCAAAGCATTGTTCTTTGACTAGGAATAATTTAGCATCATATTGACCTGAGCAAAAAATGTATTCACGAATAAAAGAATTATTATTTAAGACGTTTTCCACCGATCGTTGTACGAGAAAACAATACAGGACCATTTTTTAAATTCCTCACGACACTAACTAATTGCAATTTCTTGTGTACGATTATCTTTTAATTTTCATTTAGCCCTAAAACTCTTAACACTTAAATGAATAGTTGACTAATGGAATGTTAATTAAGTCGGATGGCTCACATACTATTTACTTTCTTATGAAAATATGAAGAAATTGAGGTATCATAAAGTTAATTTATCCCCGTAGGACCAGTTTAATGACAAAGAAAAGCACGGGGTGCATATACACCCGTCATGCGTTTGACGGTAAGTAAAATGTCATGAGTACGGTCTTACATATAGGTCTTAAAACTCTGGAGGTGGGGGTGTGTCCTCGGTTTGAAGCACCGGCCGTTTCGCCTAGTGACCACAAGTGTCGCTGCGATAGAGTGACGCAGGCTGTGCGAGAGAGATGGAAATCGATTGTTGACTCCCCAGGTAGCAATTTGAAAATAGTTGTCTATTAGTTGTCCAAATGGGTACCAAATGTCCGCTTGAAAGTTACCTATAAGTTATCATGTGTCCAAAAGTTATCTTTTTGGATGGTTGCTGACTTTAAGATAACTTCCGGGCGGACATTTGGCACCCTTTTAGTCGACTTTTGGACAACTTTTTGAAAATTGCTACCTGGGTCATAGGGACCTAACCTAGCTGTACAATTGGCTGGTGAAGGCAAATTATGATATTCATTGTCAAAAATGCATGGACCTAAATACAATTAAAACTAACTTTATTGTAAACCTGAAAAAAACCAAAAGACTAGTTATCCAAGTGGGTACAATAAATATGAATGTTTTTTTTATATAAGTGTCAATGTGAGTTCGTGTTGGTCGAGGGGTTCGGTGCAAGTGTCGTAATGCTGCTTTCAAGGGTTCCATCCCTGTGCGCTCGGTTTTTTTAAAACATGTTTTAGCTTTTATAAAACAAATAGGCTTTACGCGTTGTTTTAATTGACCGGAAAATAAGTGGCAACTATTTCAGACCGAAGTGAAATCTAGACCGAAACACTTGCAGGATGTGTTTCTTGAAAATGAAACAAATACTTAAGAAACAGTGCTTCTTTTGCAATTCTTTATTTCCTCTTCGAAAAATTTTAATGCATGTCCCAAGAAACATTTTCAACAATCTCTACTTTGCAGTTTCCGAAACGGTTTGCGTTGGTAAATTTAAAAAAACACCTCTTTTCCGACCTTTAAGCGAAGGACTCTCGAGTAGGATAAACTAAAATAATTCACTAATTTTGTTTTATGTTTTCCAGCCCGGAAAGTATTTATTGTAATGATCCCAATAATTTTTCATTTTTTTCAGGTTCCCGGCTCCAACGCGGAAAAAAATAATTTCAATCATTCCATAAGTTGCAGGTTTTATTGTCCTTAAAAAAAATAGATTTTTTTTCAATATCACCGTTTTTACAAGTTTACAAGTAGAACACGTCGCGTGTGGTCGCGTGAATCAGCGGTTATGTTTCGGTTCTGTTTACTTTTGAAATCTATTTCCGTCTCTCTCACACAGCCTGCATCACTCTACAGCATTCTCGTGGTCACGAGTTGAAACAGTCGGTGCTTCAATAAGAGGTCATCCCCCACCACTGAAATTTTGAGCGAGTTTCAAGACCTGTATGTAAGACCGTGGTCATGAGTTTGTTTGGGTTAGATATCGCTATCGTAAGAATTATCGTGTTACCGTTCGCTGTTTGCGAGTTTTTATATAAACAGATCGCAAAGCATTTGTGTTTGAACAGCAGGGATTAACTTACCGTCGTATTTACCTAAGAAAATAAAAATTGATTCAAGAAAAAAAGCATCAGTATTATTTAAGATATTTTCTACCGTTCGTTGTACAATTAAACACTATTATAATAAAAATATTTTTATGTCACCACGTAATGCATTATCATTCTTTTCGACCTTTTTCACCTTTAATTAGGCAACTAATGCATATTGTTCATTGGGCATTGCTATATTAAAAATATTCTTCTATCTTTACGCATTTACGGAGATCTCCTTGCTATATATCAATTTACATCTCTCTCGCACGCAGCCCACTTCTCAAGTGTCATTCTGCCTCATACACAGCTAACTTCTCATTATTTATATGTTCCGTCTCTGTCACACGCAGCTCACTTCTTGAGGTCTTAGCAGTAGTGGCGCCATCCCTGTTTGACCACATTTTTGTAGCCACTTCTTTCAAGTCTCTCCACAAGAGTTCGGACTCCTCCCACTCTAGCCTCCATGCTCTATACATTCGCATTCGATTTGTCGATACACAACCACACAATTATTATTGTAGATAAGTGTTTATGTTTATTTTTTATTCAGTGGCACTGACATACAAATTTCTGTTTATAATAAAGAACGGTTTCTGTATTTGCTTTTAATGTATTTTTTTTACTTTACAGTGCTTACATAATTTTTCGATTTCCAATTAACATTTTTTTTAAATATTTTTCATTTTTATATATTTGATCTTATCTCAAATTATATTCTTTATTTGACCCCAATTTTGCTGGAATATTTGCAAAACCTGTATGGAAAACCTAGAAAAGTCAGGGAATTTCTGAGTCAATACTCCGTAACAACTGCGTAACAACCGTTAGTGGCGTCACGTTGGCGACAGTGAAACAGCGTTGCCAGGTTAGGAGATTTTCTCCCAGATTTAGGAGTATTTTAGCTGGGTTAGGAGAGAAATGGGGGGAAAAAATGTGTAGGAGATTTTTTAGGAGAATTCTGAAGTGTGAGGGTATTTTTGGGGGATTATAAATTTCCGAGATTTTTTTTTTCTCAAAACAAGTTGAAAAAACCAACCACAAGTGCACCAATTCCGAGTGAACGCAAACAAACAAGTAATCCCAAACAATCGAAAACTATCATTCAAACCCAACCGATACGACCTGCGAAACAAAAAGGTTGGCCGCAATGGTCGAGGCTATAATGCACGTTCGACTCCCGCTCAGCGTTGATTGCTGTGACTTTAAGCCGATAGCTCGTATGCTGAAGCGTTTCAGCTCTGAGAATACTTATAATAATATAAATGACAGCGATGTTGGAAGCCTCGATATATTTCCTGACAATTAGGGCCGAAATTTAGCTATTCATGCATCAGTGCATTCTTCATTGCAATAAGTATCAATCCGATGGGGAATCCACTCTGTGCTCATTCTGTTCGTAATCGTTCTCGCTTTAAAATGCCGCTTCGTCCATCGTGCTACGGGTATTTTTCGATTTTTGGCAAAATTTCAAAGAGGAACCATCGATTTTGGCAAATTTTCCCCCACTTTTTCAATAAAAATTGAGGGTTTCGGGCGATTAATAGTGAATTTGTATTCAGGGGGCGAAAATACGTAAAGCGACTTGAAATGGACCGTCGTCAATGAGTATAAGTTACACTATAGAATAGTTCAAAGTATATACTCGGTAATAAGTAAAAAATTGTAAGAATAAACAAATATATAGACAAATATAAAAGCAGGTTTCTTGTAATATGCAAATTCAAAAAGAAATAAATCCCCTCTAAGGCTCAAAGACAGATTACCATACCACGATAATGTTTTTACCGACTGTACGTTTCACCTAACTACAACAATTATTTACATTAGAAAAAGTATTCATCTTCATCTATAATTCGTACAGATCGCAGCAATCAAGTGTCAAAAGAAAATACTCAATACACAAGTGGGAAATGCATTTTAAATAACAGCTATTTGACGACATTTGACCTATCGCGAAAATTACCTTCCATTTGCAGCACTGTTCAGGCCGGTGGCTCGGTTGGCGCTATTTCGGAGATTTTTACGGGGAACCAGCGATGGTCTAGGGGGAAGCCGCCAGAACATCTGGCAACACTGCAGTGAAAATCGAGCGATCCCGCCGCCGCTCGAAGATGTGCAACGGTTGTGTATCTTCGAATTCAAAGTCTCGTTGATTCGAGAGAAACAAAATCAAGAGAGTTCAGTGAAAAACCGCGCTCGCGAGTCATACATGTCAATAAAATGTCGGAATTTCCGCTGGGCTATCGTGAGGTGGTGCCCGACCAAACACTGCCGGACAAATGGAAGGAAATAACTCTGAACACCGGTGAGCGTCCGACGACATAACCTCACTTTTCGAAAATTTCCGGTTTTTCGCTACCCCCGAACGTGATAAGTGTAAAATAGCGACTGCAAACGCGCGTGTTGATTTCGACGATGACGTACCGTCGAGCATCGACGTCCATAGGTTCCTCGGTCTCGTCTGACAGCACTTTTACGCGCCGGAGAGCGGCGTCCTAACCTCAAAAAGATAGAAAATTCCACATTGCGAAACGAACTATCAACGTGTTTGCTGTTTTTCCTTCACAGTTTTTCTTCGTGTGAAAAACTTTAAAAAAAAACCAATTTGCTTATTCGGCCAGCTTTAGGGTTGGAATTAATTAGGGAGAACGCAATGTGCGAGTTTTTAACTTTTGTAGTTTTATTTTGGATAAATTAATTCGACAATGTTTTTTTAGATCGAATTATTTGATCCTTCTTTTTTCCTAATATTTTGGTATTTAGGCGGGATATAAACTTACAACTATAAAAACATAGATTTTTTTTCTCTTCAAACGTTAGAACTATATACGTAGAATATTTTTCCAGTTCCAAACAAAATTCGAAAAACGTCAAATGTTACAGTCCTTCAACGCTGTAACAAATTCGCCAAAAATTGGATAAGACATTTTTTAGGGTTCCAACTATGCAAACCTCCATATCATCGACTTACGTCAAAATGGTACACTTTGAAGAAAAACATTGAATTTTCAACAAAAAAATCGCTAATTTGGCAAAAAAAATTCTTTTTTATTTTCAAGATCATTTCTCTGCCATTTTTACAGATGCATAAAAAAAATATCATGGAACAGTCAAAAGTAGTAATAAAACATACCCAAAGTCTCAAAAACGGTGAAGAAATATTTCGTTTTGAAAAAATCATGAAAATTAGTCCATGTTTTCTGTGCCTGAAGGTGTCTCCCCCCTTAAGCCTTGAAAGTCTCGAAAACCAAAGGAAAATAGAGTTTGAGGGCTCAGACCCCTTTAGCCTAAAGAAACCGCCTCGAAAAACAAAGGTAAATAAAGAGTTTAAGGGTACAGACCCCTTAAGCTTAAAAAAACATCTCGAAAACTGAAGGAAAATAGAGTTCGAGGGCTCCGACCCCTTAAGCCTAAAGAAACTGCCTCGAAAACCAAAGAAAAATGAAGAGTTTAAGAGTTCAGACCCCTTAAGCTTCACAAATCATTTCGAAAGCCGAAGGATAATACAGTTTGAGGGTTCAGACCCCTTAAGCTGCAAAAAACATCTCGAAAACTGAAGGAAAATAGAGTATGAGGTCTCAGACCCCTTAAGGCCCAACAAAATCAGCCAAACCTGAAGGAAAATCGAGTTTGGTAGCCCAGACCCCTTAAGGCTAAAAAAATGTCTCGCAAACCGACATTGCCACTTGAATGAAATATAAGGATCCAGAGTTTGAGGGTTCAGACCCCTTAAGCTGCAAAAAAACATCTCGAATACCGAAGGAAAATAGAGTATGAGGTCTCAGACCCCTTAAGGCCCAAAAAACTCCTCCAAAACTGAAGGAAAATCGAGTTTGAGGGCTCAGACCCCTTAAGGCGCAAAAAACGTCTGGAAAACTGAAGTTTCCGCTTGTATAAAAACGATCCGCATCGATGCTTAAAGCTTTTTTTGGAAATATAATTCCAGCACGTTCGAACGTCCCCAAAATGTTTCCATTGTAACATTGAGAGAAAAAATTCCCTTACCTGGGATATTGCTCACCCGCAGGTGGAAGCCAGAGTACCCTGCAAGACATAAAAGTGCCGGAGAGAGCGGGCGGTTACTCCTACAAGGACAGCTCGAAAGCGTTCACCCGCAATCGTTTCATCTACTGGCGCATCTGTCACGACGTACTCGAGCTAGTCGAGCACAGTCTGGACGTAAATCTCGCCAATTGCAAGGTTCGCTACAGATTCACGGACACGCCGATTCTGGACGGTATCAGCATACACGAGACAGTCAATTCGGTGGTAATACTGGTAGTGACGGTGTCGAGCGTGCACAAGCTGGCGTTTCCTCATCCCGACAAAATTCACAAGACCGATCGTCTGTTGGGTTCTCATCCGGATCTGAGCGTCCAGTCGATACTGGGCGAAGCGTCCGTTCACACCGCTCGCGATCCGCACACTTTTCACGTTATCGCCAGCGCTGGAACCACAAGTGAGTAAATTCAATGCCATTGAAGTTTGAATCGATTGTTTTTGAGTTATTCGATAAACAATGTTTTTTGTATTTTAACCATTTTTTGTGGGCTGAAGATATTATCGGAGAGTGATGATAAAATACTCGATCGACGCGTCTTTTCAAGGGCTACAACGTTCCCGTTGGAACAAAAAGTGTACGAATTTTTTCTAAAGAGTTATTTCATTAAAACTGATTTTTCAGAATTTCACCCTCAAAATGAACTTCCACGACTTCCGGACTGTCGACAAAACTAAAGCCCCGATTTTTCTGCACATTTTGTCTCACGACGCTGACCTCGTAGGGGTTTTATTTTGGCATTAATCCACCCCCATCCCCTTTCATCCCCAAAAAACCCTACACCCCGATTTTACTTTGAAACTAGCCTTCAAATTGTTTCCGATTACGGGGTTTTTCAGCGACAGCACGACTGTACTAGCAGGAAAAAGAAGAATAATGAGTTTGGCAAATATATTTTTTTTTTCGTATGGTCAATTTTTCTTGGCCCATTATGCTCCAAAAATCACTTGAATATTTTTTAAGATCGTTATTAGAGTTCCATAACCAAAAATTTGAAAAAAAAAAAAAAAAAAAAAAATGGTTCGGACAGTAATAAGATTAAGAGTCTGGTCTAGAGCGAGATTTTTGACGTCATTTTTGGGGTGGAATAACTTTTAAACCGTTGAAGTTGTCTTGATGAAATTTTACATGTGTATTTATTGTTCCTTTGAGAATGTATCTACAGTAGAACCTCGATTATCCGAACCTCAATTATCCGAACGTTGGCGCGAAAGATACATTCTTGCTCGCTGCCACTGCCGTGAGGAACAATGAGCAACCCAACGCAACTTCTCCTTCTCAAACGGCTGCGAGACTTAGCCGCTCAAAAACGCGTTACGGCCGTTCGTCAATTAAAAATGGACGATTTTATAAAAAAAAAATATTTAAAAAGGCATTCGACTTTTTTAAGGTGTTTAATATATATATATATATATATATATTTTAACACCTGATATATGTATGTACATAAAAACAGTACATACATATATATTAAAATTTGACATGTACTGTACTGTTTTTATGTAAAAGGTTGTTGTTTATGATCTCGTCCCAAAAAACCCAAAAGTTGAATGCCTTTTTAAATATTTTTTTTATAAAATCGTTCGGATAAAAAGTTCGGATAATCGAAACGTGGGTTTTTTGTATGTACCCTAAAGGTACATATATATATGTATAAAAACAGTACATGCATATATGTCTGTACTGTTTTTATGTAAAAAGGTGTTGTTTATGATCCCGTCCCAACTAACCCACGTTTCGATTATCCGAACTTTTGATTATCCGAACTAGTCTCGGACCCAATTGGTTCGGATAATCGAGGTTCTACTGTACATAAAAAAATGTATTTTCAATATTTTCATGTAGTTTTTTATTTTTTTACAAAATGGTCCGCCGAAAACCGCCTCAATCGGCGCCCACTCTGGGTGATGTATGCATTTGAAAAAAATATATATTAGGTGTACAAATAAGTTTTAGGACAGTTTTCAAAAAATTCAAGATTTATTTAAAAAGACGTAAAACACAGTTATTCATCGAAGTAATCTCCATTGCACTGAATGACCTTCAGCCATCTCTCAGGTAACTCTTGGATGCCTTTCGCAAAGAAACTTTCGTCTTGCGAGGTGAGAAATTTAGCGACCCATTTTTCCACTTCTTCAAATGTTTTTAATCGCACGTCAGACAAATCGTTCTGCATTTTCCGGAATAAATGATAATCGGATGGGGCTAAGTCTGGTGAATACACCGGGTGTGGTACAGCTTCCCATCCAAGCGCTAGTAACGTATCCTTGACCGGTGTACCCACATGAGGCCGCGCGTTGTCATGGAGCAGTTTTACTGGACGTTTTCCTTTACCAGAAAATGGACGTTTCTTCTCAATTTCTTGATTCACTTGCATCAATTGATGACAATAGCGATCGGTAGTAACTGTTTGACCAGGTTTGACAAGTTCATAATATAGTACGCTTTTCATATCCCACCATATGCACAGCATGACTTTGTTACAATGAACATTGCGCTTTGGCGTGGATGTTGTCGGCTCGCCGGGGTCAACCCAATGATATTTGCGTTTCGGATTATCAAAATAAATCCACTTTTCATCGCCGGTCACAATTTTCCACAAGAAAGACTTTCTATGTTGCTTGTTGTAAAGACTCACAAATGTTAAGACGGCTGTTTTTATTTTCTTGAGTCAGAAAGTGTGGGAAGAGTCACTTTGTTCCTTTTCGAATCTTACCCATTGCTTTTAAACGATAAGAAACAGTTTGTTGAGTTACTCCAAGTTCCCGATCGTCCACCTTTACAGGAGGCCCCGTGCGTTCACGGTCACTAACGTCGAAATCACCTTCTTTGAATCGCTTATACCAATACTCACATGTACTTTTAGATACAATGTTGTCTCCAAGAACAGAACATATCGATTCACACGCTTTCCTAACACTTTTTCCTTGATGGAATTCATAGCGAATGCAGTGTCTAATAAATAGCTTATCGGTCTGCATGTTTAATTTACAGAATTTATAGGTTATGTTTATGACTCCTTTACGTTTCGATACTACATATCAAGCGCCATCTATGATAAGTGAGCGGGACCTTTGAATTAATTTAGAATAGCTGTTATGATACAAAATCGAAGTGTCCTAAAACTTATTTGTACACCTAATATATATATTCTCAATCTGTATGAGTATTCTGAGCACTGGTAGCAGAATTAGTACTTGAAAAAAAAATGGTTACAAAATGGCGGCCTGTTAAACTTTGATTAACGATATTTCATACATTTTCGGGTATTCGACGAGTTATAAAATGTGGGCAAAATTATTGTTCGACTCAATTCTGCCACCAGCCCTCAGAAAGAGGCTACCGAAGGTATGTGCAAAAATCGAGCTCGATAGGTCAATTAGTTATCGAGATATCGTGGGCGCCGATTTGAAAAACATAGTTCTGAGATAAACGCGTTCAAAGTTTTAATACCGTTAGATGAGGTTTGCGCGCGGCTTGCTTATAATTTCCATCACTCTGCTATTTTTTGAAATATCAATAAACAGTTTTCACGAGCGTGTTAAAAAAGGTCTAATAAATAATAAAATGAAGAGAGAAAAAACTCGATTTTGTCAAATTTCTAGACCAGACAACTGCCTTAATTAAATGAAAAATTAAAGAACCTTTGTTGCAATTCCAACGATGCAAACGTCAACACGATTAATTTCATCATTTAAATCCAAGCGAATTGAAAAATTCGAGAAATAAAAGAGAATGGTTCGTTTTCAACGGAACTTCGATATGGATTTAAAAATTCGTTTGTTTGTTTTTTGTGTTTTCCGCAGATTCTCCGGTTCCTCACGCGGCGGCGTCATGGCTGACGTTGCCCCACGAGGAGGCGCTCTTCGCCCTCGCGTACAATTCCGGCACGATCCTCGTGCTCCGACTGGACACGATAACGGGCCTCGTGCACACGAGCGAGCTCAAGCAGGACTCGATGGTGCCGAGATTTTTGAGCGGTATAGCGACGGCCTTTCGCGGCCGTAATTCCGAGGGTCAGGTCGCGATGTCCCTCGTGATTCACACGTGCGGCAACGACACTTACCTGTTCGCGCTCTGTCGCGAGGGCAACGTTCGCATGTGGTCGTGCAACAAGGCCCAGTGCGTCGCGGTCGCCGACGTAGCGATCGACAATCGCGTCGCCTCGCAGGGCGCGCACGGCCACATGCTCCGCAAAGTGCTCGGCTCCGAGAACGAGCTCTATCTCGGCAGTTATCTGAAATTCGGCAATGGCTGCGAGTTCAGTATTCTCAAGCCCGTACAGGACGCGGGACTCTTCAAATTCGTCAGAACGTGCACTCTCTTCGCGCCGGATGTGAGTTGAACATTTATTCCGCCCGAGTGAACAATTAAAAATTGATTTTCAATTTTGAAAGTTGTCAGGTATTTTTTCGGAATTTAGTTTTTGCGAGAATTACAATTAAAGGGGTCGTCTAGTGTGAAGGCCGTTTTTAAAATGCTTTTTTGGGGAATTCTTTTTTGACAAACCATTAAAATAAAATAATTTATAAATTGTATATCATTTTTCTTAACATTTAAACAAACTTTGTGAATTTTTTGAAGTCATAAAATATAGTCGGAGATACACCGCCCAACAGGAACACATAAAAAGAGGTGCTCCACTGCCGCCGTGATTCCGGCCGTTCTGCTTGTCTGAAATAAAAAAAACCAAACGCAATTTTAATCGTGAGATTTGAGGCTCCAGATGGAATTAAAATAAGTTGGAATTCCAAAAAAAATTGTTTTTTTACGCTTTAGAAAAAAAAATCAATTTTTCGTTTTTTTTGGGGTTTATATAGCTGATAAAAAGAAAAGTAACAAAGCAATCTTAATTACTAGGTGCGAAACTAACAAGGGGACAGTACGGCAGTCGGATTTTTGTAATTTTTCGTACTCATGGTACGCGAAGTTCAGAGCTCGAATATTAATATCCCAAAGCAGTTCGACGCCATATTCAGAAATTTTCGAGAAAATTGACTTTGAAGTTTTCGAGCGCACTCTTATCCCACAAAGATGCAACGATATTCGAACCGGGCTCGTGGCGTACCCGGTAGCGCTCGAGTCTAGTAATCGCGGGGTCGCTGGTTCGAGTCTCACTTCGAAATGTTTTTTTTTTTTTTTTTCATTTTTTTTTTAATTCGCATACCTCCGTCATTTAAATATCCCGATAAATTTTTGTTGTATATAATCACATATTATATATAATTAATATAATATATCTATATATGTTTATATATGGACAAAATCCATATATAGTTATTTATGTACAAAGTTCATTATATTTATACATAATTATATATTTTCTCATATATGATCATATATTATTTATATATAACAATAGGTGATTATTTATAAAAAAATAAATAAATAATCCCGGGATAAAAATCATAAAATCTATGCTAATTCACATATATGTAATTATAATTGTCAATGATAAATGCAAGTCTTATTTTTGATTATCTCTTGCTTGAAATTGCGAATAGGCGACGTAAAAATATCCAGTAATAATATTTACATAAACTCCCTTGTAGATTAATAGGAATATAAATAGAAGAATAAATGTTGAAATATGTGAATATAACGCTTGCTTTGGCAACCGTTGATATTGTGAATAACAGTTCTGCGTACATCGTTTGCCTTTGTCCTGATCAACTACCTGCGAAGCGTATTCAAAAGTATTCAATTCCTACCTGAAAAGTATTCAATTCCTACCTGATCAACTACCTGCGAAGCGTATTCGAAGTATTCAATTCCTTACCCGACGTTTTTCATTTTCATCCTAAAAATGTTGTTGGTTATAAATATTGATACTTGAAAATGTATGTTTATAATCAAGAGATAATTAAAAATATGAATTGCGTTTGTTCATTTAAAAAAAATGAAAAAAAAAAAAAAAAAAAAAAAAAAATCGAAGTGAGACTCGAACCAGCGACCCCGCGATTACTAGACTCGAGCGCTACCGGGTACGCCACGAGCCCGGTTCGAATATCGTTGCATCTTTGTGGGATAAGAGTGCGCTCGAAAACTTCAAAGTCAATTTTCTCGAAAATTTCTGAATATGGCGTCGAACTGCTTTGGGATATTAATATTCGAGTTCTGAACTTCGCGTACCATGAGTACGAAAAATTACAAAAATCCGACTGCCGTACTGTCCCCTTGTAAGTTTCCGGTTATTTTTTACCAATAAAAAATCGAAAATTTCAAGACAAATACAAAAACTGGTTCATTCGAAGTATTGTCCCTCGCTATTTACACATTTTTGCCATCTCTCTGGCAATACATAAATACCGCGACGATAAAAAGACGCGTCTTTGGACTGAAACCATTCGTCCAACCAATTTTGTACTGCATCGTAATTGGCCAAGTGTAGCCCACCCAAGCCACGCGCCATCGACCGGAACAAGTGATGGTCTGAAGGGGCCAGGTCTGGCGAATACGGCGGGTGCGGTAGCAGATCCCATTTCAGTGTTTTTATGGTGTCCTGGACGATGGAACTGCGATGGCACGGTGCGTTGTCGTGCTGCAATATCACACGTTCGTGTCTCGTGTCCCATTCTGGCCGTTTTTCGAGCAATGCGTGGTTCAAATTGATTAGTTGTTGTCGGTAGCGATGCCCATTGACAGTTTCGCCCGGTTTCAGCAGCTCATAGTACACGATTCCTTTCTGGTACCACCAAACGCAGAGCATTGTCTTTTTTCCGAAGCGATTTCGCCGTGCCGTCAATGTTGACGCTTCGCCAAGTGAAAGCCACGATTTTCTGCGTTTGGGATTCTCGAAATATATCCATTTTTCATCGTCAGTAACAATTCGATGCAGGAAACTTTCTGTTCTGCCGCAAAAGCAACATTTCGGAAGTGGCTCTTCGATTTTCCATTTGTCTCTCAGTCAACTCATGCGGCACCCACTTTTCTTCCTTATGAATTTTTCCCATGGCGTGCAAACGTTTCGAAATACATTGCCGAGTCACGTTTAACGCCTCGGCAAGTTGATCTTCTGTTTGAGTGTCATCTTCATCCAATAACGCTTGCAGATCGGCGTCTGCAAATGTTTGCGGTCTTCCCGAGCGCTCCTTGTCCCCAGTCTCAAAATCGCCACTTCTGAACAGCTTGAACCAATCTTCACACGTTGTTTTTGATGGTATCTGTTCGCCGTAGGCCTCCTCAAGTAACCGACGTGCTTCAGCTGCTATTTTTTTTAGCTTGAAGCAGAAAAGCAATGCTTCCTGCAAATGCTGTTTCTATGGCACAAACTTTGACATTTTCGAGGTTAGAAAAAAGGTCGTTGTGTTGCGATATTTGTTTATATTACGACTGGGTATTCTTAACAGATGTCCAAGCTATAAAGACACCCAATTTCAGACCTGTATGCCGACTACATGTGTCGCTAGCGCCATCCATCTGTGAAACCCGGGAAGTTAGTTGCGCACCTAGTAAAAAAAAATCAGAAACTTAACAAATGGCGGAGATTAACATAATATAGCAATATATTTTTTTTTTGCGCGCGCGTTGATGGTGAAAGTTTTTCGCATCGATGTGGGTGTCTTCAAAAAAATGAACATATTCATAATTGCAACATGAATCTATCTTCAGTGCGAACCAAAAATATTATTTTAAAAATTTATTATAATAAAAATTCGAAACTAAATATTTTTTACTCAATTTTCTGTCAGTATTTTTTATATTTTTTTGTGTCATTGAAATTTTTGTTTCTGTGGTTCACACGCTAGGTGATACTATGAGTATGTTGTAAAAATTTCAAAGCGATCTGAACCTTCTTTCGAGAGTTAGAACTTTCACAAGGTTCAAGTGAATCGTGGAAAAACGGCTTCGAAGCTGGCGGTCGAGCGTGCCGCGCGGTATCTATTATACTTAAATGCAATCTTACCTTATTTTTGGAATTTTTCAATTCTCTAAAGCTTAAAATATACCTTCCATATTTCATCTTAAAATAAAAAATGAAAAGTGTTGAATTGTTTTGCGTATATAAGGCCTTAAGGAGCCAGTTTACTTTGGAACCACGAAAAAAGGCTACTTTCGCGATTTTTTTTAGAGCATTTTATAAAAGTTTTTGGCCTTGATAAGTAAAGTCTCGAAATACATTTAAAAAAATGTTAATTCATTTTAATTCATTTTTAAGTACAAAAACTATAGTTCAACGTAACGCCTCAAAAATAGGTGGGCTAGGTAGCTCCATCACATCTCGGCAATGGCTTGTCTGAAACAAAAAAATCAAACTCCATTAGATTCAGTATGACACCAGCTACAAAATGACCCTCGGATATAAAGTTTTATCAAAAAAAAATTAAAAATGGCAAATGAAAAACGAAAAAAGTAATTAAAAAAAACACGTTTTTTCGCAGTTTTTCGCAAAAAAGAGTAAAAATCAAAATTTCAAAATCATCGAGGGTCATCTTGTTGCGAATCATGTTTACAATATGTGGTTCAAGGCAGTCGGATTTTTGTAATTTTTCGTACTCATGGTACGCGAAGTTCAGAGCTCGAATATTAATATCCCAAAGCAGTTCGACGCCATATTCAGAAATTTTCGAGAAAATTGACTTTGAAGTTTTCGAGCGCACTCTTATCCCACAAAGATGCAACGATATTCGAACCGGGCTCATGGCGTACCCGGTAGCGCTCGAGTCTAGTAATCGCGGGGTCGCTGGTTCGAGTCTCACTTCAAAATTTTTTTTTTTTTTTTTTTTTTTCTTCATTTTTTTTAAATGAAAAAACACAAGTCATATTTTTAATTATATCTTGATTATAAACATACATTTTCAAGTATCAATATTTATAACCAACAACATTTTTAGGTTCAACTATCCGCTTCGCAGGTAGTTGATCAGGACGAAGGCAAACGATGTACCCAGAACTGTTATTCACAATATCGACGGTTGCCAAAGCAAGCGTTATATTCACATATTTCAACATTTATTCTTCTATTTATATTCCTATTAATCTACAAGGGAGTTTATGTAAATATTATTACTGGATATTTTTACGTCGCCTATTCGCAATTTTAAGCAAGAGATAATCAAAAATAAGACTTGCATTTATCATTGACAATTATAATTACATATATGTGAATTAGCATAGATTTTATGATTTTTATCCCGGGATTATTTATTTATTTTTTTATAAATAATCACCTATTGTTATATATAAATAATATATGATCATATATGAGAAAATATATAATTATGTATAACTATAATGAATTTTGTACATAAATAACTATATATGGATTTTGTCCATATATAAACATATATAGATATATTATATTAATTATATATAATAATATGTGATTATATACAACAAAAATTTATCGGGATATTTAAATGACGGAGGTATGCGAATTAAAAAAAATTAAAAAAAAAAAAATTTCGAAGTGAGACTCGAACCAGCGACCCCGCGATTACTATACTCGAGCGCTACCGGGTACGCCACGAGCCCGGTTCGAATATCGTTGCATCTTTGTGAGATAAGAGTGCGCTCGAAAACTTCAAAGTCAATTTTCTCGAAAATTTCTGAATATGGCGTCGAACTGCTTTGGGATATTAATATTCGAGCTCTGAACTTCGCGTACCATAAGTACGAAAAATTACAAAAATCCGACTGCCGTACTGTCCCCTTGTTAGTTTTAAAGATACGATGGTGCTAGATTTTGAAACCGTTCCGAGAAAAACGCGTTTGAAGTTTATACTATGAAAAACTCTTACCTAAACTCAATCGGCAATTCCTGCACCGTACAAAATCCCTTCTGATTGCTCATCATCGTCGATTACATCAAGTCTTGCTTGCTTTCGATTTTTTGCAATTTTCAAAGTTGACTGGCCCCTTAAGATAAAACATGAAAAATTTTGAAATTTTTCGTTAAGGCCTTAATAAAAAAAAAACGTGGTAACATTCCAACGTTTTCATTGAATAGCCGTTGAAAGTATCGGACAATCCTTTTTGTTCAGCAACACCTGGTCGATTTCGCGTTCACGCCGACGCGTTTGTGGGCGGTTTGGCGAACGACGGACATGGACACGGTTGCGGTGACCCACGCGCAACTGCCGTTGAACGGTGCCCAAGTGAATTCGGAGTGGGAGACGGCGATTCTTGAGCAGCCACCTGACCGGGACTACATAGTGAGCGATCCTGGCACCGATCCCCGCCAGGCGTACATCAATTACATCTTCCATCCGGGACAATTTTCCCTCGCGGATATAACGCGTGCGCTAAGTATTTACCGAAGATCGAATCTGATCGCCGACATGACACTTTCGCCTGCGATACTGAAGGAGCGCGTCTGCATGGCCGTCGAGGCTGAGATCCAAGCGGAAGTGATGGACTACGAGCTGATGGACGAGGACTATCTCGAGATCGCTAATCGCTGCTGGTCGAAGTTTTACTCGTGCGTCATTCAGTATCACGTAAACGGGACACGACCCGTTGGACTGCTCGCTCTTCCCGGTGTTTACGGTCTCGCCCTCCTCAAGAAATCCTCCTTCTCTCTTCTTCGGCCCATGGAGGCGCTCGAGCATCTTATGCTGTCGAACGAGAAGTCTTACGCCTCGAGGTTCAAGACGACACCGGTACTTTCGCAGGACGAGGACACGTGCCAGGATCTCATAAGCCTCGTGTCCGCGCTGGTCATGCTCGAGGAACAATTGTCGGAAGAGGCGAAAACGAGCTTCGAGAGGGAATTGTATCATCTGAAAAGTCCCGATAACGTCGTCGAGGATTTGTTCGCGAGACTCGCCATGGAACCGGACGATCCTGTGAGTCTTATTCACTCGCTTTTTCTTTAAGGGGAGACACCTAGGAACCGGAAAAAACGGTCACTTTCGTGAATTTTTCAAGGCAAACTATTTGAAATTTCGGATTGGGGTTTTAATTATCTAAAAGTATGTACATTCGAAAATATGTTTCATTTTCTTTATTCAAAAATATCACAAGTATACAAGGATATTGTATTAGGTGTACAAATAAGTTTTAGGACAGTTTTCAAAAAATTCAAGATTTATTAAAAAAGAAGTAAAACACAGTTATTCATCGAAGTAATCTCCATCGCACTGAATGACCTTCAGCCATCTCTCAGGTAACTCGCGGATGCCTTTCGCAACGAAACTTTCGTCTTGCAAGGTGAGAAATTTAGCGACCCATTTTTCCACTTCTTCAAATGTTTTGAATCGCACGTCAGACAAATCGTTCTGCATTTTCCGGAATAAATGATAATCGGATGGGGCTAAGTCTGGTGAATACGCCGGGTGTGGTACAGCTTCCCATCCAAGCGCTAGTAACGTATCCTTAACCGGTTTACCCACATGAGGCCGCGCGTTGTCATGGAGCAGTTTTACTGGACGTTTTCCTTTACCAGAAAATGGACGTTTCTTCTCAATTTCTTGATTCACTTGCATCAATTGATGACAATAGCGATCGGTAGTAACTGTTTGACCAGGTTTGAGAAGTTCATAATACAGTACGCTTTTCATATCCCACCATATGCACAGCATGACTTTGTTACAATGAACGACATTGAATTGCCAATGAATGCCAATGAATTGTAACAGCATGACTTTGTTACAATGAATTGACAATGAATTGCGCTTTGGCGTGGATGTTGTCGGCTCGCCGGGGTCAACCCAATGATATTTGCGTTTTGGATTATCAAAATAAATCCACTTTTCATCGCCGGTCACAATTTTCCACAAGAAAGACTTTCTATGTTGCTTGTTGTAAAGACTCACACAAATGTTAAGACGGCTGTTTTTATTTTCTTGAGTCAGAAAGTGTGGTACCCACTTTGTTCCTTTTCGAATCTTACCCATTGCTTTTAAACGATAAGAAACAGTTTGTTGAGTTACTCCAAGCTGTTCCGAAAGTTGTTTCTCCGTCTGACAAGAGTTTTCATCCAGCAACGCTTGCAGTTCCTGATCGTCCACCTTTATAGGAGGCCCCGTGCGTTCACGGTCACTAACGTCGAAATTACCTTCTTTGAATCGCTTATACCAATACTCACATGTACTTTTAGATACAATGTTGTCTCCAAGAACAGAACATATCGATTCACACGCTTTCCTAACACTTTTTCCTTGATGGAATTCATAGCGAATGCAGTGTCTAATAAATAACTTATAGGTCTGCATGTTTAATTTACAGAATTTATAGGTTATGTTTATGACTCCTTTACGTTTCGATACTACATATCAAGCGCCATCTATGATAAGTGAGCGGGACCTGTGAATTAATTTAGAATAGCTGTTATGATACAAAATCGAAGTGTCCTAAAACTTATTTGTACACCTAATATGATCCTTGGAGCGTCGTAAAAATGTCTGCGTATACGGTACCCACTGGCGTTTCTTCAAAAATCATCTGAAAAAAAAGACCAAAAAGATTATTAAATTAGATACTGTAATCTAGTACTTGTCATAGCCGATTTTGTAAATATCGATTTATGACAAAATGGCGGACGTTTGAACATAAATAGTGATTTTTGGGCCAAAAATTAGTTATTATTTTGCCTATAAAACAAAAACCCTTCAAATCACGTTTTTCGACTTTTTTCCGCGTTTTTCACAACATACAGAGAATAAAGATGTGATTGATCTAGCCCAAAAATGCTTGTATCGAATGCCAAAAAATCCGACAAAAAGGCAACATTACTGTCAACATTTTCTGAGAATTTACGATTTTTTAGCTGATAATTAGGGCAACGGTAAAAAAAAGATTAAAAATCACGAAAAAAATCACGCCTTTCTTATGGGAAAAAGTAAGGCTTCCTAGCGGTGGGTAAATATGGAGGGAAACAAATAAAAAAATTCTGACATTTTTTACAAATTATTTTGAACCCATTTGGGGCGTAAGACCATTAAAATTCGATTTTGCCCTTCTTAAGGAGGTTGGAGCGCTTCAATTGAGTCAAATGACGGTTTATTAATTTTTTTTTTTGCAATGAACCTCAAACAAACGCATACGAGGTACAGATTCATTCTGTATATGCTATTTTTTTAAAATATATCATTAAAGGGCAGAATTATGCCTTTTAATATTTTTATTACGTAAAGTAGAAAAACTTTTGTGTTACTATTGGGAGTACAACTTTGCAGTGACCGTTTTTTTTTCAAAAGTTTAAGGCTTTATTATAAAAAAGTGGCTACATATTTTTTAATCAAACTACTGCCCGTCGCTAGCTACGACCTCGGCCCATCTTTCAGGTAGCATTCGAATCCCGCGTCGATAAAAGTCTTGGTCCTTGGAGGCAATCCAGGAATCGACCCAATTTTTGACTTCTTCGTAAGTACCGAAGTGCTGGTCAGCCAAATCGTGTGCCATTGCCCGGAACAAGTGATAGTCGGAAGGGGCAATGTCTGGAGAGTACGGCGGGTGGGATAAAACCTCCCATTTCAGCGTTTCCAAGTACTTTTTCACGACATTTGCAACATGGGGTCGGGCATTGTCATGCTGCAGTATCACCTTGTCATGTCTTTCGTTGAATTGTGGCCGTTTCTCTTTGAGTGCCTTACTCAAGCGCATCAACTGACGTCGGTAGAGTTCCCCTGAGATGGTTTCGGATGGTTTGAGCAGCTCATAGTACACAACGCCTAGCTGGTCCCACCAGATACACAGCATCACTTTGGATCCGTGAATATTCGGTTTGGGCGTCGATGACGGAATATGACCAGGCAGTCCCCATGATTTTCGGCGTTTAGGATTATCGTAGTAAACCCACTTTTCATCTCCAGTCACAATCCGGTGCAAAAATCCCTTCCTTTGTTGTCTTTGGAGCAGTTCCCGCAAATGCTGAGAATTCGGCTCGTAGGTTGCCATGTTTGAGTGCCAATAACTTTATAATGCATACACGTATCCGTTAGCTTTTTTAAATTGTTTACATTGGCAGAGCCTCTAGTTTAAAATGCCACTTTTTTTATTGAGCTAGGGCCACTACTTCGGCCGCAGTGGCTCTCTAAGTAAAACGGTCACTGCAAAGTTGTACTCCTACATCTTGAAAAAGCATAACATTATCGAGGATTATTATGAAAAAACTACGACAACGAATGTTTTATACAATTCACAATGAAATTTTTAGTAGTAGTAGTAGTTTATTCCATGGTATACCCTCATGGGCGTTTACACTAAGAGTCGCCCCCCCCCCCCCCCCCCTACATGTGGTTCCCCTTTTACAATATTTGCTTAAATCTAACTTACATTCTACTTTCTCCTATCCTCTTCCTTATGATACCTCAAAACCAATCGGCAATTTTATTTATTAATTTCCTTTTTCCTTCATTTTTCCTTCTTTCTTCTACTTTTATTTATGCGCATCCTTCGTTATTTTTTCGAATTCTCTTATGTAGGAGCAGAATTCTTTGACCGGGTAATTTCTTGTCAACTCTCCTATTTTTTGTCTGAGATCGTCCCCCCCCTCTTAAAATTCCGTCACTTGCTCTAGGCCTTTCACAGTTTCTGTTTTTAGTTTTGCCTTTATTTTTCCGCAGCTGCATATGTGCTCCAAACTCTCTTCCTCTTCCCCACAAAATCGACATTTCGTATCTCCATACCCCTTGTTCCCTTTTTTAGCCTATGTTCCCGCACCTTATTCTCGCCCAGACTTTTTTAGTTTCGCCTCGTATCTCCTTTGCTTTCCAGTATCTTTCCATTTCTGTGTTCTTTTTCCTACTTTTGTACTCAGGGCAGTACCTTGATTTATCAATGTTACACCAGTCGCCTTGCATCTCCTGCTGTACTTTGATTTTTATCCCTCTATCTATTATTTTTTCTGTGCCTCTAACCTCCCCGTTCCGAATTAGCGGCCACACTACTCCTTCTCCCACTCCTCCCATGGCTTTAACCTTTTCCTCTCCCCATTTGGACGGATTTTTATTCATAATCCCTCTCACCTCCTCCTTCAGGCACACCTTCGGCCACCTTTCTTCCCCCATCTTCATCACTTCTGTTATGTATTTCGCCGCTGTTTTCCATGCTTCGCTTTCTAAGCCTCGGCACCCTGCTTCCATTCTCCATATGTAGTTGGGCGTGTTTGGACTGATACCCATGGCCATTTAAACGAATCTACCCTGCCATCTATCCAAGATTTTCCTCTTCCTCCATCCCCATACTTCTGCCCCGTACATCATCCCGCTTTTCACCATTGCCCCCATCAACTGTAGCCTCCTTTCGAGGCACCCTATCCTTGCCCGCTTAAAGATACCCCAGGTTGCATTGGTGACTTTCTTTATTTTCCCGGCCAATAATTTTAGGTGTTTCTCGAATGTGTTACCCGTGGAGAACCACACTCCCAGATACTTGTATTCCTTGACCATTTCTAATTTCTTCCCCCTGTATTCCCATTTTTCCCCCTGCTTCTTTCTCCCTCCCTTCTGGAACGTCATTATTTTTGTATTAGTTATATTCACCGTAAGTTTGTTTTCCTCCACGTATTTTTCCAGAGCCAATAACATGTTCTTTAACCCTTCCTCCTCGTTCGCTACCAAGACAATATCGTCTGCGAATTTCACGGCAAAGATCTTTTTTCCTCCAATCACTGTTCCTCCCTCGTTTCTTTTTTCCCATACTTTGTCCATGTCCTCAATGTAAAGACTGAAAAGTGTTGGGCCGAGCGGGCATCCTTGTCTCACGCCCCTTCTTCGTCTCGAGTCTATCCGAAATTCCCTCCCCTGTCACTACTTCGTTAACCGTTTTGTCATATATTTTTCTGATCATGTCCTTAAGCCTGCCTCGTGTCCCAATCATTCCTATTTTTTAATGAAATTTTGAGTAATTTATAATTTTGAGTAATTTATATTACGTCACGAGCTTATTGGCCCATGGTTTACGATGGGCAAGCTGAGGACTTTCTTTTTCAAAATGTTTACAAAGGTTCAGTTTGCGTTAATCCGTTGTTAGAAATGGTTTATCTTGGTGCTAAATAACAAAAAAAATTACATAATCTTGAGTGTGAAAGTCTTGCCCATCTAACCGCACGTTAAATGACATACATTAAACTATTTTTTATCTCTGGTGTTTGTTGGTGGAAAAAGTTCAAAAAATTCGTAAAGACTTAGTATAGTCTAAATAATAACATGTATTTTTTATTCACTTTAACGTTGGATTGTGGCTAACGCTCCAACCTCCTTAAGGACAGGTCCAGTGTATATGTGTAACTCAGGTATAAATTCAAAACAGCCGTTCCCAACAACTGCCAGGGATGCGCAGCGGTTAGCCGTACTGAAGCGCGCGCAGCGTTTTTCTACTTTGAAGCGTTGTACTGAGTCGACAAAGTGAAAATCGTCTTTACCAGCAATTGGATATCAATACTATGATGGAATTAGAGTTGAAAAATGCAAAAAAATCGATCTTTTTTACCCATCACAGTGGTGTCCCGCCTTAAGACTGTAGGCTTAAAAAATACGCACTCAAAAACCGTATCTTAAAAATGTCAAGCCCCTGCAGACCCTTAAGGCAGGATTCTACTTTGAAACCATGAAAAAAATGCTATTTTCGTGAATTTTTTCTGAGAATACTATTAAAGATATCGATATGGGGTTTAAACTGTTCAATAAATACACTCTTTAAGTACATAAAAAAAATTATAAATGTATTTTATTCATTTTTTGTACACGTAAAATATGTTTAAAGCCAACGCCTCGAAAAGCAGGTACCGTTGCCGTGGTCGTGAAATCTTCCCGACGGATGGTCTGAAACAAAAAAATCAAATAGTTTCATGTTCAGTATGTCTTCAGGAACCGACCTAACTAGAATATTTTATATACGTGCAAAATTAACAAAATGGCGGCTAAAATACGAAAAAAAATGCGTTTTTTTGGGGTCTTTTTTTGCAATAAAAAAATAGTTCTAATCAAAATTTTAAGTTGATTGTAGTTAGGTCGGTTGGTACACACATATAGAATATGTGTTCCAAATTTCATAAGGATCGGTTCAGTACTTTTTGAGTTATCACGACTACGGTACTTGAAAATGTCGTTTCGAAAAAAAGGCATTTAAAGTTTTGGTGAGTGATAAATCGTAGAAAAAATTATCTTACCCTCAATCAGCGATGCCTGGGCCATATAATATGCATTCGACGTGTTCCAGGTGGGTGTTTTCATCCAATTTCAAAGTTTCAAAGTAGAATCCTGCCTTAATGCATAATGATATTTAGAAAAAAAAAAAATAACGATGCTGAAGTTTGCATAGTTGGATTGCAAAGAATTTAATTTCTATTGGCAGATTCCGCTTACAAAAGTCCTTCGATCATTTTTTGAGATATTTATTTCGCGATCTACATGATAAATCTATAGGAAAATATGATAATAAACATATGATAATAAAAATATGGAAAAATAAAATGTAAAACGGAACTTTCGTTGCGTTCCAACGATGCAAACGTCAACACCACGAGCAACCCCTTAAGTTCGTACGAATTTCAATGGCGAGTAATCAACCATTCGTGCGCAGCTTTCGGACTTCGACTTCCAAATGGAGCTGCATCACAAATTGGAGAACGTAAAGGATCCCGCGAGCGCGATGGGAATGTTGCTCGAGGCGTTGACTTACGATCTCGGCCAGCCGAACAAAATGAAGCTGGACACGGAGCAGCGGGACGTGCCGAGCAAGATGCTCCAGAGCGTGAGTCATTTGTTCGGCAGTCAATTGGGAATATCGACGATTTCCGAGAGCGTGGCCCAAATCACGCTACTGCGATTCTCGATATGTCGGGATCTTCTGATACTCCAGCAAATCGTTCTCGGACGACCGGAGGTCTTCGACTCCCGAGTGCTTCACGCGATAAAGTCGTCGCTCGCGCCGCGCACGGTCGTGCTCACGCAGGCTTACTACGTCGTTATGTGGATATGCGAGTCGACGGCGACCTGCGCACAGCCTCAGGGATTGCTGTAAGTAAATTCACAAGCTCGGCCTTTCGCTACGATCTTCACATTTTACAAGCTTCCATTTAACTTGACTTCCTGGAAGATGCAAAACGGAAAATCGATATTTTAACCACTTCCTGAGCACTTAACGGCGGTGTAAAGTTAATTCGGCGAAAAAAGGCATGTTTTTAAGATTTTTTTTTGGCGTAACGAATAGTGTTCGTTTATTGAAAAATTTACATATAATAAAGTAACATTTGAACAACATTCTCCTAAATTTGCATTGCAAAATATTCAAAATTGAGCGAGTGAAAATTAAACCCCGGAGGCGCCTCGAAAAAAAGTTGGTTTGCGGTGTGCACCATAACTCGCAACAGAATCATTTGAAACAAAAAAATCAAAATGCATTTGTTAAAGGAGATGTTTCTCGAGGTAATGACGGGAGGATTTTTTTTTTTCGATTTTTCGATTTTTCGTAGCACTTGGGAGCCAAAAACCCGATTTTCGCTTTAAAAAATCGGCTAATTTGTTGTTGAAAATTAGTAATTATTAAAAAAAAACAAAAAAGCTCTCGACAATACCTGGTGAATTATGTGAAGAAGTACTGTGCAAAATTTCAAAGCGATTGGTCCAGTAGATTTTGAGTTATCGTGCACACGGACTTCAAATATGACAAGTCTCAGAAAAACGGTTTGAAAAACGCAGAAGAGAAGAGAACGGCATGGAGCAATAGACGCTCAAATACTCATAACTTCGTCAATTTTACTCCGATCGACTTGAAATTTTAACACAATATTCTTGATATATTATGCATTCATTTAAAAAACTTTTAAAAAATGAAAAAAAAAATTTAATACTTTACCCCGCCCTTAAAGCTGTGAAATTTTGCAAACATGCATCTGGAAAGTGATAATGAATGATTCAACTTAAGGGAGCTTTCCAGTGTGACAGCCCGAAAAATCGCTGTTTTTCGCGATTTTTTTTTTTAAAGAAAAAATAATCTAATCGGTCTGGTTTTTTTTTGTATATTAATTGGGTATTGAAGAATACAAAACAATTTTTTAAAGATCGATTTATTTATTAATTAATATCTATAAAAATGATGAAACAATTGTTGCAGAAAATGCACTTGGATGTGGTGTCCACGTTGGGGGTCACAATTTTGATCTGAAACAAAAAACACAAAAAGATTATTGATCGGTATATAATTGGCTTTCGTGCTATGGAGGCTTTTTTTTTTTTTTTGCAAAAATGGCGCCGGTTTGAACAAAAAGTATCGATTTTAGCATTTTTTTTGGCAGTTTTTTTTACAAAAAAATAGGAAGATGTCAAAAAAAAAAGCTTCCATAGCACGATAAACAATGACGTTAAGAATATTGTGTAAAAAATTCAACTCGATAGCTTTAAAACTCTGCCCTCCAAGTTGGACACCGTTTTGAAAAATGCTGTTTCGAGAAAAACGCGTTCAAAGTTTCAAGTGAGGAAATTTTAGGTAAATCGTTTACTTACGGTCAATCAGCGATGCCAAAGAAGCGATGGGAAGAGTGTATACTATTCGATAAAGCAAAAAAAAAATTCGATTTTTTGAAAATTTCACACTGGAAAGCTCCCTTAAAAAAGAATCATAAAATATTCAACTTTTCATGTAAAATTAGCGATATCTAATCATCCATATAAAATCTCACTAACACGTACAAATAAGTAGCCGACTGTGTTTGTATTTAAAAAGTTTATATGCAGTAATTCGTCGTAAGTTCCACCCCAATTACAGTCTTTGCTATTTTTTACAAGCATTCCATGTTCCTAACGTACAAACTCGTAAACTAGTAAACTACCAGTAACAACTAACTAGTCAAATCAATTAAGGGGAGGTACCAGATTAAACGGCGAGAAAAACAGGTAAACTTCGGGAATTTTTGTCTCAAAAACTAATGTTTCGATTGAATCCGGGTTTTTTTTATAGGAAAATATGTACATTGAGGTATGTTTAGGAATTTTTAAAAATAAATTCGTCGACTGGAAGCGACTCAAACGCGATTATCTCCAAACCATTGCTTTTTTCTGCAATGTGTAAGGTAAATGTCCCAATTATTGAACAGCTAAGGATCTGGGGAATGGAATTCGGTGAGAAAAAAATAAAAAATCAAGAAAAAAGCCATCGCTTTCATGTTCAAATGATACTTTGATATTTTTACTTTCGAAAAATCACCCTTTAAATTATTTTTTAATGATTTCAAATGAAAAAAACAGAATAACAATGTGAAGCATGCAAATGTCCCAATTATTGAACACTGGAAGTGCCTATGTCCCTAGTATTGAACAGGCATATCCCAGTTATTGAACACTCTCGAGAATTCTTTTTCCGTTCTGAAAATATTATTTTGGGTACAATATTAAGAAATAAAAGCAAAATCAAACACTTAAATAATCTTTTATTAATCATGTAAAAATACAAAAATATATATTTAGTCTCTTTTGACAGGTTTTTGGTTCATTCGCATTTGGTTTATTTTTGCTTTTCAACTCGAACTTTATTTTATATTGCTTTTCAGCTTCCTCGTTTTTACGTTCTGTTTTTGTTTGATTTTGTCGCAGCTTGGCTCCCTGAAATATCGGAGAGCAAAAAATATTGATCATTACATTCGTATTTTTAGGTTACATTTGGGTTATATTTTCTTTTTACTTTTCTTTTTATGTTTATTGCACGAAAATACAAATAAAAAATATATATAACGATCTTAGAGTTATTATTAAAAGAATAAAGGTAAGTTTATTCAGGAACTTACAGTTTTTGTTTGAATAAATCCGATTCACACGATCTGTCACGCGTTAACTGTCTCGATGTTTTGATGGGTTTAATGACGCCATCTTGGAGAATTCGAGTGTTCGATAATTGGGACACACTGCATTTTCTATGTCCCAATGATCGAACACTGTATTTTTTAACAAATAATTAACTTTAAAGAAATTTAATTATTATTTGTAAGAAATTTTCTGAGGAACCTGAAACGCCTTTATTTTTTGAGATGCGACAGTTTTTGAATTTTTCATGCCCTTACGCATGAAGCGGCGCGTCTTAGCGAAAACGATAAGCAGTTACCGATGAGACGTCAAATCGGGTCACCGTTGCTGATTAAATAATTTTTTTCTCTATCAATTAAAGCTTTTTTTGCACAATTAAGGTAACATTTCGATAGCTAAAAGTTCCATAGATGTAATGAAATTTTTATAAATAAGTAAATGCATGCAGGTGAATGAGAAATAATAAAAATACAAGATAGTGTTCAATAATTGGGACATTTACCTTATGCAATCCAAAGTCGTCGGGAATTGCGAACGAAAAAAGAATGTTAAATTAATACGGTCGCAATTCCGTCAAAAATGAAAATTTCAAGAAAATCCTCCGTGGCGAACGAGAAAAACTATCGAAGAATATTGTATCCAAATTTGGACAAAATCGGACAAGCCGGTTTCTAGATACATCTGGCACCGACTTTGAAAACTATGTTTCGAGATAATCGCGTTTGAATCACTTTTAGTCGACGAATTTATTTTTAAAAATTCCTCAATATACCTCAATGTACATATTTTCCAATAAAGAAAACCCGAATCCAATCGAAACATCAGTTTTTGAGATAAAAATTCCCGAAGTTTACCTGTTTTTCTCGCCGTTTACTCAGGTACCTCCCCTTAAATGCTAAAAGAAGGAAATTATTGGGAGTACAACTTTCCAGTGACCGTTTTTTTCAAAAGTTTAAGGCTTTATTATAAAAAAGTCGCTACATATTTTTTAATCAAAGTACTGCCCGTCGCTAGCTACGACCTCGGCCCATCTTTCAGGTAGCATTCGAATCCCGCGTCGATAAAAGTCTTGGTCCTTGGTGGCAATCCAGGAATCGACCCAATTTTTGACTTCTTCGTAAGTACCGAAGTGCTGGTCAGCCAAATCGTGTGCCATTGACCGGAACAAGTGATAGTCGGAAGGGGCAATGTCTGGAGGGTACGGCGGGTGGGATAAAACCTCCCATTTCAGCGTTTCCAAGTACTTTTTCACGACATTTGCAACATGGGGTCGGGCATTGTCATGCTGCAGTATCACCTTGTCATGTCTTGCGTTGAATTGTGGCCGTTTCTCTTTGAGTGCCTTACTCAAGCGCATCAACTGACGTCGGTAGAGTTCCCCTGTGATGGTTTCGGATGGTTTGAGCAGCTCATAGTACACAACGCCCAGCTGGTCCCACCAGATACACAGCATCACTTTGGATCCGTGAATATTCGGTTTGGGCGTCGATGACGGAATATGACCAGGCAGTCCCCATGATTTTCGGCGTTTAGGATTATCGTAGTAAACCCAATTTTCATCTCCAGTCACAATCCGGTACAAAAATCCCTTCCTTTGTTGTCTTTGGAGCAGTTCCCGCAAATGCTGAGAATTCGGCTCGTAGGTTGCCATGTTTGAGTGCCAATAATTTTATAATGCATACACGTATCCGTTAGCTTTTTTAAATTGTTTACATTGGCAGAGCCTCTAGTTTAAAATGCCACTTTTTTTTATTGAGCTAGGGCCACTACTTTGGCCGCAGTGGCTCTCTAAGTAAAACGGTCACTGCAAAGTTGTACTCCTAATATTTGTATGTAAAACACATATGTTTAAAAACCAACCTTTTATTTAATGTACTAAAAAGTAGAAAATAATTTTTTTCACCAAGTCACCTATACGTGGGTATAAATAAATTTATTCAACATTTAAAAAGTTGAGCGCCCCAATCTTTTATTTATTGTCATATAGGTCACCTGGTAAAAAAAATGTTCTACTCCTAAGGAGGTTTTAGCGCTTCAGTTGAGTCAAATGACGGTTTATTAATTTTTTTTTCCACGAACCTCAAAAAAATGCCTACGAGGTACAGATTCATTCTGTATATGTTATTAAAAAAAAATTTCATTAAAGGGCAAAATTTTGCCTTTTAATATTTTTATTGCGTAAAGTAGAAAAACTTTTGTGTTACAAACAGCTTGAAAAAGTATAACATTATCGAGGATTATTATGAAAAAACTACGACAACGAATGTTTTATACAATTCACAATGAAATTTTGAGTAATTTATAATTATGCCTGTTTATATCTACGTCACGAGCTTATTGGCCCATGGTTTACGATGGGCAAGATGAGGATTTTTTTTTCTAAATGTTTACAAAGGTTCAGTTCGCGTTAATCCGTTGTTATAAATGGTTTATCTTGGTGCTAATTAACAAAAAAAATTACATAACCTTTAGTGTGAAAGTCTTGCCCATCTAACCGCACGTTAAATGACACACATTAAAGTATTTTTTATCTCTGGTGTTTGGTGGTGGAAAAAGTTCAAAAAATTTGTAAAGACTCAGTATAGTCTAGACAATAACATGTATTTTTTTATTCAATTTAACCTTGGATTGTGGCTCACGCTCCAACCTCCTTAAGTACATTAAACAAAAACTTGTTGTTTAAAAATATTTTTTGCACATCAATTTAAGGGGCAACATCTACCTAGAGGTCCGAAATAATTGCCAAAATTCAATTTTTTTCTGGGAAACGGTTGGTGAAAAACAAACGCATTCTTTTAACACAAAGGTTCATACACTGAGAGCCTTAAAAAATCACTAAAAAGTACAGAAGAACAACGAAAACATGGCCGCCGGTAGACGATTAAATTTTTTTCGCGACGTTCCGGACACTCAAGCTTAAACGGTTCATCCGAAAGCTAAAAACCAAACGAGTTATTCAAGTTAACGCAGTTGAAGATCGTCGATTTTAAAAATAATTTGTTTGACAACGTGGCGACGAATTGAAACGCGAATATACAAAATCTATGGAAAAGTCCTTTTTGCGTAACTAATAAAAAATGAAGATCAATTTTGAAAAAGTGAGATCATCAACGACCTTTAAATGACTCTCATTGTATCTTCTGTAAATTTGGAAACAATCCATCGAGTAGTTCTCGAGATATGTCCACCGATTTTGAAAACAGTGCTTCGAGAATAACGCGTTTAATCCTTCGATTGCGAACTTCCGCCACGAAATTAGTAGTCGGCCATTTTGTACATCGAAAAAAAAATATATAAATTTTCTAACAGCTTGATATTCATACTAAATACAGTCCGACCTCCGAATAAGAGACCAAAAGCCCCCAAGGAGAAGAGTTTTTCTTATATATCGAATAGCCCCACCAGGCGCGCGCTCCTCGCTCACTACCTCTGTCTGTCTCTCTCACTCTTTTCCGCATGCGATCCCCTCAACAAGAAACTCGCTCGAACGAGTTAAACTTAGTATTGGCTGGTACAAAAATCTTGCAACACACAACACGAGTAAAAAAGAAAAATATTTTATTTTAACAATAAACGATTATACAGTAATGTAGGCTCCCTCCGCATCTACAACTCTTGCCCAACGCTCTGGTAGACTTTGCACGTCCGCAGACCAGAATTCTTTTGATCGTGAATTAAGAAAGTCGTCCAATGTATTTTTGGGATCTGACAGATCATCAAATTTTTTATCCCGTAAATAGTTCTTCAAAGCTCGAAGCAGGTGATAGTCGGTAGGTGCTAAGTCTGGTGAATACGGTGGGTGTGGTAGAACTTCTCATCCTAGCTGCGAAATAGTTTCTTGTGTCATCTTAGCGACGTGGGGTCGAGCATTGTCATGGAGAAGCCGAACGTGAAGACGTTTGCGCCTTTTCTGTTTCATAATTTTAGCCACCTTTTGCAGTTGTGCAGAATAAATCTCTGCCTGTATTGTGGTGTTGGTTGGCAGAAATTCGTAATAGAGCATGCCCTCAGAATCCCACCAACAACAGAGTAAAACTTTCTTCATTTCACGGGGCTGTTTAGGGGTCGGTTCCGGTTTTTCCTCTTTCGATAGCCACTGACGCTTGCGCGTGTGATTAACATACAACACCCAGCTTTCATCCCCAGTGACTATTTCTTGAAGAAAATCCTTTCTTTGCGGACGATGCAGGAGTGAAAGACAGATGGACATGCGTGTTGCTTCGTTCGATTCGCTGAGATTGTGCGGTATCCAAGACGAATAAACTTTCCTATATCCCATCTCTTGTAAATGTCGTAGGATAGTAGGATGACTGCAGTTGAGTTTGTTGGCTAATTCTCGTGACGACATATTAGGCTTTGCCTTTATAAGTGCTCGCAGTTCTTCATCGTCCACAATCGATTCCCTGCCGGACCTAGGTTTGTCTTCAAAAGATGTATCGCCAGAATGAAAACGCTGATACCATCGGGAGACCGTTGAATAATTAACTACATTAGCCTTGAACGCACTGCACGTATTACGGGCTGCAGCTCTTAGAGAATGCCCTTGCAAGAATTCGTAATATGCGATTGCTCGAAGTGCACGTTGATCCATCTTTGCTCATACTGACTCCGCGGAACAACTGACTCGCTTATATATCCTGCGGCATGGAAGGTTCTAGACCATTCTTGTATTTCCTATTCTCGAATGTTCTCGAACTTCATTATTAGGAAAAATATTTTAATTGAAAAAAAGTGTTGCAAGATTTTTGTACCAACCCGCCCCTGCAAAAACGTTTTCGACTGCGCGTGGACATTTATTTAGCGAATTTTTGTTTCACGTTAATTTACATACTATTGAATATTATTGTGTACTACTGTATCTGAATTACTATTAACTGTTATAAAATGACCGAAACTGTAAAGAAGCGTAAGAGATCAGACTGTAGTATACAAGTCGAAGAAAATATTACAGAATCTGCGCCACAAGGTGATAACTTAAACAAAGCGCTTTATGTCCGTATTGTTTTATCCCATTCATATAAAAGAAGAAGTCAATATCTCTGAGGATTCATCTTCAATGGCAAAGTTCGACTCTCGCAAAAATATTCCACCGTCAGTTGAGTGCCGTTGCGGCTCAACATAATACGCAACAAGACGAAAACGCTTTTCTTTACGTCTCGGAAACTTTTGCTGTTTTATATGAAAATCTTTAAACGCCCTTATCTTTGTTTTTATTTTATATGAAATCTTGTCAACACATATATGTATCTTTTTAATGAATACAAAAAATGTCTAATAAACTTGTAGATTTTTTGTTACATTCCCACACGCACACACACATACTCACGCACGCATGTACACATCAATATACACTACAACGTTCACTCTATTTTGCCCGAATAATCTCTCCCAGGCTAGTTTCTTAACCAGAGGTTCCGCGCACAAAATTCTCGAGCTCGGAGTTCGAGTCGGAGTGGGGGAAGCGCTCGAGTGAGGAACTGGGGGAAGTTTCTTATTGCCGGGTTTCTTATTCGGAGGTCGGACTGTAGATTTGTAATTAATTTTATGAGTGAATCACTTTTTCATACGAAAAAAAATTGTTAAATTCGCGCATGATTTTATACCCGTTACTGTGGCCTACGGCCTTAAAGCTTGTTCCATTGTTATTCGTGTTCACCAATTCAACGTTGAATTTGCAGTGAAACTAGCGTGCAGCGATTGTCGTCGCTGAAGCTGACGGACTCCCGAGCAACCCTCGGACACAGACAGCAGAGGTCGATGTCACTTCTCGAGCTGTTCGTTCAGAGTGGTGGAGCGAGGCACGCCCACACGCTGATGGCTCACGGGGCCGACGTCGAGCCGAGTGCCCTTACACCCTGGCACTGCGGGATGCTCACTCACGTGACGCTGATAGCACAACTGGTGTATCCTTTTCGAAGTAGATTCTATATAAAAATCGTATAAAATACGGAAATCGCCTGTTACGAGAAAATGTCAATTAAGGGGCTGCACTCCTCTACAGGCCTGAAAAAATGGCCAAATTGAGATCTTTTTCTCTTGGAAACGGTTGGTAAAAAAGAAATGCATTTTTTTAACACCAAAAAATACAGAAAAAAAAAGCATGGCCGTTGGTGGGTAATGAAATTTTTCTCGCGCCGTTTGCCGGGGGACGATTTCTAGCTTAAGGGGACTAGGCAGCGAAAATAGGATAACATTTTGAAGGGCATTTGTGAATAACCGAAACGACATACATACATTTTATTTTTGCAACGTTTTCATTGGAGTTTCGGCTGTTAAATTCAGTGGTTGAGGCTTAAAAAATATAAATATTTAAGGGAGATATGGGCGGATAAAGAAGACCACGCGTCTCATGCACTGCTCCCTCATTGCCACGATTCCGAAATATTGAAAAACGGATGACATTTGTTGCAATAACAATAATAACAAATTGATTTTTTAAATGGACGTCGGTTAATTTTGCAGAGAATTTGTTTTTCGTATGACAATGTGATTGGTTCGTAAAATTAATTACACATCTTTTTAGTATGAATATCAAGCTGTTAAAAAAATATGTATATATTTTTTTTGATGTACAAAATGGCCGACTACCAATATTTTCTTTGGTTATCTTTTTTTAGGCGCTCCGCGGCGTGACGTTTAGCATCCACAATTTTGTACCTAGAGCAAAAAACAAAAATTTTCGTCAATCTACATTAGAATACCTAGAATACGGAATTTAACAAATTACGGATTCGTACGGAATTTAACAAATATTGTTTTATTCAAAAGTTGTAGGTATTTGAACTTGAGAAATGAATTTTCAGTGAAACATTTCGTTATAACTGCTCATAAACTGCTCATAAAATGAAAAGTTTTCGATTAATCAGATATTCCGTACACTGAAGAAAAAAAATTCGTTCGTCAATCCAAAGTTCAGTTGGCTTAACAAAATTTATCTTTAAATACGTTCGACTTGATTTTTGATTGGCATAAAACACGTCAATCTAACTGATAGTTTTAGTGGTGTGAACTGTAGCTTATTGAGCATGTCTGAGCAACTGTTGAAACAACAAAATTTCGAGACAACAAAATGCATTTTGCACATTCAAGGATTTTTTTCTCAGTGTACGTACTTCTCTGCGAAATGCAATTGGGAACATAATTTTTAAATTTAAAGTAAATCGAGTGAAAATTGTCGAAGTTATTCGTCACGCCAAATGGGGAAAAGCTGTTTCGAGAAGTTTCGAGTAGTCGGCCATTTTGTCCATCGAATACCCTAATATATATATATATATATATATATATATATATATATGTATATTAGGGTGTGCGGAAAAAAATCGATACTTTTTTTTTCGGTTGCATCCACCAAAAAAAGGTGAATTAAGGTAAAAAAAGAAGAATCCTCGAAGGAGAGCTCAAAAAAAAATTATTTCGAACGGCGCATTGCATTTGAATACTTTCCATAAGAATAACACAGGAAAATATTGGCACTTCTGAACGTCGTAGTAAAACTCTTCAGAAAAAAATCTCACAAAAATGTCATTAAGATATTCTGATAGAGAATTGAATTCCCTACAAAAAAAAGTTCCTACGAACAATTAGCTTAGAACAACCGTTCAAGTGGTATCGCTGTCTGAAATTGAATTTTTCATTTAAGGGGTAAGGCCACTGTAACGGCCCAAAAAAAAAGGTTTTTTCACTAATTTTTTGCTCCCGAAATTGAAGGTATTTGAAAAAAAACTTTTAATGGTGTTATCGGGCACACATTAAACTTTATTATAAAATTTTTTTACAGTAAAAAAAAAACAAAATGGCGGTTCCACAGCTATCTTCCCGGGACATGTTTTGCTTCCAGGGCTCCGCGGCATGCAGCACCACTGGTGCACTTTTGAATCTAGAACAAAAAAAAACCATTAATCTAGAGGGCTATAGCTAGAGAATGTCGATCGGATTTTAAAAAGTATCAATTTTTGTGGATTTGGCGTGCGTTTGAAAAAAAAAATTGATTTTTGACGAAAAAAACAGCAAGTTTTTTGTTAATAAAAAATCAATAAATAAAGTTCTTGAAAATTCCGATCGACATTCTCAAGATAATGTAAATGTTCACATCTGGTTAAAATTTCAAGTAAAAAAAATGAAAATTGTTCGAGTTATGCTGCGTGCCATTTTGAAAAACCATGTTTCGAGAAAAACGCGTTTAAAGTTTTGCGAATAGTTTTTTATTGGAAAAAATTTAAAAAAGAAGTTAAAAGGATTTAAACTATTTTTAAACTAGAGGGTTTAAACTATTTTTTAAGCCAATAAAAAAAAATCGATTTTTCAAAAAATTTACAGTGGCCTTACCCCTTAAGCGACGTGCGCGCCATGGCACACGCTGCGAGTGATTTTGCACTCGTAGTGCAAAATCACAAGCTTCACACTAAGGCCACGAACGGGAAACCGCTACATTTTCCCCTCATTTTGGCCTCGAATCAAGATCTGTTACTGCTACAAAATTTCATTCGTTATTGCAAAGTGAATCCTGTAGTAGGGGAGGCTGCCTCGAAAAAATTAGCTAGTCACTTGTGGTACTTTAACGAGAAAATTGTTGCTTTGTCGTTTTTTGACAATGCTGTGCCGATAAGTGTGAAGGCAAAAATCGTACAAGCTCTGCAATCTCGAGAAAAATCCAAAAATCCTTCCGAGTGAGTAATTGTTTAAAAAAAAAAGATTGGGAAATGGTGCTGAAAAAAGACATAAGCGATTTCGTCACTCAAGAATCCTCATTTCTTTTCCAGCAATTCAATTTACCTCATGATTTTTTGAGAGTAAATATTGAATTATGGCCGGAAAATGCTATGTATTTAAGTTGCTTAGATTTTTTTAACCCAAAAGTCGTTGATAACGTAGCCGAACGTCGTGTCACTTTGACAGAAGCATATAACGGTTCATTAACAAAAAACGAAGAGCAGCTACAATATTTATTGGGCGTAGTGCAAAATCATCGACAGAAATACCCTAATTGCAACAAACAGACTCTTAAGAAAAGGAACGATGATTATCAAGCATTATAATGTAAAAACAAATTATTTTATCTTATTAAACCAAATTAATTGAATAAAACTTTTCGAAACACGATCAATGATGGACGTCGTTTCTTTTATATTTCTTGTTGTACTTGATTCTTTTTTGTATCAGAGAAATATTTTGAGAACGATTCCATGCAAATTGTATGTTAGAGCGGAAGATTCTCTACAAAAAAAACCCAAAAAGTTTTTTCGTGAAGCGAAAAATTCGATTTTTACAGCCTTTCGAATTATTTTTTTTCTATTAATTCAATTTCAGACAGCGATTCCACTTGAACGGTTGTTCTGAGCTAATTTTTCGTAAAAACTTTTTTGTTGGAAATTCGTTTCTCCATGAGAATATGTTAATGACATCTTTGTGTGATTTTTTCCTGACGAGTTGCACTACCACATTCAGAAATCCCAATATTTTTCTGGGTTATTCTTATGGAAAATATTCAAATGCAATGCGCCATTCGAAATAATTTTTTTGTGAGCTCTCCTTCGAGGATTCTTCATTTTTTACCTTAATTCACCTTTTTTTGGTGGATGCAACCGAAAAAAAAGTATCGATTTTTTTCCGCACACCCTAATATATATATATATATATATATATATATATATATATATATATATTAGACTGATTCAAAAAAAAAAATTCCTTCTGGATTCTCGTGCTATTGTTGGGCACTGATAAAACAAAATTTCTCTAAAAAGATGGGCGCGGTCATTCAATTTTTAGAAGTGGCTATCTCGACTTTTTTGTATTTGAATTTTTTTTAACGAACGTATTGCATTTAAGCATAGTCATGGCTTCGGATTACGGATAAAAATCACATCCAGCAGCTTTTTCGTAACAAAAATAAACTCTAACAATTTGAAAAGGGTGCAATATTCACAATTCAAATCCAGGTAGATCAATAATGGCGTCTATACTACTCTCGTTATTCATGTAGATTTATTTATACGCATTAACATTTCGCACTTTTTACGAAAAATTAAATTATAAGCTTTTATTCATAAATCGTATATTTACATTTTCAAAATGCTACGCTTATATTATCTTCAAACTCATTTACATTTCTTCCCAGCCATTCTCAAGTTCGTTAACATTTTGGGCAGAACGAAAATGTGCAACGTTGAACAGTTTGTCCAAATCTCTCTTAAATTTACGCTCCTTCGATATTTGTGACGGCAAATTCTTTTTAACTCGATTTTTTAAAAGTTGTTTCCAGACTAGATGGAGTTTTATTGATTTCAAGATTGCGTTATTCAATGGACGCGTTGGAATTTCAGCACATTTCCATTGTTCGAAAATTTCTTTCATCGTTTCGTGTGCACTTCGACGTATGGTCAGTTTTTCTCTGTTATGTTTGTAAAAGAACAAACTCAAAACTTTCCCGATTTTTATCCGTAATCCGAAGCCATGACTATGTTTAAATGCAATACGTTCGTTAAAAAAAATTCAAATACAAAAAAGTCGAGATAGCCACCTCTAAAAATTGAGTGACCGCGCCCATCTTTTTAGTGAAATTTTGTTTTATCAGTGCCCAACAATAGCACGAGAATCCAGAAGAAATTTTTTTTTTTTTAATCAGTCTAATATATATATATATATATTCTGGCAGCTTGATATTCATGCTAAATGTGTAATTAATTTTACGCGTGAATCACTTCTTCATACGAAAAAAAATTGTTAATTTCGCACATGATTATGCGCGAAATCGCACAATTAATTTCGCACAAATTATGTCGTAATTAGACCCGTTGCCGTTAGTCCAGTCGAAATAGGATTTCACCTGGAATTAATTCCGGGCTTCGATTTTCTTTTTTTATACTTAGGGCGGGGGGATGTGTAGTGTAAATCTCGATTTTCGGGAAAATTCCCCTGATGCGTTTGCCGCCATCTTGATTTGACGAGGGTTTTTTTTTGTTTTTCGAATAACTCACTTATTTTCAACCTTAGAGTGAAAATGATTGTGTTCAAAGTTGTGGGAAATGTAATTCTCCACAAGTTTGGTGATTATAATTTTTACCCTAGGATCGATATTTATAGAGTTAGACTGTTAAAAGGGGTAAAAAAACGTTTTTTTAAACTTATCTCGTTTATTATCAAGTTTATTGTAAAAATGGTAATAAATAATCACATAGGAAATTTTATTTCCTCCAACTTTGGTTATTAGCATTTTTACCCTCGGATCAATATTTTCGGACTTATACTTAATTTAGGGGTGAACTTTTTTTTTATGTTCAGTTATTTCGTTTATTATCAAGTTTATCGTAAAAATGTTAAGGAGTAATCGGGTAGGACATTTTTTTTTCTTCAACTTTGGTCAGTACCATTTTTACCCTAGAATCAATATTTTCGGACTTATACTTAATTTAGGGGTGAACTTTTTACCCCTATTTGCAGTGTAACTCTATAAATATCGATCCTAGGGTAAACACTATAATCACCAAACTTGTGGGGAATTACATTTCCCACAACTTTTGATATGATCATTTTCACTCTAAGGTTGAAATTAAGCGAGTTATTCGAAAAACAAAAAATCCCTCTTCAAATCAAGATGGCGGCAAACGCACCAGGGGGATTTTCCCGAAAATCGAGATTTACACTACCAACAAGCCCCACACTACCCCCCCCCCCCCCCCCAAGTATAAAAAAAGAAAATAGAAGCCCGGAATTAATTCCAGGTTAATCGAATTTTACAAGGGGACAGTACGGCAGTCGGATTTTTGTAATTTTTCGTACTCATGGTACCCGAAGTTCAGAGCTCAAATATTAATATCCCAAAGCAGTTCGACGCCATATTCAGAAATTTTCGAGAAAATTGACTTTGAAGTTTTCGAGCGTACTCTTATCCCACAAAGATGCAACGATATTCGAACCGGGCTCGTGGCGTACCCGGTAGCGCTCGAGTCTAGTAATCGCGAGGTCGCTGGTTTGAGTCTCACTTCGAAATTTTTTTTTTTTTTTTTTTTTTTTTTTTTCATTTTTTTAAAATGAAAAAACGCAAGTCATATTTTTAATTATCTCTTGATTATAAACATACATTTTCAAGTATCAATATTTATAACCAACAACATTTTTAGGATGAAAATGAAAAACGTCGGGTAAGGAATTGAATACTTTATTATTCGGTCTGTATTCGTTTGTTTTATACATCGGGTGTAATGTTACACGAGCCAGAGTGATAACCATCGTAAAAACAAGGAAAACAGTAATTTTCACGGCATCTCGCACACCGTACAAACGCTGCATTGTTACATTCGCAATTTTTTTTCAATACATCGATCGGAAAACAAACTTCATTCACGGTCATGAAGATTTCTCTTTGATCGCAAAGTTTCGAAGCAAACCACGCATATCTGATCATGTTATTGAAGACCGGAGAAGACAACTGATGATGAACAATAGAATGAATTTTTATGCAATCTTCTCTATCATTAATTTCACGTCCTTGTTCAATCAGATAGGCGCAGTTTCAACATTTATTCTTCTATTTATATTCCTATTAATCTACAAGGGAGTTTATGTAAATATTATTACTGGATATTTTTACGTCGCCTATTCGCAATTTCAAGCAAGAGATAATCAAAAATAAGACTTGCATTTATCATTGACAATTATAATTACATTTATGTGAATTAGCATAGATTTTATGATTTTTATCCCGGGATTATTTTTTTATTTCTTTATAAATAATCACCTGTTGTTATATATAAATAATATATGATCATATATGAGAAAATATATAATTATGTATAACTATAATGAATTTTGTACATAAATAACTATATATGGATTTTGTCCATATATAAACATATATAGATATATTATATTAATTATATATAATAATATGTGATTATATACAACAAAAATTTATCGGGATATTTAAATGACGGAGGTATGCGAATTAAAAAAAAAATGAAAAAAAAAAAATTCGAAGTGAGACTCGAACCAGCGACCCCGCGATTACTAGACTCGAGCGCTACCGGGTACGCCACGAGCCCGGTTCGAATATCGTTGCATCTTTGTGGGATAAGAGTGCGCTCGAAAACTTCAAAGTCAATTTTCTCGAAAATTTCTGAATATGGCGTCGAACTGCTTTGGGATATTAATATTCGAGCTCTGAACTTCACGTACCGTGAGTACGAAAAATTACAAAAATCCGACTGCCGTACTGTCCCCTTGTTAGACCTATCTCGACTGGACTACGTGGCCTAATTTCCATCTAAGCATTGCACCCGACCCAAACAAAGATGGCAACGCGCATTGCATCCAACCCAAACAAAGATGGCGACGTGCATCGCAGCCAACCCAAACAAAGATGGCGACGCGCATTGCATCCAACCCAAACAAAGATGGCGACGCGCATTGCACCTAACCCAAACAAAGATATCCACTGAGGCCTTAAACTGATGAAGCGAACTATCGAATCACGATAATCCGTTTGGGTTTGTTCGTCAATACGAGATTTCTCCTTAACGATTTCCCGAACCGACAGTTGGCCGATCTCGGGTAACTTCATATTTCCCGAATGGTTGTTGTCGAGTTGTCAGTTCCTCCTGGTCCAGGAGTACGTGAGGCTGTTGCGTACGTGGTGCGAGTGGAACAGCGCCTCGCGAAAGTTCATCCTCGCGGTTGCTCTCCTCGAGATGGGCGAGACGCGAAAAGCTTGCGATCACTTTTTGCGCGCCTCGAACGGCGTTCTCACGGACACTTTTCTCGCCGACGTGTCGCTCGAGTCGGGCCTCGTGACGTCCGACAGCAACGCCCTCGTCCAATATTATCTGCGGGTCATCGAGTTGTTCGAGTTGCACAACGCGGCGGATTGCATAATCGAGCTGGCCGAGACGGCGATCGTGATCGCCACGAGGGACGATCCAAATTTGCCGACCCTACACTCGATCGTGTTCGCTCAGCATCTCGCCCTTGGTCATCACACCGAGGCTTATCATTGCCTCAACGCAAATCCCGACGCGGCGAGGCGAGCCGACTGCCTTCGTCAGCTGGTCGTCACGCTCTTCGAGCGCAAGAAACTCGTCGATCTCGTCTCCTTCCCGTACGTCGATATGTACGAGGACCTCGAGAGAATCGTCGAGGGACGCGCCCGGAGCGTCGATCTCATGGAGAACAATTATTACAATTTCTTGTACAGCTTTCACATCAACAAGGGCAACATGCGGAAAGGTAGTGTTCAGTTTCGGATATATCATTTTTTGCAAAATATTCTTATGCGGCAGGGTTTTCCGTAACGCGTCGTACTTAAGGGGAGATATGCACCTAGGAGCCGGAATAATAGGTCATTTTTGTGAATTTTTTCAAGGAAAATTATTTGAAATGTCGGATTGGGGTTTCAATTAATTAAAAGTATAGACATTCAAAAATATTGGGAGTACAACTTTGCAGTGATCGTTTTTTTTTTCAAAAGTTTAAGGTTTTATTATAAAAAAGTGGCTACATATTTTTTAATCAAAGTACTGCCCGTCGCTAGCTACGACCTCGGCCCATCTTTCAGGTAGCATTCGAATCCCGCGTCGATAAAAGTCTTGGTCCTTGGAGGAAATCCAGGAATCGACCCAATTTTTGACTTCTTCGTAAGTACCGAAGTGCTGGTCAGCCAAATCGTGTGCCATTGACCGGAACAAGTGATAGTCGGAAGGGGCAATGTCTGGAGAGTACGGCGGGTGGGATAAAACCTCCCATTTCAGCGTTTCCAAGTACTTTTTCACGACATTTGCAACATGGGGTCGGGCATTGTCATGCTGCAGTATCACCTTGTCATGTCTTTCGTTGAATTGTGGCCGTTTCTCTTTGAGTGCCTTACTCAAGCGCATCAACTGACGTCGGTAGAGTTCCCCTGTGATGGTTTCGGATGGTTTGAGCAGCTCATAGTACACAACGCCCAGCTGGTCCCACCAGATACACAGCATCACTTTGGATCCGTGAATATTCGGTTTGGGCGTCGATGACGGAATATGACCAGGCAGTCCCCGTGATTTTCGGCGTTTAGGATTATCGTAGTAAACCCACTTTTCATCTCCAGTCACAATCCGGTGCAAAAATCCCTTCCTTTGTTGTCTTTGGAGCAGTTCCCGCAAATGCTGAGAATTCGGCTCGTAGGTTCCCATGTTTGAGTGCCAATAACTTTATAATGCATACACGTATCCGTTAGCTTTTTTAAATTGTTTACATTGGCAGAGCCTCTAGTTTAAAATGCCACTTTTTTATTGAGCTAGGGCCACTACTTCGGTCGCAGTGGCTCTCTAAGTAAAACGGTCACTGCAAAGTTGTACTCCTAATATGTTTAATTTTCTTTATTTAAAAATATCAAAAATATACAAGGATATTGTATGATCCTTGGAGCGTCGTAAAAAAATCGGCGTATACGGTACCCACTGGCGTTTCTTTAAAAATCATCTGAAAAAAAAACCAAAAAGATTATTAAATTAGATACTATAATCTAGTACTTGTCATAGCCGATTTTGAAAATATCGATTTATGACAAAATGGCGGACGTTTGAACGTAAATAGTGATTTTTGGGCCAAAAATTAGTCATTATTTTGCCTGTAAAACAAAAAATAAGTAACGGTAGAAAAAAATCCTATGACAAGTACTAGACAATGGTGTATAGAATAAACACAAAAAACCTCAAGGCAATCGGTTCATTGGTTTTCGAGAAATTTTGGGTACCGATTTGAAAAAGGTGGTTTTGAGAAAAACGCGTTTGAAAATTTGGGAATGAATAAATCATGAAATTTGTCAACTTACATGGAATCATCGATACCAGGCCCATAGTATAGGTCCTCTACGGTCGACGGAATGTTCATAGCTTCTAAATCCTCGACCTTGACCATCTAAGTGTATATCTCTCCTTAAGGGGGTGCTGGATTGGATCGTGAGCTACGGGAGTATGAAAATTTGGGTTGTAAAAGAAGCCCCACCGTTGAGATTTTTGGAGCTTTTTTTAAACTTTGTACAATCCTTTGCATGATCTTTTTGCCGCGTAGCCGGCAAATTATCTTTTTTTTGCAATAATTCTATCAATGTAGTCTTGAATAGCTGCCTTCTCTACTGCATACAAAATGATTGCACAGAAATGTTGGAGATATTGAAAAGATAGTTTGTTTACAGTTTTTTACTTGATGAAAATAATGTCCTTAATGGGCCAGTCCACTTTGGAGCCACGAAAAAAGGTTATTTTTGCGATTTTTTTTGAGGATTTTATAAAAGATATGAATATAAAAGTTGTTGGGCTTGATAGATAGTCTTGGAATACATTTAAAAAAAATTTAATTCATTTTTATTCATTTTTAAGTACAAAAACTATAATTTAACGTAACGCCTCAAAAATAGGTGAGCCAGGTAGCTCCATCACAACTCGCCAACGGCTCGTCTGAAACAAAAAAAATCAAAGTCCATTAGATTCAGTATGACACCAGCTACAAAATGATCCTCGGATATAAAGTTTTATCAAAAGATAAAAAAATGGCAGATGAAGAACGAAAAAGGTTTTAAAAAACGCGTTTTTTCGCAGTTTTTCGCAAAAAAAATAGTAAAAATCAAAATTTTAAAACCATCGCGGGTCATCTTGTTGCGAATCATGTTTACAATATGTGGTTCAAATTTCAAGAGAATCGTTTTATTAGTTTTAGATATACGATGGAGCTAGATTTTGAAAACGTTTCGAGAAAAACGCGTTTGGAGTTTACACTATGAAAAACTCTTGCCTAAACTCAATCGGCAATTCCTGCACCGTACAAAATCCCTTCTGATTGCTCATCATCGTCGATTTCTTCAAGTCTTGCTTGCTTTCGATTTTTTTACATTTGCAAGGTGGACTGGCTAATTTTTTTTTTTTCAACTTCACTAAATATATGAATAATCGTCGGTGTAAAATTTCATGGTCGGTTATCGACCTAATGACAGAGAAAAAAAATTAAAATTGCGTAATTTCGTGAAGGAGTTTTGAGACGACATACAAAAAACCAATTTCCGGTCGCTACAAAAGTGTACATGGTAGTGGGAATCCGTCAGATTCTTAAAAATAATCAGATTCACGTACTTAACACTTGAAGTAATCCAATGCTCTCAGAAAAAATTACGCTTATTGACCTAATTTTTATGTAATATCAAGTTTAATTTGAACTTCCGGTATTGGATTTATGACCACTTGCTACGATAAAGAGACGTGGCAGCAAGGCAACAGCTGACTGTTGTCCTAACCTCGTCTCACTCACTCGAATTTCCACACATATTTCATTTTTAACCGACATACGAGGGTGGGGTGAAAAGTTTCCGGCCTGACCAAGAAAAACAATGTTAAAAAATTTTTTTTTGATTTATTTTTCAACATAATCTCCATCAACACTGATACATTTTTCATAACGGTGTTCTAATTTAGTTATACCAGTTTTAAACGTAGATTCGTCAAGCTCCTCAAAATACTGATTCGATAACTTCTTCGTTGCTCTTAAATCTTTTTCCGCCAAGCCATTTTTTTGAGGTTAGGAAACAGGTCGTTGGGGGCTAAGTCTGCAGAGTAGGGAGGATGGATTATGGATATAGGGTAAACTATGGATATAGGGATATGGGTGGATATAAGGTAAACTATGGATATAGGGATTCGTGGATTTTGGACATGGCAACAATCGATGAATGCGCCGGTGTGTTATCGTGATGAAACAAAACTTTTTTCTTCGCCAAATGAGGTCGTTTAATTTGCACCTTGTGCTTCAAACGTTGCAATAACTCTGCGTAGTATTGACCAGTGATAGTCTTACCCTTTTCAAGGTAATCAATGTATATAATTCCTCTCGCATCCCAAAAAACAGTAGCCATAACCTTGTTTGACGATAAAATTGTTTTTGCCTTCTTTGGGGTTGGTTCCCCTTTTCCAACCCACTGTTTTGACTGTTTTTTTATATTCAGGAGTGTAGTGGTGGACCCATGTCTCATCAACAGTTATGAATCGACGCAAAAATTCGTTTGGATTACGCCTATACAGCGCCAAATTGTCGGTAGAAATGGTTTTTCGAAGCAGTTTTTGGTCGAGCGTTAGCAAACGCGGCACCCACCTTGCACACAGCTTTTCCATGTTCAAATGGTTGTGCAAAATATTTCGCACACGTTCAGCTGACATCCTACAGGTCTCAGCTATCTCATGCACTTTCAACCTGCGGTCTTCCAATAGTATTTTATGGATTTTTTCAATCATCTCTGAAGTTGTGACTTCAACGGGCCGTCCTGAGCGAGGCTCGTCAGAGGTGCTCACACGACCCGCTTTAAATTCAGAAACCCACTGCTTAATAGTTGAATATGATGGGGAGGAGTCTCCTAGTGCTGAATCCATCTCTTCTCTTATTTGTTTTGGTGTAAAACCTTTCAAATGGAAGTATTTGATGACAGCACGTTTTTCCAATTTTTCCATTTTTACGAAAACAACGGAAGCGTCTCGCGCAATGTGCTCTCAAACGCAAACTAACGTAGCGATTGGGCTGAAACTGTAGATACAAGCTCGGTAGGAATGGTACTGTAGGACGCCGCTCCAAAACTAGACCTAGTGGCACCATCTCTTGGTCAGGCCGGAAACTTTTCACCCCACCCTCGTATTTCGCCGACACAAATTTTCGACATTTTTTACCAGTCCTGGCCCGAATACAATGCTTTATATTTCCCGCACCTGACATTGTTTTGACAGACCGACGTTGAGAAGCATGGAGGTTAAACTGGCCTGGTTGAGTAAAAAGAGAGGGAGATAGAACCAATGTTGCCAAATATCAAACCTAGAAATACTGCGCGAATCGTTGGAACAACTATTTTTTCATTTTTTTAAATTAAATGTGAACATTCATTACACTCTTTACACATGGAAATTATTTAGTTATTACAAATTATTTTTTTGCAGACGTTAAAAATATAAATTGTACAAGTCTCAAGTATGATCAGTGGTTTGAATAGTGTGAAGCGATAGGATTACCTCAAGAAAAACAAAAATTAAGGGAAGGTACCTGAGTAAAGGGCGAGAGAAAAGGGTAAACGTCCGCAATTTTTATCTCAAAAACTAATGTTTCGATTGGATCCAGGTTTTTTAAATTGGAAAATACGTACATTGAGATATGTTTAGGAATTGTTTAAAATAAATTCGTTGACTGGAAGCGTTTCAAACACGATTATTTCGAAACATAGTTTGCAAAGTCTGTGCCGGATGTATCTCGAAAACGGCTTGTCCGATTTTGTCCATATTTGGGTACAATATTCTTCGATAGTTTTTCTCGTTCGCCACGTAAGATTTTTTTGGAAATTTTCATTTTTGACGGAATTGCGACCGTTTTAATTTAACATTCGTTTTTCTTTCGCCATTTCCGACGATTTGGATTGCGTACACATTGCATAAAAAAGCAATGGTTCAATCAAATGAAAGACCCCTACGTGGCGAACGAGAAAAACTATCGAAGAATATTGTATCCAAATTTGTACAAAATCGGACAAGCCGTTTTCGAAATACATCTGGCACCGACTTTGAAAACTACGTTTCGAGATAATCGCGTTTGAATGGCTTCCAGTCAACGAATATATTTTAAAAAATTCCTAAACATACCTCAATGTACATATTTTCCAATTTAAAAAAACCCGGATTCAATCGAAACATTACTTTTTGAGATCAAAATTCCCGAAGTTTACCTGTTTTTCTCGCCGTTTACTCAGGAACCTCCCCTTAAGTGCCAACACATTCGTTGAAAGTGGGAGATGCGTTGAAAAATACGTAATTGCATGAAAAAGATCATGATTTTTTTTTTTTATAATATAAAAAAAACCTTCGAGGTTTTCAAAGCGGAAAGTTTGTAGATACGAAAAAAAAGACAGTGTCGACCGTCTTTTCGAAAAGTATATTCATTCGGAGGTTTGAATTCGAGCATTTTCGGGATAGTGAAGAATGGAAAAAATCGACTCCTTCGGCAGATTAATTGTTGAAAACGTATATTTTTACATTTTTTACTTCAATGACTTATTATTATTGACATTTTACCGCAATCGACGCACAAGTACATTCGGTGCTCGTTGCACATAGCCCTCCTGCATAACGGACACTTGCTTTTAGTGTTATCATCGGCATTCTAAATACATAATTCACTATCATAGCGCGAAATAAAAAATATCTATGAGCATTTTCTATCGTAACTCACTTACATCTATCTATGTAAATAAAAAGAGAAGTCCTGACTGACTGACTGACTGACTGACTGACTGACTGACTCATCAACGCCCAGCCCAAACCCTTGGACCGAGAAAGCTGAAATTTTGCACAAAGGTTCCCTTTATAATGTAGACAAGGAATAAGGAAGGATTTTTCGAAATTCAACCCCTAAGGGAGTTAAATTGGGGGTGAAAGTTTGTTTGGGTTTGTTTGGGTTTAACCCGTTAGGGGTCGAACAAACCCAAACAAACTTGACACAAATAAATTATAAAGTAAATTATAAACTTTGTCACTTTTATTTTTCCTAAACTACCCCCTAAGAGGGGATTTGGGGGTATCAAAGTTTGTATGGAAGAATTTTAACGCGCGGTTCGATTAACTCGAAACTCAGTATTTATGCTTGAGAACAAAAATAAAGAATAACGTGTATCAGGGTTTTTCGAAAATCGACCCCTAACGGGTCAAAAAGGGATAGTCATTTTTACAGGGGAGGATTTTATCGCGGGGCTTATCTTCTTTGAAACATCTTCTTTGATCTTATTTGAAACTTGACACAAATACTTGCCTATGTAATAAAGTTTGTCATTAAGGGGTTTAGGGGGGGGGTGGTTAACGGGGATTATTTACGTAACTATTTTTTTCTAATTCTCACAGGATAGAGAATAAAGAGGATTTAATATTTTCACTTTAAAGTTGCCTTCATATTTGGCATTTAAGTAGGTAATTTTCCGTCCCGTTATTAGGTTATATTATTAGGTTTTAGAGATTTTATCCTCCACCTATATAAATAAAAAGAGAAGTCCTGACTGACTGACTGACTGACTGACTGACTGACTCATCAACGCCCAGCCCAAACCCTTGGACCTAGAAAGCTGAAAGTCTCACAACCTTATCCTCAAAGTGGGTGCTCCAGTAATGCTACTACGAAATCTCAATCCGCCAAAGTTGTGCAATGGTACCAGGTTGCGTGTGAAAGCCTTACATAAAAACGTGGTAGAGGCCATTATACTTACTGGCTGTGCTCAAGGTGAATCGGTGTATATACCGCGGATACCACTAATACCGTCGGAGTACCCATTCGAGTTTAAAAGGCTGCAGTTCCCCCTTAAGGTATGTTTCGCAATGACGATTAATAAGTCTCAGGGTCAGTCACTGAAAACAGCGGGGATTGATCTTAGAGGGGACTGCTTCTCGCACGGCCAGTTTTACGTGGCTTGCTCGAGAGTGAGCTCATCTAGCAGCCTGGTTGTGTTAGTACCTGAGGGCAGAACCTCTAATGTAGTATATAAAGAGGTACTTTAAGTATAAATAAAAAATGGTCCTAACCCCCTGAGAATAACAATGTAAGTAATAGCTTAATTTGAATTATTAAGGGAACTATTTACCTTAACTTCAACTTTTTTTTTGGTAGGATTTAAATTTCCGTTTTACAGTTGCCTTCAAATTTGGCATTCAAGTAGGTAATTTTCCGTTTCGTTATGTTTTCCGTTACTATTGTAAGATTTCGGATTTTTTAACCTCCAGCAATCATATATCAATCCGCGCGCCGCACCTCGGATACTATAATAAGCAATGTGAGAAGACATTGTTTACCTAGATTAACAAATGGGGTACTTTTAATCACGGTAGTATGTTCCCGTGGGATATTTTCCGACATCCACGAGGGCGAAACCGCGGGCAAAAGCTAGTATAGTAATAAAATGCCAAATTTCACCCAAAAAAAATGTTTTCGCTTTCACCGTATTACTGCATAAACGGGGTCGATTCGACTCCAGGTCCTATTCCGACAGCTGTTCTCAGTACACGGGCGGGATGTAGGATGGGGGCCGAGTGTCCATCTATAGAGTAGGAGTGGGGGAACATTCGAGCGCCGCACTGCGGCCGAATAGATTACCCCGATTTTGCCATACAGTCATTTGAGAAAAAAAATGGGGTCAAAATGACCCAGTGTGCAATCGAAGAGTCAAGCCCTTAGGCCACAGTAACGGGTATAAAATCATGTGCGAATTTAACAATTTCTTTTTTCGTATGAAAAAGTGATTCACTCATAAAATTAATTACGCATCTTTTTAGCATGAATATCAAACTGTTAGAAAATATATATTTTTATTCGATGTACAAAATGGCGGACTACTCGAAACTTCTCGAAACGGCTTTTTTCCAATTGGCGTGACAAATAACTTCAACAATTTTCACTCGATTTACTTCAAATTTTAAAGTTACGTTCCTAATTGCATTTCGCAGAGAAGTACGTACGGAATTTCTGATAAATCGAAAACTTTTCATTTTATGAGCAGTTTATGCGCAGTTATAACGAAAATTTTCACTGAAAATTCATTTCTTAATTTCAAATACCTACAACTTTTGAATAAAACAATATTTTTAAAATTCTTTAAATTTTTTTAATTAAATTAATTTTGTAAATTTCATTTTTCTACGTACTTCTCTGGGTATTCTAATGTAGATTGATGAGAATTTTTGTTTTTTGTTCTAGGTAAAAAATTGTGGATGCTAAATGTCACGCCGCGGAGCGCCTAAAAAAAAAGACAACAAAAGAGAATAGTACAGTCGTGCTGTATATTGGAAGCGGAAAAAATAGAAGAAAGCTAGTCTTTTTACAGGTGATTTTTTAGGTGCCGCGCGTGCTAAATCCTAAAAATCGGGGTGTAGGGTTTTTTAGGAGATGAAAGGGGATCGGGGTGGATTAATGCCAAACTATAACCCCCGCAAGGTCGGCACCGGGAGACAAAATGTTCAGAAAAATCCGGGCTTTATTTTTGTCCACAGCGCCGAAGTCGTGGAAGTTCGTTTTGGGGGTGAAAAAGTGGGGTGAAATTTTGAAAAATCAGTTTTCATTCGATAACTCTTTAGGAAAAACTCATACAATTTTTGTTCAAATGGGAACGTTGTAGCCCTTGAAAAAACACGTCGATCGAGTATTTGATCATCCCTCTTCAATAATACGAGGGTGGGGTGAAAAGTTTCCGGCTAGACCAAGAGATGGTACCACTAGGTTTAGTTTTGGAGCGGCGTCCTACAGTACCATTCCAACCGAGCTTGTATGTACAGTTTCAGCCCAATCGCTACGTTAGTTTGAGTTTGAGAGCACATTGCGCGAGACGCTTCCGTTGTTTCCGTAAAAATGGAAAAATTGGAAAAACGTGCTGTCATCGAATACTTCCATTTGAAAGGTTTTACACCAAAACAAATCAAAGAAGAGATGGATTCAGCACTAGGAGACTCCTCCCCATCATATTCAACTATTAAGCAGTGGCTTTCTGAATTTAAAATGGGTCGTGTGAGCACCTCTGACGAGCTTCGCTTAGGACGGCCCGTTGAAGTCACAACTTCAGAGATGATTGAAAAAATCTATTAAATAGTGTTGGAAGACCGCAGGTTGGAAGTGCATGAGATAGCTGAGACCTGTAGGATGTCAGCTGAACGTGTGCGAAATATTTTGCACAACCATTTGAACATGGAAAAGCTGTGTGCAAGGTGGGTGCCGCGTTTGCTAACGCTCGACCAAAAACTGCTTCGAAAAACCATTTCTACCGACAATTTGGCGCTGTATAGGCGTAATTCAAACGAATTTTTGCGTCGATTCATAACTGTTGATGAGACATGGGTCCACCACTACACTCCTGAAAATAAAGAACAGTCAAAACAGTGGGTTGGAAAAGGGGAACCAACCCCAAAGAAGGCAAAAACAATTTTATCGGCAAACAAGGTTATGGCTACTGTTTTTTTGGGATGCGAGAGGAATTATATACATTGATTACCTTGAAAAGGGTAAGACTATCACTGGTCAATACTACGCAGAGTTATTGCAACGTTTGAAGCACGAGGTGCAAATTAAACGACCTCATTTGGCGAAGAAAAAAGTTTTGTTTCATCACGATAACGCACCAGCGCATTCGTCGACTGTTGCCATGTCGAAAATCCACGAATTGAAGTTTTAATTGATGCCGCATCCTCCCTACTCTCCAGACTTAGCCCCCAGCGACTATTACCTGTTTCCTAACCTAAAAAAATGGCTTGGCGGAAAAAGATTTAAGAGCAACGAAGAAGTTATCGAAGCTGTAAATCAGTATTTTGAGGAGCTTGACGAATCTACGTTTAAAACTGGTATAACTAAATTAGAACACCGTTATGAGAAATGTATCAGTGTTGATGGAGATTATGTTGAAAAATAAACCAAAAAAAAATTTTAAAACATCGTTTTTCTTGGTCAGGCCGGAAACTTTTCACCCCACCCTCGTATCTTCAGCCCCAAAAGAATTGTTGAAGTATAAAAAAATGGTTTATGGAATAACTCAAAAACAATCGATTTTTCGGGGATGGTTTAAATGTACGAAATGTAGAGAATAATTTTCTCTACATTTTCGTTCCGATGAACCACCCTTGAATTTTGCTTTTTCGAACCCCTCTCAGGGATTGAAAATTCAAAATGAAATTCCGGGAAAACTATTGACCGAAAATAAAGAGATACGAGTTTGGCGCTGTCGGTCAAAATGTAGCTGAGGGTTCAAGCGACATATTCTTCCACCTTGGCGAATTCGTGCGGTCAATAGTTTTCCCAGAACTTCATTTTGAATTTTCAACCTGCCGAGAGGGGCTGAAAAATCAAAATTCAAGGGTGGTCCATACAAAAGAAAATATAGAGAAAATTATTCTCTACATTTCGTACATTTGAACCATACCCGAAAAATCGATTGTTTTTGAGTTATTGTATAAACAATTTTTTTGGGGTACTTTAACAATTTGTTTGAGGGTGAACATATTATCGGAGAATGATGATCGAATACTTGATCGACGTGTCTTTTCAAGGGCTACAACGTTCCAATTTGAGCAAAAAGTGTACGAATTTTTTCCAAAGAGTTATTCAATTAAAAATGATTTTTCAAAATTCCACTCCACTTTTTCACCCCCAAATTGAACTTTCACGACTTCGGCACTGTGGATAAAATTAAAGTCTGGATTTTTCTGCACGTTTTGTCTCACGGCGCCGACCTCGTAGGGCGTAGACCTCGTATCGACCTATGTAGTTTGGCATTAATCTGCCCCCATCCCCTTTTATCCCCTAAAAAAACCTTAAACCCCAATTTTTAGGCAAACTTGGATTTAGCACCCGCGGCACCTACAAAATCACCTGTCAAAAAACTAGCCTTCTTCTAATTTTTCCGATTACGGGGCTTTTCAGGGACAGCACGACTGTACTAAAATATTAGTAGTCGGTCATTTTGTACATCGAAAAAAAATATATATATTGGGTTGGTACAAAAATCTTGCAACACACAACACGAGTAAAAAAGAAAAATATTTTATTTTAACAATAAACGATTATTCAGTAATGTAGGCTCCCTCCGCATCTACAACTCTTGGCCAACGCTCTGGTAGACTTTTCACGCCCGCAGACCAGAATTCTTTTGATCGTGAATTAAGAAAGTCGTCCAATGTATTTTTGAGATCTGACAGATCATCAAATTTTTTATCCCGTAAATAGTTCTTCAAAGCTCGAAACAGGTGATAGTCAGTAGGTGCTAAGTCTGGTGAATACGGTGGGTGTGGTAGAACTTCCCATCCTAGCTGAGAAATAGTTTCGTGTGTCATCTTAGCGACGTGGGGTCGAGCATCGTCATGGAGAAGTCGAACGTGAAGACGTTTACGCCTTTTCTGTTTCATAATTTTAGCCACCTTTTGCAGTTGTGCAGAATAAATCTCTGCCTGTATTGTGGTGTTGGATAGCAGAAATTCGTAATAGAGCACGCCCTCAGAATCCCACCAACAACAGAGTAAAACTTTCTTCATTTCACGGGGCCGTTTAGGGGTCGGTTCTGGTTTTTCCCCTTTCGATAGCCACTGACGCTTGCGCGTGTGATTAACATGCAACACCCAGCTGTCATCCCCATTGACTATTTCTTGAAGAAAATCCTTTCTTTGCGGACGATGCAGGAGTTAAAGACAGATGGACATGCGTGTTGCTTTGTTTGATTCGCTGAGATTGTGCAGTATCCAAGACGAAACAACTTTCCTATATCCCATCTCTTGTGAATGTCGAAGGATAGTAGGATGACTGCAGTTGAGTTTGTTGGCTAATTCTCGTGACGACATATTAGGCTTTGCCTTTGTAAATGCTCGCAGTTCTTCATCGTCCACAATCGATTCCCTGCCGGACCTAGGTTTGTCTTCAAAAGATGTATCGCCAGAACGAAAACGCTGATACCAACGGGAGACCGTTGAATAATTAAATACATTAGCCTTGAACGCACTGCACATATTACGGGCTGCAGCTCTTACAGAATGCCCTTGCAAGAATTCGTAATATGCGATTGCTCGAAGTGTACGTTGATCCATTTTTGCTCATACTGACTCCGCGGAACATCTGACTCGCTTATATATCCTGCGGCATGGAAGGTTCTAGACCATTCTTGTATTTCCTATTCTCGAATGTTCTCGAACTTCATTATTAGGAAAAATATTTTAATTGAAAAAAAGCGTTGCAAGATGTTTGTACCAACCCAATATATTTTCTAACAGTTTGATATTCATACTAAATAGATGTGTCATTAATTTTACGAGTGAATCACTTTTTCATACGAAAAAAAATTCTTAAACTCGCACATGATTTTATACCCGTTACTGTGGCCTGAGGCCTTAAAAAATAAACTCTCAACCGCGCTCCTATCAACGTAAACTGCATGACGATATCGCGCCTCCTGTCACGTTAATTTTGTTCTCTCCTCTACAGCGGCCTCAGTGATGTACGAGCAGGCGATGCGACTGAGCCAGGAGTCGCACTCGGCGCCGATAATAGCGCGTCAGTCTCAGTGCCTCCTGGCGTGCATAAACTCGTTGAATTTGGTGAGCGAGAAGTATCGATGGATCGTGAGGCCGGTGGTCGACGTCGATTATCCGGACGAGACGAATCCGAAGAAGAAGCGGAGCATCGACGGTCGGGAAGTTTTGCACTACAAGGTTCGCAAGCAGGTGGAAGTTCTCGAGCTCGCGGACATAAAGCGGGAGTATTGTCTCGTGGACGCGCGGCTCAAATTGTCCAAATTAAATTCCGAAGTTCACACGATCGCGCGCGCCGATCCTGCCGAGCTAATCGCCATTCTCTCGAGTGTCGGACTTTACACTTGCGCGTTGCACTTGTGCGATTGTTTCAACGTTCCAAAGGCATCCGTGCTCGAGAATCTTGCCTCGCAGAGCCTTCGCCTCGGCCAACACGAGGATCCCAACGCCTGGGATTGGCTCGTGCAGAACGACGTTTTTGGTAAGATCAACCGACGTGAGACTCGCCTGGTACAGTCCGACCTCCGAATAAGAAACCAAAAGCCCCCAAGGGGAAGATTTTTTCTTATACATCGCATACCCCCACCAGCCGCGCGCTACGCGCTCGCTACCTCTGTCTGTCTCTCTCACTCCTTTCCGCATGCGATCCTCTCAACAAGAAACTCTCTCGAACGAGTTGCCACTTAGTATTCACATCGCCCATGCAAAAACGTTTTCGACTGCGCGTGAACATTTATTTAGCGAATTTTTGCTTTACGTTAATATACATACTATTGAATATTAACGTATTATTGTGTACTACTGTATCTGAATTACTATTAACTGTTAAAAAATGCCCGAAACTATAAAGAAGCGTAAGAGATCAGACTGTAGTATACAAGTCGAAGAAAATAGTACAAAATCTGCGCCACAAGGTGATCATTTAAACAAAGAGCTGTAGGTCCATATTGTTTGATCCCATTTATATAAAAGAAGAAGTCAGTATCTCTGAGGATTCATCTTCAATGACAGAGTTCGACTCTCTCGAAAATATTCCACCGTCAGTTGAGTGCATTGCGGATCAAAATAATACGCAACAAGACGAAAACGCTTTTCTTCACGTCTCGGAAACTGTTGCTGTTTCATATGAAAATATTTAAACGCCCTTATCTTTGTTTTTATTTTATATGAAATCTTGTCAACACATATACTACTGTGTCCAAAAAATAAGGTGACATTTGAATTTAAACTGCGCGCGTCGAAGGATTTGGAGAATTATTTTTTTTAGGTTGGTAGTACTGTCAGTGACATCTATGTCAAATTTACATGTCAAAATATTCATTAGTGTTTGAGATACGCGTCGTTTTGTGAGCTGTTAAAAGTGAGTTTTTCGTTTTTTGCGATGTCGAAATTTGTTGAGCAAAGAATTTGCATTAAATTTTGTTTGCGGAATCAATTTTCTGCTGCGGATACGTTGAGGATGGTGCAGAAAGCCTTTGGTGATGAGGCTATGTCTAAAAAAAATGTTTACAAGTGGTATAGTGAGTTCCAAGCCGGCCGTGAACGTGTCGAAGACGAAGAGCGTCCTGGGCGACCATCAACCTCAACCGACGAAGCTCACGTCCAACAAATCAAAGATTTGGTGTTGAAAAACCGTCGATTAACGATTAGAGACCTTGCTGATGAGGTTGGCATATCGAAAGGCTCGGTCAATACCATTTTAAAGGATGTTTTGGGCCTCAAGCGCGTCAAATCTCGACTGGTACCGAAAACATTGAATTTTTTGGAAAAAAGGCGTCGCGTTGAAGTGTGTGAAACGATGCTTTCTGACTATCAGGACAAGATGGAACGCATGATCACTGGAGACGAGACTTGGATCTATGCTTACGACCCCGAAACAACCGATCAATCGAGCGAATATCGTGCCAAAGGAGAGCCGAAACCAAAAAAATCGCGCCGAAGTCGCTCAAAAATCAAGGTCATGTTGACTGTTTTCTTCGATTATCGTGGTGTTGTGCATTATGAATTCCTTCCGCCGGGCCAAACAGTCAACGAGGAATATTATTTGAACGTTATGCGTCGTTTGCGTAACGCTATCCGCCTAAAAAGGCCGGAATTGTGGAAAGACAATTCTTGGTTTTTACACCACGATAATGCACCATCCCATACTGCACTCGTAATTCGTGATCATTTCGCCAAAAACTCAACCCATATCGTTCCGCAACCACCGTATTCACCTGATCTGGCGCCGTGCGACTTCTGGCTGTTCAGCAAGCTCAAAAGATCGCTCCGGGGACACCGTTTTGATACGATAGAGGAGATTCAAGCCGCAGCGAAGACGGAACTGAAGGCCATCCCGGAAAGTGACTACAATCAGTGTTTCGAAGATTGGAAAATCCGTTGGCATAAGTGCATTGCATCGGGAGGGGATTACTTTGAAGGGGATGAAATTGATTTGGAAAAATAAATAAAGAATTTTCGAAATAAATACAATGTCACCTTATTTTTTGGACACAGTAGTATGTATCTTTTTAATGAATACAAAAAATGTCTAATAAACTTGTAAATTTTTTGTCACATTCACACACGCGCACACACATACTCACGCACGCATGCACACATCAATTTACACTACAACGTTCACTCTATTTTGCCCGAATAATCTCTCGCAGGCTGGTTTCTTAACCAGAGGTTCCGCGCACAAAATTCTCGAGGCCCGGAGTTCGAGTCGTAGTGGGGGAAGCGCTCGAGTGAGAAACTGGGGAAAATTTCTTATTGCCGGGTTTCTTATTCGGAGGTCGGACTGTATCTCAATTACAATTGTAATTGAAAAAATAAAAAATAAACATGACCCGATCACAGATATAAACGGCTGCAGTAACAACGTCGCCAATGTCAGTTGGAGGCTGCTCGAACGCTTGACGCTGTCGCACGAGAAGCAAGACAGCAGCGAGCTTCACAAAGGAGTCGCGCGGAAATTACTTCACCGAGGTGCATTCCTGCCGGAGTGGCTCTTGTCCTCGTATAAGGTGAGAATTCGTATTCACGTAAGGCAGCACGTTAGTCGTGAGTCAGTTGGCCCATCAATCGTCTCCTCAACGCCTCATGCCACAAAAAACGGCGGGGTAAAGTTAATTCGGCGAAAAAAAGGCATGTTTTTAAGATTTTTTTTAGCGTAACGAATAGTGTTCGTTTATTGAAAAATTTACATATAATAAAGTAACATTTGAACAGCATTCTCCTAAATTTGCATTGCAAAATATTCAAAATTGAGCGAGTGAAAATTAAACCCCGGAGGCGCCTCGAAAAAAAATTGATTTGCGGTGTGCACCATAACTCGCAACAGAATCATTTGAAACAAAAAAATCAAAATGCATTTGTTAAAGGAGATGTTTCTCGAGGTAATGACGGGAGGATGTTTTTTTTTTCGATTTTTCGATTTTTCGTAGCACTTGGGAGCCAAAAACCCGATTTTCGCTAAAAAAAATCGGCTAATTTGTTGTTGAAAAATTAGTATTTATTTAAAAAAAACAAAAAAGCTCTCGACAATACCTGGTGAATTATGTGAAGAAGTACTGTGCAAAATTTCAAAGCGATTGGTCCAGTAGACTTTGAGTTATCGTGCACACGGACTTCAAATGTGACAAGTCTCAGAAAAACGGTTTGAAAAACGCAGAAGAGAAGAGAACGGCATGGAGCAATAGACGCTCAAATACTCATAACTTCGTCAATTTTACTCCGATCGACTTGAAATTTTAACACAATATTCTTGATATATTATGCATTCATTTAAAAAATTAAAAATGAAAAAAAATTTTAATACTTTACCCCGCCTTTAATATATCTCAGAAACTTGAAATTTCTGAAGAAAAATGTCTGCGCATAAAAGTTGTAGTTTTGTGTTAGCTTTCGAGCGGAACATTTGAAATAATTTTTACGTTCCGGTAACGCTGATTTTTTACCAAAAAGGGGGTAAATAATTTTTTTTTATTAAAAAACAGCCATTTTTTGGCTGAAAAAATTACAGTCTTCCAGTATGTCTGACGATATCGCGAAAAAATCGCCAGAGTGGCACGGAGCGAGGTTCCGGTAGAAAAAAATTAATTTGTGTGGTTTCGTTTTTTTTACCCTAGAACCTCGATCCGTGCCACTCTGGCGATTTTTTGCGATATCGTCCGACATTCTGGAAGACTGCAATCTTTCCAGCCAAAAAAATGGCCGTTTTTTAATAAAAAAAAATTATTTCCCCCTTTTTTGCATAAAAACAATCAACGTTACCGGAACGTAAAAATTCTTTCAAGTCGTCCGCTCGAAAGCTAACACAAAACTACAACTTTTATGTACAGACATTTTTTTTCAGTTACTTCTAGTTTCCGAGATATATTCATTTGGAAAAAAACGGCATTTTCTAAAATGTTGAATTAAAAAATCTGAAAAAATTCACATAGAATACCTTTTAGTAGTACTTTGATATAACCAATTATAAGGCGGATCTGAGATGGTCCAAAAAAAGTGGCTGAATTGACGGAGAATCCCTCATATATCATTTTATCGTTTAAGGCAGGATTCTACTTTGAAACCGTGAAAAAAAACGCTATTTTCGTGAATTTTTTCTGAGAATACTATTAAAGATATCGATATGGGGTTTAAACTGTTCAATAAATACACTCTTTAAGTACATAAAAAAAAAATTTAAATGTATTTTATTCATTTTTTGTACACGTAAAATATGTTTAAAGCTAGCGCCTCGAAAAGCAGGTACCGTTGCCGTGGTCGTGAAATCTTCCCGACGGATGGTCTGAAACAAAAAAATCAAATAGTTTCATGTTCAGTATGTCTTCAGGAACCGACCTAACTAGAATATTTTATATACGTGCAAAATTAACAAAATGGCGGCTAAAATACGAAAAAAATGCGTTTTTTTTGGGTCTTTTTTTGCAATAAAAAAATAGTTTTAATCAAAATTTTAAGTTGATTGTAGTTAGGTCGGTTGGTACACACATATAGAATATGTGTTCCAAATTTCATAAGGATCGGTTCAGTACTTTTTGAGTTATCACGACCACGGTACTTGAAAATGTCGTTTCGAGAAAAACGCGTTTAAAGTTTTGGTGAGTGATAAATCGTAGAAAAAATTATCTTACCCTCAATCAGCGATGCCTGGGCCATATAATATGCCTTCGACGTGTTCCAGGTGGGTGTTTTCATCCAATTTCAAAGTTTCAAAGTTTCAAAGTAGAATCCTGCCGTAAAGAAAAAAAAAAATCTATTTTTTTATCGTTGTAAACGTATATCCCGCCTTTAGCAGATTGCTGGACTTTGCAAAGTTATATAGTTCGACTTGGAAAGTGACCTTTAGGCGAGGAAAAAAATGGCGGATTTTCATTATTTTTTTTCGAAAGAAAGATTTCTTCACCATTTTTTAAAACTTAGGTTATGTTTTATTACTATTAAGCGTTACATTGTATTTTTTAAAAATAATTACAAATGGCGGAGGTATGGTATTCAAACACAAGGTCGTTCAAGGTCATTAAAGTCGCGTTGGTCCATAGGAGTTCGAAGTGATAAGACGTGCGACTGAATCGGCGATCGAGAGGCTTGCCTCGATACCGACCGTCATCACTTTGATTGTGTCAATACGAATCTGCTTGCAGAAACGCAACCCAGCCGAACTTCTTCGACTCTTGTTGAATTCGGGCCGTTTATTGGAGGCTGCTGACTTGGCAATGGATTACGTGAACGCCGTATTGGGCGAGGGCAAGGAACACTTCGGCCTGGCGACTCCTCTCGTAGCGACGGCCCCGGCGGTATGGCTGCCGTACAACACCCTCGAACTGTTGCTACTCGAGTTGGAGCACGCGGGCAAAGAGGACCACACTTACATCGAGGTACGATAGAAAATGCGTCAATTTGCGTCGCTCGTCTCGCCGATATTAACGGGAGGGTAGGGGTTTCGGCGTGAAAAAAAAAACACTTTTTCGCGGATTTTTTTTCATCTGTATGGATAGAGTAAATTTATTGAAACCTTTTGTACATTGTTGAGTGTCATTTCAAGAACATTCCGTGAAATTTGTACACGAAAATATCCACCAACAAGCCGGTGACAAAGCTTTTCCAAGAACGCCTTTGGAAAAACACGATTTGCGGTGTTCACTGTATCTCAGCTGGAAATTATTAGGAGTACAACTTTGCAGTGACCGTTTTACTTAGAGAGCCACTGCGGCCGAAGTAGTGGCCCTAGCTCAATAAAAAAAGTGGCATTTTAAACTAGAGGCTTTGCCAATGTAAACAATTTAAAAAAGCTAACGGATACGTGTACGCATTATAAAGTTATTGGCACTCAAACATGGCAACCTACGAGCCGAATTCTCAGCATTTGCGGGAACTGCTCCAAAGACAACAAAGGAAGGGATTTTTGCACCGGATTGTGACTGGAGATGAAAAGTGGGTTTACTACGATAATCCTAAACGCCGAAAATCATGGGGACTGCCTGGTCACATACCGTCATCGACGCCCAAACCGAATATTCACGGATCCAAAGTGATGCTGTGTATCTGGTGGGACCAGCTGGGCGTTGTGTACTATGAGCTGCTCAAACCATCCGAAACCATCACAGGGGAACTCTACCGACGTCAGTTGATGCGCTTGAGTAAGGCACTCAAAGAGAAACGGCCACAATTCAACGAAAGACATGACAAGGTGATACTGCAGCATGACATCGCCCGACCCCGTGTTGCAAATGTCGTGAAAAAGTACTTGGAAACGCTGAAATGGGAGGTTTTATCCCACCCGCCGTACTCTCCAGACATTGCCCCTTCCGACTATCACTTGTTCCGGTCAATGGCACACGATTTGGCTGACCAGCACTTCGGTACTTACGAAGAAGTCAAAAATTGGGTCGATTCCTGGATTGCCTCCAAGGACCAAGACTTTTATCGACGCGGGATTCGAATGCTACCTGAAAGATGGGCCGAGGTCGTAGCTAACGACGGGCGGTACTTTGATTAAAAAATATGTAGCCACTTTTTTATAATAAAGCCTTAAACTTTTGAAAAAAAAAAAACAGTCACTGCAAAGTTGTATTCCCAATATCTGAAATCAAGTACCGTTAAAATTTAGTCAAAGTATCATCAAATCCTTCCTGCAACGGTCTTTGGTAATTTTTTTCCATTTCTAAATTTTTGGTGGTCATGTGAAGTGAAAAGTGCTATTTTTCACGAAAAATTCCGCCATTTTCGGGGTGGAAAAGCCCCTCAATGTAAAAAAAAATCTCAAACTATCCGTTGGGGGGAGATATTTTACATGTAGAAAGTGTGTACCAAGTTTGAAATAAATTGGTCATGTAGTTTTCAAATGGCAGCGAACATGGACTTTGAAAAAGTGGTTTCGAGAAAAACGCGGCACCGCCTTGTTTGTGGATATTTTCGCGTACAAATTTCACGAAATGTTCTTGAAATGACACTTAAGGGAGACTTTGTCCTTGGAGTGCCATATTTCAGGTGTTTACATTTTATTTTTTTTTAAAGGAAACGAGTAAAGCTTTTTGAGTGCGGTTTTTTTCTTGCTTGTATTCATGATATACAGAACGTTCAAAAAAATTTTTTTCGAAAAAAAAAACCAAAATGGCGGCCGTTGCAGCTCCGCGAAAACAGGTCCTCAAATCGCGGGAGGTAAACGGCTGACATCACTGCCCCCTCTTTGTTGATCTGAAACACAAATTCAAAGCATATTATCAATCTGTGACCCTTTGGTCATGGAATGACGGATGGGTTTTTCGTTTAGTACAAATTTCGGAAAATGGCGGCAATTTAAAAAAAATCGAATTTTCGCGTTTTTTTTCGCATAAAAAGATAAATAATAAATGCAAAAATGTATCTGTCGAAAAAACGATCCGTCATTCCGTGAAGACATATTTTCTGAGTATGCTGTCCAAATTTCAGGTCGATATGTTAATTACAGCGGTCAGGAGAATGTCAGCCACTTTTAAAAACGTGTTTTCGAGAAAAATGCGTTTAAAGTTTTGTAATGTGTTTACACAAATGTGTTTATAATTACCGCTAATCGGCAATGCCTGGTCCATAGAGGCATCCCTCCTCTTCTTCTAGCTGCTCACGTTGAGTCGCTAACATCTCCCGATGCAATTTCAAGGACAAAGTCTCCCTTAACAATGTACAAAAACTTTCAATCGATTTACTCTATCCATATAGATGAAAAAAAATCGCGAAAAAGTGTTTCCTTTTCATGCTGAAACCCCTACCCTCCCCTTTAGGGAGAATATCAGTGTGAAAAAAAATCGATTTTTTTTTGCTTAAATAGATAGTTGTACCCTTTAAGAATATGCCTACAAATTTTCAATCAATATTCGGCTTAGAAGTATTCGAAATTGGCGCCATGCGTCGACGCTCTCAGAGCCTTTCGGGCCTTTACGGGCCTTTCTATACTTTAAACGCGTTTTTCTCGAAACCATGTTTTTTTGCCTGGTTGACAGCATAACTCTGTCAAATTTTGTCCAATCGACTTCATTCAAAAAGGATTCGCTTCAGAAAACTTACCGCTATCGTCGCATCGTAGAGTTTTCTTTAAAATTGTTCCCTTTTTTTCATTAACAATTTACTGCAAAATTTTTCTGTAAAATTCGATTTTCTTTTAAATGGGCGCCATTTTTTTTCTAAGCAAAATTTTCAAATTTCCTACGACGCTGCGATAGCTATACTATTATAATTTAATAATTTTTTTGAATTTCTGATTTCACATGCTTGCTGTGGCACTTATGCTGTCAACTGTCGGGCAGTCTTTTTTTGAGACGCCATTTTGCGACCGCTCCTCTGCTTAATAAAATGTATTAAAAATAAAATGAAAACAAATTTCCTTGTATGCTTCATTACTTCAATAATTAATACACAAAATTTCAAATAATTTTATCGAGCCGTTTAAAAAAAACCCAAAAATACCTCATTTTTCAGCCTGTCACACTGATACTCTCCCTTAAGGCCGTCGTCTAGCGTAAAGATAGAGAACCCCAGCCATTATTTGAAAACCATTTTCTCGAAAACCATCAGACATAGGACATTTCGGATTTTTGTGGTTTATTAACCATTTGAAGCATACATTTTTCTTAACGTGTACGTTTTTTTTTCACTTTCGTTATTGATGACACCCGCAGCGTGAAAAATAAAAATTCAATAGGTATGTTTTAGTAGTTATTGAAGTCCTAGGAACCTTGAAACGCATTTACAACCGCCATATTTGATTAAAAAACACTTTTGAAAGTGTTTTTTAAAGGGTTAAAAATTAAAGAACGGATGCACAAATATGATGAAAGCTCCAAACTTACACTCAGTCTGCGATTCCAGGGCCATAAATAGCACCTTCTTCTTGCCCAAAGAGCTCATTGATATTCGAGGATTGCGATTTTCGGGCACTCATTCGGGTTTTTCCAGGTACCCCGAATAATAATACAGTCAGACCTCCGAATAAGAAACCCGGCAATAAGAAACTTTCCCCGGTTTCTCACCCGAGCGCTTCCCCCACTCCGCCTCGAACTCCGAGCTCGAGAATGTTGTGCGCGGAACCTCTGGTTAAGAAACCAGCCTGGGAGAGATTATTCGGGCAAAATAGAGTGAACGTTGTAGTGTAAATTGATGTGTGCATGCGTGCGTGAGTATGTGTGTGTGCACGTGTGAATGTAACAAAAAATTTACAAGTTTATTAGAAATTTTTTGTATCCATTAAAAAGATACATATATGTGTTGACAGGATTTTATATAAAATAAAAACAAAGATAAGGGCGTTTGAATATTTTCATATAAAACGGCAAAAGTTTTCGAGACGTAAAGAAAAGCGTTTTCGTCTTGTTGCGTATTATTTTGATCCGCAACGCACTCAACTGACGGTGGAATATTTTCGAGAGAGTCGAACTCTGCCATTGAAGATGAATCCTCAGAGATATTGACTTCTTCTTTTATATAAATGGGATAAAACGATATGGACATAAAGCTCTTTGTTTAAATTATCACCTTGTGGGGCAGATTCTGTAATACTTTCTTCGACTTGTATACTACAGTCTGATCTCTTACGCTTCTTTACAGTTTCGGTCATTTTATAACAGTTAATAGTAATTCAGATGCAGTAGTACACAATAATATTCAATAGTATGTAGATTAACGTGAAACAAAAATTCGCTAAATAAATGTCCACGCGCAGTCGAAAACGTTTTTGCATGCGCGATGTGAATATTAAGTTGCAGCTCGTTCGAGCGAGTTTCTTGTTGAGAGGATCGCATGCGGAAAAGAGTGAGAGAGACAGACAGAGGTAGTGAGCGCGGAGCGCGCGCCTGGTGGGGGTATGCGATATATAAGAAAAAATCTTCCCCTTGGGGGCTTTTGGTTTCTTATTCGGAGGTCGGACTGTAATAAATTTCAATACAGGTCTTGTTCGTTGCGTCTTATAATTTTGATACGAACAAGTGCGCATGCGCATAATGATGCGCAATTGATGATGCGCTCGTTTCATTGCGCAGTTGCGCGTTGCGCATCGTTGATCGTGTTCGTTGGGTCCACGAGACCGTGGTTGGGTCTCATCCACGCGTGGTCTCATCATTTTGATACGAACAAGTGCGCATGCGCATAATGATGCGCCATTGATGGTCGTGTTCGTTGGGTCTCATCATTTTGATACGAACAAGTGCGCATGCGCATAATGATGCGCAACGCGCAACTGCGCAATGACACGAGTCATGCGAGTTATTCGTTTTGCGCATGACTTGTTTTCATTGCGCAGTTGCGTGTCGCGCATCATTATGCGCATGCGCACTTGTTCGTATCAAAATGATGAGACCCAACGAACACGATCGATGATGCGCTCGTTTCATTGCACAGTTGCGCGTTGCGCATTATTATGCGCATGCGCACTTTTTCGTATCACAATGATGAGACCCAACGAACACGACCATTATGCGCATGCGCACTTGGCCTCTCTAGAGGCCGAAAAATAGGCTTTTTGGGGATTTTTTTCCAGAAAAACTACACAATAAATCGAGATTACTAAAAACGGTGTTTATCATAAATATCAGTGACTGTATGACAATCATTTTTTTTTGAATTATCTACAAAAAAAAGTTGTTTTTGTACATAATGAAGAATAATATAAATATTAAAAATAGATATAAATATTGATTTTTATGGTTTTCAGTTTTTTTTTCAATTTCAAGTCCGTTTTATTTTTCGTAATTCTTGCAAAAATTAATTTGTGGGAAAATTCCAGAGAATTTTTATTATGACACTAATTTTTTTGAATTATGTACAAAAAAAAGTTATGGTTTTGTACATAATGAACAATAATATAAATATTAAAAATAGACATGGATATTGAATTTTAGTTTTCAGTTTTTTTTCAATTTCACTTCCGTTTCATTTTTCGTAATTCCTGAAAAAATTAATTTGTGAGAAAATTCCAGAGAATTTTCCCAATACTCTAAATTTTCCGCGAATATTCCGGGAGGAAAGAAATTCCCTGAGTTTTCCCCGGTTTTCCATAAGCGTAACATGATAGAGAACAATAATGAAGGATGAAGAAAAATCAACGCTGTAAAAATGGAGGAACGCAAAGCCCGCAAGTGCATAGGAGGGAGCAACGAAAAATAATGCACGAAATTCTTGTTTTTTTTTTTAATACGAAAGAAAATGACATGAAAAATTCAATTTAATTCGAGTCCAATGAATGAAAAGTTCGCACGTGTCGAAGTGTTGTGTCCGATGCACATATCTCGGTCGCAATGAGCTCAGATGTCTCGTTCGTTTCGCAGAGTCACGAGAGCCTGAAGAAAACTTTGGACCACTACGTCAACACGGTTGTTCGCGTCTCCACCGACATGATTCGTTACAAGGTCCGATCCGCCCCCGCACAATGACAGTGAGTTATATATTTTTCATCGACGCGGCCAATTATTCCACGCGCCTCTCGAGTGTCTCACGCGTAAATGGGCTTGTGGTCGAGCGATATTAGAACAATGAAGACGACGATTATCCCGAGAATTGCCGTAACTAGCGCAGCCACCATTTGCGGACATCGGTTGAACATAACCTGGAAACAAAAAAAAAATCGGCCCTATTGATCTTATTCGGACCTGATTTTTCATTCGCGCGTTCTTTGGTCCTTTATTCTTCTTTTGGTACAGTCGTTCTGTCGCTGAAAAACCCCCGTAATCGGAAAAAATTAGAAGGCTAAATCCAAGTTTGCCTAAAAATCGGGGTGTGAGGTTTTCTTTAGGGGTTGAAAGGGGATGGGGGTGGATTAATGCAAAACTACAACCCCTACGAGGTCGGCGCCGTGAGACAAAACGTGCAGAAAAATCCCGGCTTTAGTTTTGTCCACAGCGCCGACTTTTTGTTCCAATGGGAACGTTGTAGCCTTTGAAAAGACGCGTCGATCGAGTATTTGATCATCACTCTCTAGTTCAGTCGAGATAGGTCTAAAATTCGATTAACCTGGAATTAATTCCGGGCTTCGATATTCTTTGTTTATACTAAGGGGGGTAGTGTAAATGTTGTTGGTAGTGTAAATATCGATTTTCGGGAAAATCCCCCTGGTGCGTTTGCCGCCATCTTGATTTGAAGAGGGATTTTTTGTTTTTCGAATAACTCGCTTAATTTCAACCTTAGAGTGAAAATGATCATATCAAAAGTTGTGCGAAATGTAATTTTCCCACAAGTTTGGTGATTATAGTTTTTACCATAGGATCGATATTTATAGAGTTACACTGCAAATAGGGGTAAAAAGTTCACCCCTAAATTAAGTATAAGTCCGAAAATATTGATCCTAGGGTAAAAATGGTACTGACCAAAGTTGAAGAAAATAAAATTTCCCACCCGATTACTCCTTAACATTTTTACGATAAACTTGATAATGAACGAAATAACTGAACATAAAAAAAAAGTTCACCCCTAAATTAAGTATAAGTCCGAAAATATTGATCCGAGGGTAAAAATGCTAATAACCAAAGTTGGAGGAAATAAAATTTCCTGTGTGATTATTTATTACCATTTTTACAATAAACTTGATAATAAACGAGATAAGTTTTAAAAAAACGTTTTTTTACCCCTTTTAGCAGTCTAACTCTATAAATATCGATCCTAGGGTAAAAATTATAATCACCAAACTTGTGGAGAATTACATTTCCCACAAATTTGAATACAGTCATTTTCACTCTAAGGTTGAAAATAAGCGAGTTATTCGAAAAACAAAAAAAAAATCCCTCTTCAAATCAAGATGGCGGCAAACGCACCAGGGGGATTTTCCCGAAAATCGAGATTTACACTACCAAACATCCCCCCCCCCCCCCCCCCCCAAGTATAAAAAAAGAAAATCGAAGCCCGGAATTAATTCCAGGCGAAATCCTATTTCGGCTGGACTACTTCGATAATATCGACTTTTCGGGTATAGTTCAAATGTACGAAATGTAGAGAAGAATTTTCTCTATATTTTCGTTCCTATGGACTACCCTTGAATTTTGATTTTCCAACCCCTCTCGGGGGTTGAAAATTCGAAATGAAATTCTGGGAAAACTATTGACCGCACGAATTTGCCGCCGTGGAAGAATTTGTAGCTTGAACCCTCAGCTACATCTTCGTCCAGAGCACCAAACTCGTGTCTCTTTATTTTCGGTCAATAGTTTTCCCAGAATTTCTTTTTTGAATTTTCAACCCCTGAGAGGGGTACGAAAAAGCTAAATTCAAGGGTGGTCCGTAGGAACGCAAATATAGAGGAAATTATTCTCTACATTTCGTACGTTTAAACTGTCCCCGAAAAATCGATTGTTTTTGAGTTATTCAATAAACAATTTTTTTGTTATACTTCAATAATTATTTTGGGGATGAAGATATTATTGGAGGGGGACGATCAAATGCTTGATCGACTCGTCTATTCAAGGGCTACAACGTTCCCATTTGAACAAAAATTGTATGAATTTTTCCTAAGGGGCTGTCCATAAATTACGTAATTTCAAAATGGGGGGGGGGGGGGTCTGGTCGCTGGATGACGGTAACGATAATTGGATTATGACAATAGGAAGGATAGCATGATTTGGGCGAGGGGGGTCGAAAATCAGCAAAAATTGATGACGTAATATATGGATGGTCCCTAAAGAGTTATCGAATGAAAACTGATTTTTCAAAATTTCACCTCACTTTTTCACCCCCAAAATAAACTTTCATGACTTCGACGCTGTGGACAAAAATAAAGCCCGGATTTTTCTGAACATTTTGTCTTCCGGCGCCGACCTCGTGGGGGTTGTAGTTTGGCATTGATCCACCCCCATCCCCTTTCAACCCCTAAAAAAACCCTACACCCCGATTTTTAGGCAAACTTGGACTTAGCACCCCTGACACCTACAAAATCACCTGTTAAAAAACTAGCCTTCTAATTTTTGCCGATTCCAATATACAGCACGACCGTACCATTTTTTTACAAGCTTTTATTTAACTTTACTTTCTGTGAGATGCAAAACGGAAAATCGATATTTCCACGCACTTCCCGACTACTTAGAGCTCTGAAATTTTGCAAACATGCATCTAAAAGGTGACCATGCATGATTCAAGTAAAAAAATATCCCTAAAATTTTCAAGTTTTCATGTACAATTAGCGATATCTAATCATTCGTGTAAAATCTCACTAACACATACAAACAAATTCGCAGCCGACTGTATTTGCATGTGAAAAGTATACAGGGTGTCCCAAAACTCAACGATAATCTGAGACCGGATGAAAGGCCAAGTTATACCAGTTCTGGGAAAAATACAAAAAAAAAATCCATATCACTCAGTTCAGCGATAATAGACATTTAAAAAAAAAAGTTGAAATTCGACACCCTTGGTCGCATTTTCAAGTCCTGTGATCACCAATGTCACAATTACGCTGTGATTTTTTTAATTTTGTGATCTTCATTAACGATGCTATTAATCGCAACCACAAATTAATGCAAAAAACATTGTTAATTTAATAAAATAAGTTAAGTTTTAGTGAGTCATGGTTCACAAAAATATTGTTACTTAACTTTGACACTTCATTTTGAAAAAAAATGTACTACACTACCCTACTAAAAAACATATGTTTTTTACAATAAAAATTGGTTATTAACTGACTCAATTACCTCTTTACTAAAAATAATAATTTTATTTCAGACCAGAAACAAAAAATAACAAATTTTAGTAACAAAAATTCCTAATGTTGAGTTGTTCAAAATGAGCTCAATTTGAAAAAAATAAGAAATAAAATTTTTAATGGCAAGAAAAGTGGCAAGTGTTGCACCATTTTGAAATCTTGATTAAATGCGCCATCTTTTGAAACAACTTGCCAAGGGTAGTGTAGTACATTTTTTTTTCAAAATGAAGTGTCAAAGTTAAGTAACAATATTTTTGTGAACCATGACTCACTAAAACTTAACTTATTTTATTAAATTAACAATGTTTTTTGCATTAATTTGTAGTTGCGATTAATAGCATCGTTAATGAAGATCACGAAATTTAAAAAATCACAGCGAAATTGTGACATTGGTGATCACAGGACTTGAAAATGCGACCAAGGGTGTCGAAATTCAACTTTTTTTTTTTAAATGTCTATTATCGCTGAACTGAGTGATATGGATTTTTTTTGTATTTTTCCCAGAACTGGTATAACTTGGCCTTTCATCCGGTCTCAGATTATCGTTGAGTTTTGGGACACCCTGTATATGCAGCAATTAGTCGTTCAATCCCAATTACACTCTTTGTTATTTTTTACAAGCATTCCGTGTTCCTAACGTACAAACCCGTAAACTAGTAAACTACTAGTAACAACTAATTAGTAAAATCAATTAAAGACTAAAAAGTAGAAAATAATTTATATGTAAAAAAAATCTTTTTGAAAATCAAACTTTTGTTTGAGGTAATCCTATCGCCAGGCTTCAATTCCTAGGATTTTCATTTTTTTTTTTTGAGCTTCACTAAATATATTAATAATCGTCTCGGTAAAATTTCGGGGTTGGTTATCGACCTAATTACAGAGAAAAAAATATGAAAATTGCGTTTTTTCGTGAAGGAATTCCGAGACGACATGAAAAAACCAAATTTCCGTCCGCTACAAAAGTGTATATAATAGTGGGAATCCGTCAGATTCTTAAAAATAATCAGATTCACATACTTAACACTTGTAGCAAGCCAACGCTCTTAGAAAAAATTACGCTTATTGACCTAATTTTTATGTAATATCAAGATTAATTTGAACTTCCGGTATTGGATTTATTACCACTTGCTACGATCAAGAGACGTGACAGGAAGGCAACAGCTGACTGTAGTCCTAACCTCATCTCACTCATTCGAATTTCCACACATATTTCATTTTTAACCGACATATTTCGCCGACACAAATTTTCCACGCTTTTTACCAGTCGTGGCCCGAATACAATGCTTCGTATTTCCCGCACCTGACATTGTTTCGACAGAGCGACGTTGAAAAGCATGGAGGTTAAAATCGCCTGGTTGAGTAAAAAGAGACGGAGATAGAATCAATGTGGCCAAACATGGAGACTAGATACAGGAGCCTAAACTCGGCATTTCAAGTCAGGGAGACTAGAGTAAAGGAGTGGACACTGTGTGCTAGCGATTTGGCTCCAAAATCATGGAAAATAAGAGTTGTAGGTGGCGTTGCAATCGGCTTTCCCTTATATATAGATATACTCTCTTGATTAGCTTTCCGTCGGCTACTTATACATGATTGTCTGTGGATTGAATCCATGCTCGAAAATTAAGTATTATATGATGTGTAAAAAAATTATAAATAAAAACTCACATTTTAAATAAGTTTTGTGTATAGTTATTAATGTTTTATAAGAGGCAATGTTAAATGTGTATAATTTGAGAACGAAATATTTATTGAACCGTTCGGTGAATCGTTTTCAAATTTGATAGAAGATTATTACATAGACAAAATAACAATGGGTGTAATTGTGATAACTTGTTTTTTTTTTAAATTACGCTCGTACAATAGAATATTTGTGATTATTATTATTACTTATTGTGAGAGTGATTTATTATTACACAGACATAATGTACAGCAAAATGCGCCTTGTTAACAGTACAGATTGTTTATTTAATTCATTCGCAGTGAACCATATTTAAATTTATTATTCAAAATTATATTGATTACTTTTCATTGTAACACTTCTGTCTGCCGTTGTTAATCGCACGCGTGAACGCTTCCAGCATCGCTCTTAACATTATTGGAACAATAAAAATGGAAAACATTGCAAATCCTCCAGTACGTCATGCATTGAAGCTCAATCTGACTGTCCATTTTTTTCAGCGATGCAACAATCTTACATTTTTCATTCTCATTAACTCATTTTCTACAACCAGAGTTCCGCACATTAGCTCCGTCAACTACGAAACACGAATCGTTTTTGTGTTTTATAATAAACGAAAAATATAACTGAACGCTCGCGAAAAGAAAAAAAAAACTAAATGTTAGTATAGTACGAGTTTGCAAGTATCATGCAATACCAAAAAAACGCAAACCTCGATTTTGACAACTTTCCTCTAATGCGCATGCCTAGAACCTTTAGCTACAAGTATTACTATACATCGGGGAATTGCGATCGCAGCGCCCCTTGCGGTCACTTAAAAGTCGAGATTTTGGGGCCGTCTTTTGCTGCTTATCTCCTATGGAGTGTCCACTCCTTTACTCTAGTCTCCCTGTTTCAAGTGATGCCCGAAATTAAAGGCGACAGGTATGGCGCTACAATCGCGCGAAGGGTTGCGGTGCTAGCTTCACTCGACAACAGACCGAACGCGAATTTCATGGAGCCTAGATACCAGGAGGGTCAGCGAGGCCTTTCAACTCGTCCCCAAAACGAGACCAAGAAATGATGGCGCTGGGGTGCTCCGCAACCTATATGTATATAGATATACGCTAAACATGGGTGTGATCTAAGACAGATCACAGATGATGTACCTAACCCTCATTAGTGTTAAGGGATAACCCCACTCTAGGATTTTGGAAAGACGTTTTCTTTCCTAAAAATACTTTGGTGTCATAAAAACAATACGAAATTGGTCCTGTAGCAATTTTTTTTATTTAAAGATTCAATTATCGCTTTGGCCGCAGTGCCTTGGAGGGCGCGCTGAGTTGCTCGTACAACTTTAAACGCGTTTTTCTCGAAACCACTTTTTTCGATCTCGGAAGACGGATTACTCGACCAACTTTGCATGCATCGATTTCGAGGTTGAAATTTTGACAGCAGCTTCACAATTATATTCTTTGTGGGAGTACGTTTCCGTTTTTTGATTAAATATAAACTTCTTTTTGTAAACAATTTACTGTTTTTTTGGCAAAAAATCGATTTATTTCCTTCAAAGTGCGCTATTTAAAAAAAAATTAAAAGCAAATTTCTAGGTAGTCTCATAGCTAATAATATATAATATCATTTTTTTTGGTTTTTGTTTCAGGTCTTATATTTTACGATAAAACCGTTCTCCCGTGAAGCTATATGTAAAAAAAACACGTTTTTCTAGATGGACTATATTGCCGCCATTTTGAGTTTGAGCTTGAGATCTTTTCTCGCTTTTGCGTTTTTTTCCGAACCGTCATGAGGAAACTATGAATCGGCGGATATTTCGACGTTTGATGTCACGATCGATCTGTCGTGAGGTTAGAAACTCATCCGATCACTTTCACCTCGTTGACCAATATATTACTATATATGTCGGTCGCGCTGCACCCCAGCGCCATCACTTCGGGACATTTTCGGGGACGCTTTTTTCAGCGCCTTTGCATTGCCGCTGAACCTCCTGGTATCTAGGCTCCATGGCGAATTTGACGTCACATTGTGTTTTGTTTTCGTAATTTTCATGTGGAAAATACTCTAATAATAATATAATACAGTCCGACCTCCGAATAAGAAACCCGCAAATAAGAAACTTTTTCCAGTTCCTCACTCGAGCGCTTCCCCCACTCCGACTCGAACTCCGAGCTCGAAAATTTTGTGCGCGAAACCTCTGGTTAAGAAACCAGCCTGGGAGAGATTATTCGGGCAAAATGGAGTGACCGTGTAGTGTAAATTGATGTGTTCATGCGTGCGTGAATATGTGTGTGTGCGTGTGTGAGTATAACAAAAAATCTACAAGTTTATTAGAAATTTTTTGTATTCATTAAAAAGATACATATATGTGTTGACAAGATTTCATATAAAATAAAAACAAAGATAAGGGCGTGTAAAGATTTTCATATAAAACAGCAAAAGTTTCCGAGATGTAAAGAAAAGCGTTTTCGTCTTGTTGCGTATTATTTTGATCCGCAACGCACTCAACTGACGGTGGAATATTTTCGAGAGAGTCGAACTCTGCCATTGAAGATGAATCCTCAGAGATATTGACTTCTTCTTCTTTTATATAAATGGGATAAAACAATATGGACATAAAGCTCTTTGTTTAAATTATCACCTTGTGGCGCAGATTCTGTAATATTTTCTTCGACTTGTATACTACAGTCTGATCTCTTACGGTTCTTTACAGTTTCGGTCATTTTATAACAGTTAATAGTAATTCAGATACAGTAGTACACAATAATATTCAATAGTATGTATATTAACGTGAAACAAAAATTCGCAAAATAAATGTCCACGCGCAGTCGAAAACGTTTTTGCATGGACGATGTGAGTACTAATTTGCAACTCGTTCGAGCGAGTTTCTTGTTGAGAGGGTCGCATGCGGAAAAGAGTGAGACAGACAGAGGTAGTGAGCGCGGAGCGCGCGCCTGGTGGGGGTATGCGATATATAAGAAAAACTCTTCCCCTTGGGGGCTTTTGGTTTCTTATTCGGAGGTCGGACTGTAATACTTTTACACTACAATGTTTGTGTGTGTGTGTGTGTGTGTGTAGTTTTCAATTAAGTTTCAAACATATAAGTTGTAGAAAACAAACCTATGTGATTTTTTTTATCCCAGAGCCTTTGAAAGTTGGTAGAAAAATTAGATTTGCAAAAATATTTACGGACTTAATTTTTTATTTGTAAACTTTTCGCCTCATGTGTGAAAGTAGTATTTTAGTACGTTAGGCCCACTATTATACTCCCTAAAGAAAAAAAATCACGAAAGTACGCTTAATAATTTAATTTACAAACTGTCGTGTAAAATTAGTATCTTACAAAAAAATCACACAAACCAAAATAATAACTTTAAAATCACTGAAAATCGCATAACATACATGGGGGTTCAATCGATGTGTATTGAGGCCCCCCATCCTTACGCGTCGTTTGCGCCACTCCTCCCGTTACACTCTGTATATTGCTGGGCTCGTCCAACTCACTACTGTGCTATAGCATAGTGGTGAGAACGCTCCGTACTCTCTGCTAGCATACTAATTAACGAGATATCAAACAGAGTGGGGTAAACACGAAAAGTAAAGAACTTTCAAAACTCGTAGGAACATGTGAAGAAATTTTGGCAATTACAATAAATGAAGATTGAACTTTTAAAAGTTAACGATACTTATTCATTAAGAATATAATAACCATCGAGTTATTGACCGCTCTCAATTTCGCAATTTTTTTGCAGTCTTTTCGTTTACTCTAGTAACGTGTCAAACTCGCGTTCGGTCTGTGTCGAGTGAAGCTTGCATCGCAATCCTTCGCGCGATCGCAGCGCCACTTCTGTTGCATTAATTTTTGGGCACGCTTTTTTTTATCGTTTCCTCATTGGAGTTTAGGCTCCTGAGTCTAGTCTCCATATTGCCAAATATCAAACCTAGAAATACTGCGCGAATCGTTGGAATGACTATTTTTTTCACTTTTCTAATTAAATATGAACATTCAACAGTTTACACATGGATAATTTAAGTTAGTACATTTTTTGTTGTTGCATATGTTAAAAATATAAATTGTACAAGTTTCAAGTATGATCAGTGGTATGACTAGTGTGAAGCGATAGGATTACCATAACCCCTTCGTTGGCAGAGAGAATTGGACAAAAATGCCCAAAATGACAGGACATTTTTTTTATCCTGAAAACTTGTATTCTGGGTTTTTTGAGGATGCTGATTACGAATCCGAACTCAAAATTGGGAAATTCACGATGACGAACAAATATCGCGAATGAAAATACAAATAATACAGATTGATTTAGATGAAACTCGGTACTCATAGGTTGTGTAGATCACTGATTATGAGTCCGAACATTTTGAATTTTCAAATTTAAAGTTCAGATTCATAATAAGCGACCCCAAAAATCTCAGAGTACTAATTTTAATCGAAATCGAGTAAAGTTTTTGATTTTTGTCCGCCATTTTGAATTTCCAAATTTTTACTTCAAATTCGCAGTCAGCGAGCCCAAAAAACCCCGAGTGAGGCTCCGATTTCAAATCAGAGCATGTTAAATAGGAAAATAAAGGTTGACGCACTATTGTGTCAATGTCAACGAAGGGGTTGATGTACTAAAAAGTAGAAAATAATTTTTTTTTCACCGAGTCATCTATTTGTGACTATAAATAAAAGCTTGGGCCGCTCAAAATTTAGACATATAATCTTTAATTTATTTAAATCCGTTAACATATCAACTGTATTTAATTTACTGTAAAACAACCTTAGATTTCTTAACCCAAGACGGTCACACCTCATGAGAATCCCGTGGTGGTCACATGGGCTGTGTCACACCCCAAGCACTTTAGAGCGCTGTAGCATTTCGTAGAATCATTTCGGGGGCTCAACGAAAATTGAGAACATATTTCAAACGTTTCTCTATTATCCTATCCAAGAACGGAACGAAAATTTTAGTTTAAAGTATGTTTAAAAAATTCTTGAAAACAAAATTCGCGAAAAAGCCCTTTTTTACAAACAATGCTGTATTTTTTTTTGTTTTTTGACATATCAACAAAATTCAAGCAGGGTCTGATCTGTGAAAGCATTCTCTTTCTGGTGAGTATAATAGTTTTTGTGGGTTTTTTAAAAAGTATATTTATTCCGCACTAACGCACCGTAATTAGTCCCTGCTACCTGAGCCTAAGGAGGAAGGTTCAATCTAACTGTAGGGGTAACAGTGTCGGATTTGGGGATTTTCCAGGGAAAATTCCAGCTCGTAAATGGCCTGGGGTGTGTCACACCCCATGTGACCGTCTTGGGTTAAATAAAAATCCTGAAACTGAGTATAAACGTGTGATAATAATTTCTCCAATTACTATTATGCCAAATTAAATAGGTTAATGATACTGAATTGACCAAATTTATTGAGCATTTAAAAAGTTGAGCACCCCAGGCCTTTATCTATAGTCACCTATAGGCGACTTGGTAAAAAAAATATTTTCTACTTAGTACATTAAATAAAAGCTTGTTTTTGAAAAGTATTTTGTTTACGTATAATTTATCATTTATCGAATATGCGCTCTCACCATTAGAAGAATCACCAGGGCCGTTATGAAGATCGAACCGACCGGAAGTAGCAGCCACATCGCCGAGTAATGGCGCTGCATTTCCGCCTCTGATAAACATTTTGATCGTTAAGAAAAAAAAATATTTGTCGGGAAAGATGATACGGACGGGAGATAGAGAATCGGCGCATCGTGTGGAGTTCTAGTGAGCGGAATGAATTGAGCGTTTTGCGGGAAATTTCAATGAAGAGGGAATTTAATTAATGTAACGTTTTGCGTAAAATTCTAGGGTATTAAGGGCGGGGTAAAGTATTAAAATTTTATTTTTTTATTTTTTAAACGAATGCATAATATATCAAGAATATTGTGTTAAAATTTCAAGTCGATCGGAGTAAAATTGACGAATTTATGAGTATTTGAGCGTCTATTGCTCCATGCCGTTCTCTTCTCTTCTGCGCTTTTCAAACCGTTTTTCTGAGACTTGTCATATTTGAAGTCCGTGTGCACGATAACTCAAAATCTACTGGACCAATCGCTTTGAAATTTTGCACAGTACTTCTTCACATAATTCACCAGGTATTGTCGAGAGCTTTTTTGTTTTTTTTTGATAATTACTAATTTTTCCACAACAAATTAGCCGATTTTTTTAGCGAAAATCGGGTTTTTGGCTCCCAAGTGCTTCGAAAAATCGAAAAATCGAAAAAAAAAATCCTCCCGTCATTACCTCGAGAAACATCTCCTTTAACAAACGCATTTTGATTTTTTTGTTTCAAATGATTCTGTTGCGAGTTATGGTGCACACCGCAAACCAACTTTTTTTCGAGGCGCCTCCGGGGTTTAATTTTCACTCGCTCGATTTTGAATATTTTGCAATGCAAATTTAGGAGAATGTTGTTCAAATGTTACTTTATTATATGTAAATTTTTCAATAAACGAACACTATTCGTTACGCCAAAAAAAATCTTAAAAACATGCCTTTTTTTCGCCGAATTAACTTTACCCCGCCGTTAAATTACTTTAGCGTTTTGCGTAAAATTTTAGTGAACTAAATTAATCCAGTGCCTGGCGTAAAGTTCTCGCTAAAAAAATCAAATTATTATTTTTCGTGAAATTTTCTTGAACGAAACGAATTTAGCGTTTTGTGTACAATTCTAGTGAGCTGAATTTATTTTGCGTTTCGCGTAAAATTCGATCGGGCGTAGTTAATATATGTTTTTGCTGAAAATTTCTCGTTTTGCGTTAAATTCTAGCTAAATAAATAAATGTTGTGTTTTTCGTAAAATTCTAACGAACGAAATAAATTTAGCTCTGTTAGGTGTGAAAAGGACCACACCAATGTGTATGTATGGAGAAGAGAGCTGGGTGTGCCGACGATGAAGTATCTGATGAAAGAAAGGGCTTTACGATATATTGTGAAAGTATTAGGAATGCCTGAAAAAAGATGGCCAACAATTTTTCGGATGGAGCAAGTAATGGCCATTGTGAATCATGTGCCGTCGAAGTGGGGGAAGTGCTTAAAGCATGTATTAACGGAAATGGGGGCGCAGGTTATAATCGGGATGATTTGGGGACGGAGAGAGGTGAAAGGATTTGAAGCAAGAATAAAGGTGGGATTAGAAAATTTGAAAAACGAGACGTTGAAGAAAGAGGGGGAGAAAATAAAGGGTTCAACGTACAATTATAGGTGTAAGTTTATTGTGGAGGATGATATTATGCCTTGGGAATATTGGTCTGAGGTAAATGTGAAGGGCAAAGACAAAGAAATGTGGGCTAGAATAAGATGTGGAAATGTTGGAAGAGCTGGAAAGAAAGGAGAGAGTGACTGGATGTGCCGAATTTGTGATGAGCAGGATGAGACCCTGGAGCTTTTATTGCTGTGTAAAAAATAGCAGGGAGATGGTGACGGAAAATGCGAGAAAAGGCGTGGAGGAATGGCTGGAAGGAATTGATGAAGTGGCGATTATTGGGGAAGTAATAAATATGTTGGGAGGAAAAGTACGGAAAGGGATTTGTGCATATTTCAGGGAGATTGAGGAAGCGTGGAGTAAAAGGAGTTTGGAATGAGAGACCGAGAGAGAGGAAGAATAGATGGGTTTTTAGGCAAGTGGTGAGCAGATGTAAGGTATACAGATTTATCGATAAGGATGAAACGGCAGAGATTATAAGATTTGTTAATATATATTTTCTGACATTGTATAAGTTTCGTAAAAAAAACGTTTTTTAAAGTTATGCAAATAAAACTTTATTGATTGATAATTTAGCTCCGTTCCGAAAATTCTGGTGAACTAAATTAAATTAGTCTTTTGCTTGAAATTCTAATGAAGGAAATTAACTTAGCGTTTGCGTAAAATTCCAGCAAAATAAATTAATTTAGTATTTTTCATAAAGTTCCAATGAACAAACTAAAATAGCTCTTTGCCGAAAATTCTAGTGAAGGAAATTAATTCAGCGCCTTGCGTAAAATTCTAGGGAACTAATTCATTTAGCGTTTTGCGTGGAATTCTAGGGACTTAAATTACTTGAGGGTTTTGTGTAAAATTTTGGTGAACTAAATCAATATTGAAATTTGTGCAAATTTGTGCAAAATTCGAGCAAAATTAATGATTTTATTTTATTTTATCGTAAATTTCTAGTGAAGTAAATTCATTTCGCGGTTTGCGTAAAATTCTACCAAACTCAACGAGCCTTGTCCGTGAAATTCCAGAAAAATAAATTGATTCAGTGGCTTATTTAAGTTTCGAGTGAGCTAAATTAATTCAGTATTTCACGTAGCAGCTCTATAGAACGAAACAAATCGAAAGAGCTTGAAATACTCATGGCTGGGTTGCTAAAGTTTAATCGATTTGGCAAAAACCTTTATTCAAATGATTATTACTACTATTATTGAGTCTCAGCCTCGAGCCTCGAGCTCGAATATTTCGGCACCTTCACCAAAGCCTCATTGAGCCATCGGGACAAATAAATTCACCGATTCGCGTGGAATTCTAGTTGCAATAAGCGTAAAAATGCTGCGAATTTAACATTTTTTTACGAATGAAAAAGTGATTCACAAAATTAATTACTCATAAAATTAATTACACATCTATTTAGTATGAATATCAAGCTGTTAGATTTTATATATATATATATATATATATATATATATATATATATATATATATATATATATATATATTTGTCGATGTACAAAATAGCCGACTACTCGGAACTTCTCGAAACAGCTTTTTTTCCAATTGTCGTGACAAATAACTTCAACAATTTTCACTCGATTTACTTCAAATTTAAAAGTTATGCTCCTAATTGCATTTCGCAGAGAAGTACGTACGGAATTTCTGATTAATCGAAAACTTATCATTTTATGAGCAGTTTATGCGCAGTTATAACGAAATTGTTCACTGAAAATTCATTTCTTAAGTTCAAATACTTACAACTTTTGAATAAAACAATATTTTTGAAATTCCGTACGTACTTCTCTAAGTATTCTAATATAGATTGACGAGAATTTTTGTTTTTATTTCTAGATAAAAAATTGTGGATGCTAAACGTCACGCCGAGGAGCGCCTAAAAAAAGATAACAAAAGAAAATATTAGTAGTCGGCCATTTTGAACATCGAAAAAACAAATATATATTTTCTAACAGCTTGATATTCGTACTAAATAGATGTGTAATTAATTTTATGAGTAAATTACGTTTTCATACGAAAAAAAAATTATTAAATTCGCACATGATTTTATACCCGTTACTGTGTCCTAACCCCCTAAAGTCGAGTCAATTCAGCAAAATATATATATTTTTCTTCAAAAAAGATGATTTGATGGTGAGAAAAAGGAAAAAAATGGAGCTCAAATTTGTGTGTGTGTGTGTGTGTGCACGCGTTAATATTTATAATTAGAACAACCACTGCGGATCCATTGGACCAGGCGTACTCCGTGTCCAGGAAAATGATAGCTCGTCACATTCTCGCCGTTTATGATTACAGGGGTGAGAGAATTGTGACCGTAAGCAGACCGAGCCTGTTCGGGCAATCTACCACCTGAAACAAAACAAGACAAATAGAAGCAGATCAGCGTTGTACATCGTGATCAAGAGCCGCGCAGATTTCTCGTCCGTTGGACCAATTTCATCAGTACGAAACAAATCATGGAACAAACCAAGCAGCATTTTCAGAGAGAAAGGGAGAGAGAAGCGGGCGAGGAAAAAGCCCATTCTCGGATGTGCCAATAGAACAGTACGAGTGGAACAATTTTTTTTTTCTTCTTTTTCCTCCAATACCTCGCCGAAAAAGAAGTGCCGCAAAGCCATTTAATTCTCGGAAAATAAGCGTAAACACTGCCACACGGGCGATCGCGAGTTTCTCACAGTTCCACAAAACAACTCACAGTCCTCACATTTTTGTATAATTGTAAAAATAAAATTAAAGAAATTACGTCGGTGACAGCGTTAGTGAAATATTATAATAAAGAAAATTTGATAAAACACGCTCGATTGTCATTTGCCCTAGCTCGACCACTGGCGGAAGAAATATACAGAATAAAAAGTATTTGGTTTGGTATCAGAATGATATAACGGTAAATAAAGTTTTTAATGTTTTTTATTTCTACGATATTTTTCTAAAATATTTTATTTTTCTAAAAGATTTTCTAAAATATTTTATTTTTTAAAAGATTTTCTAAAATCTTTTATTTTTCTAAGATTTTCGAAAATCTTTGTTTTCCGGATTATTTTATTTGTCGATTTTTTTTCGAAAATTTTTCATTTCTCTAAAACAAATAAATGCAATCTATTACCTTTGTGATATACTCTTTAAATATTTTCCATTGTTTCGAATATTTTCTAGTGCTTGTTCTATAAACAAATTACAGTTCATTTTTCCAAAATCGATTGCTTATACATTTAATAATATATTTGATTTTTATAGCATATATTTTTTTCCAATCACTTTATTCTTTCGAAGTATAGTTCCAAAATATTTCACTTTCTGAAATATGTTGTTTCTCCTAAATTATTTAATACTTTCTCTAAAATATTCTAAAACATTTTACATATCTGATCGATTTACTGAAATATTTTTTATTTATCCGAAATATCCGATTTTCGGAAGACATTTTACTTTCAAAATATTTCTCAAAACGTTGCATTTTCTTGGAAATATTTTCTCAAGTATTTATTTCGTGCCAAAATAGTCTTTCACTTTTCTACAATATTTTGTTGTTTTTAATCAACTCTGTTATTTCTTCTAAAGTATTTTCTAAATATTCTGAAACTCTGCATTTATCTAATCAATTGACTGAAACATTTCATTTACTTGAAACATTTCTTTTCCTCGGGGATACTTTTCTAAAACATTTGATTGTATTTTTTGACTAACATAATGAAGAAAAAAAAAGTACTCACCCCAAATGATGTACATGTTTACGAGTTTGCCTCGTTTCACAGCCACAACTAAATTTTATCATTTCGCATCGTCGCGGATCACACACGCATAGAAGCACGCGAGTTCAATACACCTCGAGCCCCACATCGCGTTTTCAAATTCAATTCACTATTATCTTTTCTCTCTTATCTTTTTCCACTTTCTCGCACGTTTTCTGCCTCTATTTCCTCGATTGGTCGCGTACCTCTTACGCGTATGTCTGTGTGTGTGGGTGTCCGTGCACGCGCTGCGAACCTCGTGACGGACGAAACGAGAGATCGTCGTTCGCGTCGCGCGACTATTTTCGTACTGCAAGAGCCGTACGCATCGAAGCCACAGGCCACGGCGGAACGACGACTGCACACGATTCGTCGACGAATAACAGCGAGCGAAGGATGATAAACTCTACAATGTCAAAGGTTGCGGATCGTGCTACGTCACGTTCGTTACTTCGCGCGCTCCTGCTGGGCTACATTGTAACGAGATGTGATTCATTTTCGAAGGTGTGAATCATTTTTGAGATTGCGAAATTGAAGATATCGTCAAAGTAAATATATGTATATAGATGAATAGTCTAAATTAAATAAAACCGTACCTAGATTCACAGGCTTATGTTATTTAGATTATCTCAAGATAATCGCAAGATGCGTAGATAATCCTGAGATGAACAGATTATCTCAAGATAAATGAATATAAATAAATGATGAGATAAATAATAGATCGATAGATATCTTAAGATAAATCATCTAATCTCAATAAATCCGTGAATATATATATATATTGGGTTGGTACAAAAATCTTGCAACACTTTTTTTCAATTAAAATATTTTTCCTAATAATGAAGTTCGAGAACATTCGAGAATAGGAAATACAAGAATGATCTAGAACCTTCCATGCTGCAGGATATATAAGCGAGTCAGATGTTCCGCGGAGTCAGTATGAGCAAAGATGGATCAACGTGCACTTCGAGCAATCGCATATTACGAATTCTTGCAAGGGCATTCTGTAAGAGCTGCAGCCCGTAATATGTGCAGTACGTTCAAGGCTAATGTATTTAATTATTCAACGGTCTCCCGTTGGTATCAGCGTTTTCATTCTGGCGATACATCTTTTGAAGACAAACCTTGGTCCGGCAGGGAATCGATTGTGGACGATGAAGAACTGCGAGCACTTATAAAGGCAAAGCCTAATATGTCGTCACGAGAATTGGCCAACAAACTCAACTGCAGTCATCCTACTATCCTTCGACATTTACAAGAGATGGGATATAGGAAAGTTGATTCGTCTTGGATACCGCACAATCTCAGCGAATCAAACAAAGCAACACGCATGTCCATCGGTCTTTCACTCCTGCATCGTCCGCAAAGAAAGGATTTTCTTCAAGAAATAGTCACTGGGGATGAAAGCTAGGTGTTGTATGTCAATCACACGCGCAAGCGTCAGTGGCTATCGAAAGGGGAAAAACCAGAACCGACCCCTAAACGGCCCCGTGAAATTAAGAAAGTTTTACTCTGTTGTTGGTGGGATTCTGAGGGCATGCTCTATTACGAATTTTTGCCAACCAACACCACAATACAGGCAGAGATTTATTCTGCACAACTGCAAAAGGTGGCTAAAATTATGAAACAGAAAAGGCGTAAACGTCTTCACGTTCGGCTTCTCCATGACAATGCTCGACCCCACGTCGCTAAGATGACACATGAAACTATTTCGCAGCTAGGATGGGAAGTTCTACCACACCCACCGTATTCACCAGACTTAGCACCTACCGACTATCACCTGTTTCGAGCTTTGAAGAACTATTTACGGGATAAAAAATTTGATGATCTGTCAGATCTTAAAAATACATTGGACGACTTTCTTAATTCACGATCAAAAGAATTCTGGTCTGCGGGCGTGCAAAGTCTACCAGAGCGTTGGGCAAGAGTTGTAGATGCGGAGGGAGCCTACGTTACTGAATAATCGTTTATTGTTAAAATAAAATATTTTTCTTTTTTACTCGTGTTTTGTGTTGCAAGATTTTTGTACCAACCCAATATATATGCCGATTTATTACATTTCAATTATTGGTCTTTAGATATCTTTCTAGTAATAATAATAATAATCGCGTTTTATTTGCATAACTTGCTTTACAAGTTTTTGATAAAAAGATATCTATCTAGTATTTTAATTAAAAAATTATCGATATAATTCTGCAATCTCATCTGAAATATCATCTAGATTAAATAAATCTGTATATATATATTTACGGATCTATTTAAGGGGTAAGGCCTCAGTAGAATTTTCAAAAAAACTTTTTTTTCTCGCCAAAAGGGTGTTTTATCATCATAAGAATAAGTTACTATTCGATTTATAGGAAGAATTTGTTTTTTCAGAGACTGAGCGTATAACGTAAGTTCACCTCTGGCACGGCCATAGAGTACCTAAAACTTTAAACGCGTTTTTCTCGAAACTCCTTTTTTTCCAATTGGCGTGACAAATAACTTCAACAATTTTCACTCGATTTACTTCAAATTCAAAAGTTATGTTCCTAATTGCATTTCGCAGAGAAGTACGTACGGAATTTCTAATTAAGACGGAATGACACGTCATCGCGGTCGGTATGGTAGAACTATTATAGATACCCAAAAATCTCTGAAAACGGCTCTTCAGATCCCGTCGAAACTTTGCCAAACGACGTGAAATAGATAGACGAACAGCTGTCGGCCCCTCAAATTTTCTGAATTTGAGAAAAAAAAACGTAGATTGACTTATGATAAACCAATCTACGTTCTTTTTTGCGAAAAACTGCAAAAAAACGCGTTTTTTAAATACTTTTTTCGATTGTCACCTGCCATTTTTTTATTTTTTGATAAAACTTTATATCCGAGGGTCATTTTGTAGCTGGTGTTATACTGAATCTAATGGACTTTGATTTTTTTGTTTCAGACAAGCCGTTGCCGAGTTTTTGTACTTAAAAATGAATAAAAATGAATGAAACATTTAAAAAAATGTATTTCAAGACTTTATTTATCAAGCCCAACAACTTTTATATTCATATCTTTTATAAAAGCCTAAAAAAAAATCGCGAAAATAGCCTCTATTCGTGGCTCCAAAGTGGACGGGCCCCTTAATCGAAAACTTTTTCTTTTATGAGCAGTTTCATATGAAATTTTTCACTAGAAATTCATTCAAATATCTACAATTTTTGAATAAAACAATATTTTTTAATTTCCAAACGTACTTCTCTAGGTATTCTAATGTAGATTGACGAGAATTTTTGTTTTTTTTGTAGGTAAAAAATTGTGGTTGCTAAATGTCACGCCACGGAGCGCCTAAACAAACAAGATAAAAGAAAATACTAGTAGTCGGCCATTTTGTACATCGAAAAAAACATATATTTTTTTCTAACAGCTTGATATTCATACTAAATAGATGTGTAATTAATTTGATAAGTGTATCACTTTTTCATACGAAAAAATTGTTAAATTTGCACATGATTTTATACCCGTTACTGTGACCTAACCCCTTAAGGAGGCTGCTCAGGGTCTTTGCGGGCCGAGCGACAAGAAGGGGACGCATATGCTTAAACACGGGCGCCTGTAATGGCTGCTAATCCCAAAAAATCTAATTTTCGGTTACTTAAAACAGATACATTTTAGCTAATAAATATGTGGAATGCATATAATTTACTGTTTAGAAATGTTATTAATCTTTTTTATTTATGTACATCGCGAATAAGTTATTAGCTAAGTTGAAATGTGGCAAACGCGCAATTTAGTTCTCAGTAACTGGTATCACTGAGCTCAGATACGAACGTCACATCGTGAACGCGTAGCTGTCAAACATCCTTCGCGAATTCCGTTTTTTTTTGTTCGGCGATAATGAAAAGATGGAAGGGAAAAATGCAAACCGAAAAACAGTACAATCGACGGGTGGAGCAAGTGCAACCTGGAAAGCGGCGGAAAAAAGTAGTTGAGCCGGACAATGAATGCGCAGTCGAGGGACGACGCGTAATTGATTTGAAGGTTATGTCGAAACACATGCACTGCAGCTTCTGTAAAGAATGATTCAAAATATTTGAATACTCTTTATGAAACCGCGGTAAGAAATTTACAGCAAGGAAGCAATAGTTTGTGCGTTTCAAATTTTGGCGCCTATTCAAAATGGCCGACTTGACAGCAGCGTTGCCACGTGCCGTAGGGCGCTTTATCGTTTCACGCGAATCAGCTGAAATGTCCTGTTTTATTTCACGAATACCTCGATAACGAGACAGACAAAACACTGTACTCTTCGTTGAAATTATTCATAAAAATCTCAAGAATTTTTTCCGCCTATTTCCATTCAATTCTTACTATTTTCATTATGTTGCGACAGTCGTATTAGAGTTCACATGAAGCTTTTGCTATGTCTCCCATGTATAAGAGCCCAACTTCAATAATTAATTGCTCAACAATCACGCAGACGAAGTACTTGAAATTTTACACGGAGTCGTTACACCTGTTCGCAAATATCGTCAATAAATTTCAGCAAATTCTTACTATTTCGCGATAGCTGAACAACCTCCTTCAGTTGCCTCAAGCTACTATTTTTTACATATTTCACAGTAGCCTAACCCACAAAACGTACAGCCGCCGACTCTTTAGCGATAGCCAGTCTTGCCAACGATTCAAACTGTCATTGTTGTCAAGTCCATCGATCATTTTTCCCGAATAAAATATCAATATTTTTATACTTAATTGCAAAAATTATAACTATCAATGTCATTTCCCGGCTTGGAAATATTTTTCAACAATATGAGTTGAAAATTCCCCTACGATAATTAATATTCACGCGAAATTTTACTCGCAAGAGGTTGTCATCCTGCCGAAAGCTCATTGCATTTTCATCCCCACTCTCGAGGAACGCTCCCGAAACTGCTTAATCTGTAGATATACCGAAACGATCTATAGATAATTCGCCGGAAAATGGCGGCTGGGCAGCGGCGAACAGCTGTTCCCCCTGCTTCATCGAGTGTGTATAATCGCGTGACGCGTACCGATTACATTATATATTTGTATACGAAATGAAAAAGACGCGGGATTGATGAGAAACGTTGTTCGAGAGGTGCGAAAATGATGAAAATATCGGCGCTAAACGAGGCGCCGCAGCCTCGTACGGAAAACGAAGACGAGGATGTCCAAACTATCACGAAGGAGGCTCAGGTGTGTATTCCCCTCAATGCAACAATACCACGCGACCGACATAACCTCAATTTTGGACAATGCCCGCCCGCCGTATCAATTCTTTTGTCACTTTTTCTCGCTATTTCCGTTTTTTTTCGCGACGTTTCTCCAGCGTCGAAAGAAACGTTCTCATTAACGTTTCGTAGTAATTAGCCTGGAGATCGATGAACCGTGAGGAGGAATTTCGATTTTCGTACGAAGATGGGCGTGTGTTTAAGTTTGTTTGGGTCTGAGTCTATGAGGAAGCTCGTCGAGCCTGCCACTGTTGAACGTCACATAGTCATTTTTTTTAACGCTGAAATGGGCTCGATTTTTATTTCGAAATGTCGGAATTCCCCACCTTTCTTGCAAAGCGTTGCCCGTGGCCACTTTTTCCCAATGCGGCAGGACATTTGCACGAGGCATACCGGGAAGCTTGCATGGTCTGCGGAGCAGAAAGAAAACATTGCATTGGGGAAAAAATTGTTCGTACGTTAGCACGTACGGCGAGAACTACGGAACAGATTTCGATGAATTTTTCACAGAAACGCAGCACGGTCTGCAGGAATACAATTTTCGCTATTGAGCCTTACGCTATGTGTTTAAGGGGGCGGGCAAAAAAGGTCATTTTTGTGAATTTTTTCAAGGAAAACTGTTTGAAATTTCGGATTGGGGTTTTAATTATCTAAAGTTATATACATTCAAAAATGTGTTTAATTTTCTTTATTTAAAAATATCAAAAATATACACGAATATTGTATGATCCTTGGAGCGTCGTAAAAAAATCTGTGTATACGGTACCCACTGGCGTTTCTTCAAAAATCATCTGAAAAAAAAAACCAAAAAGATTATTAAATTAGATACTATAATCTAGTACTTGTCATAGCCGATTTTGAAAATATCAATTTATGACAAAATGGCGGACGTTTGAACATAAATAGTGATTTTTTGGGCCAAAAATTAGTTATTATTTTGCCTATAAAACAAAAACTAAGTAACGGAAAAGAAAATCCTATGAAAAGTACTAGATAATGGTGTATAGAATAACCACAAAAAACCTCAAGACAATCAGTGCATTGGTTTTCGAAAAATTTTGGGTACCAATTTAAAAAACGTGGTTTTGAGAAAAACGCGTTTGAAAATTTGGGAATTAATAAATCATGAAATTTGTCAACTTACATGGAATCATCGATACTAGGCCCGTAGTGTAGGTCTTCTACGGTTGATGGAATGTTCATAGCTTCTAAATCCTCGACCTTGACCATCCAGATGTATATTTCTCCTTAAGGCTTTAGGCCACAGTAAGCGGTATAAAATCATGTGCGAATTTAACAATTTTTTTTCGTATGGAAAAGTAATTCACTCATAAAATTAATTACACATCTATTTGGTATGAATATATATACGTGGAATAATTAAACGTGTTAGAAATTTTTTTTTATTTTTTATTTTTCTTTTTTTTTCTTTTCATTGTGACTTATTTTTTTTTTTTCATTGTACAAAATGGCAGACTAAATAAAATGAAAAGAAAACTTTTCGATTTATGAGCAGTTTATGAGCAGTTATAACGAAATTTTTCACTGAAAATTAATTTCTTAAGTTCAAATACCTTCAACTTTTGAATAAAACAATATTTTTTTAAATTCCGTACGTACTTCTCTAGGTATTCTAATATAGATTTACGAGAACTTTTGTTTTTAGTTCTAGGTACAAAATTGTGGATGCTAAATGTCACGCCGTGGAGCGCCTAAAAAAAGATAACAAAAGAAAATATTAGTAGTCGGCCATTTGAAACATCGAAAAAAAATATATATATATTTTCTAACAGCTTGATATTCATACTAAATAGATTCATGATTAATTTTATGAGTGAATCACTTTTTCATACGAAAAAAAATGGTCAAATTCGCATATTATTTTATACCCGTTACTGTAGCCTAAGGCCTTAATTAAAATGTCGATGAACAAGCATACAAACGAACAAAAGTTACATCCATATTGAGCAAACGAGTGCAAACAAACTAACTGAGGAAAAAGTTAATAAACAGAATTAATTAATAAACAAATTCATTAAGTGATTAATAAATCGATTATTTCGTTACTTAATTAACGATTTAATCAACTGAGTAATGAACAAATAGATTATTCAATTGATTAATTAACAAATTGATTATTTAATGAATTCATAAACAAATTAATTAATTAAATAACTTTCCCGTTGACACACTGGGTCATTTTGACCTGGACAAATTTTAAATACTTTCATTTTTATGTAATTGAAAATTTTCAATAATTTGTTACAACTATTAAATTCCATATTTTCTGAATTTCAAATAAGCAGTGTAAGTGTAAGAGAGGAAACTATCGAAGAAACGAGAAAAACTATCGAAGAATATTGTATTCAAATTTCGGTGCCAGATACATCTGGCACCGACTTTGAAAACTATGCTTCGCGATAATCGCGTTTGAATCGCTTCCTGTCAACGAATTTATTTTGAAAAATTTCTAAACATACCTCAATGTACATATTTTCCAATAAAAAAACCTGCATCCAATCGAAACATTAGTTTTTGAGATAAATATTCCCAAATTTTACTTGTTTTATCGCCGTTTACTCAGTTACCTCCCCTTAAAGAAGATAATAGGATGGTGAGAGATAGGAAAAAAATAAAGCTCAAATTTGGGCCACTCTAATATATATATATATATATATATATATATATATATATATATATATATATATATATATATATATATATATATATATATATATATATATATATACACACATACATACATATATATATATGAGCCATTCCGCGTCACTTCAGCCAGTAAAAAAAATCCACATATAATTTTGAGAAATCGAGTTACTTTATTGAAAAATATTCAATGAGGGTCGAAATTTAAAAAAAAATGCTGACGTTTTTTCTCGTTAATTACCCTTTCTTAACATTTTGCCATTCAAATGGCTGTATCTTTGGCAGGATTTCACGTATTTACATTCGTAAAAAACGAAAATGTGCGACTTTTTCTAGCCTACCACAAAAAAATGAATTTAGATTTTATTGAGCAAGTCGAACGGCCGTTTCAGGGCAAAATATGCAAAAATATTTTTTTCTCAAGGAAAGACGCTCGTTATTTTATTTTTTTAAATTTCCCCGAATTGTGAATACGAAAAACGGATTTTTGGTATTTTTAATATTATGGGATCCCTAAACACCGTGAAGTAACAGCTAATTTAATAAAACAATTTTTTTATTAATATTCGATTGAAGAGTGTGGAGCACTCCAAGGCTCCAATACATATGACATATATGTCATATGTACTTCGAAAACCTGGTAAACATGCAGCGAGTGCTCCAAACTCTTCGATCGAATATTAATAAAAAAAGCATTTTAATAAAAATAGCTGTTACCTCACGGTGTTTCGGAATCCCATAATATAAAAAATACCAAAAATCTGTTTTTCGTATTCACAATTCGGGGAAATTCTTTAAAATAAAACAACGAGTGTCTTTCCTTGAGAAAAAAAATATTTTTGCATATTTTGCCCTGAAACGGACGTTCGACGTGCTCAGTAAAATCTAAATTAATTTTTTTATGAAAGGCTAGAACAAAACGCACATTTTTCTTTTTTACGAATGTAAATACGTCAAATCCTGCAAAAGATACAGCCATTTGAATGGAAAAATATTAAAAAATGATAATCAACGAGAAAAAACGTCAGAAATTTAAAAAAAATGTCTATATATATATATAATTATTCTTATTATTATTACTTATCATGACACGCAACCAAGCGAAAAATCCGTGAAAGCACAGTGTTATTTAAATAAATAAAAATATTCTTTCCAGGAGCAAATTGCTCTCACAGAGTACAACAGAGCGTTGGAGCTGATGAAGTCGGACAGAGCGCAGGACGCATTGACGATATTCGAGGATCTCTTGGACACGGAGTTATTGGATCAGGTTGAGAAGTCGGAAAAGCCGGAGGGCAAGTCACGTCCGATGTTGTCGCTGAAGTACTCGTGTTACAAGAACATCGGTGCGATACAAGCGAGCCTCGGGAGTTACGAGAAAGCAATCGAGAATTATTGGGAGGCGGCGAATTTGGACGACACGGACGTGACACTCTGGTACAGAATAGGATGCCTGGGTATGACGACGTCGAATCTCGAATTGGCCTGTTCGTCGTTCAGGCAGGGTCTCAAGTGCAATCCGAATCATTGGCCCTGCCTGGACAACATAATATCGGTGCTGTACGCGGTGCCGGATTACATGAACTGCATGCTCTTCGTGTCGATGGCCCTCGAGAGGGATTCGAGCTACGTGAAGGGCTTGGCGTTTCGTGAAAAAATCTTCCGCGAGATACCGTACTTCGCGGAGAGTTACAAAATTTACAACGCCGATTGGGAGCTCGATCCGCCATTGGAGACGGAATACGACCGTGCGACGGGCGAGAAGTTGCTCGAGGAGGCAAAAACGATCGCCGAGAAGTGGGCGGACTCGTGTAAATCGGAATTCGCGCGAAAGCCCCTGCCCGTTTTGCGTCTGAACAAGAGACTGGCCAAGGCGACGTGGCTCGAACTTGGCGATTGTCTCGTCACCATGCACAAATGGATGACGGACAATTGTTGCAACTTCGTCAGCCGTCTGGTTTTGGAGTTTCAGCGAGACGGCGAGGAGGATCGCGGTGGTTCGTCGGACAACAATGGCGACGAGCTCGAGGATTACGCGTCCGAGGCCGGCAGCACGAATCGCAAACTCGACGTGGATCAAATGGTGGAGAACGACGCGAAGACCGAGACCGATATCGAAGAGATGGACGTGACCGAGAATTCGGACGATCAACGAGTGCCCAATGCCGAATTCGACAACCGCTTGGACCTCGAGGACGACGCTAAATCGGCCGCCAGCGACGTGCAGATAATCGAGGACGAGGATCCATTCAAAATTCCAAACGTCGAGAACAATCGCACCGACAACAAGTCCACCGACGAGAGAGTCGCGGAAAAAACGCCCGAAGAGCCGCTCGACTATCGGGAAAGCGCCAACAGGGAAGACGAGGAAGTCGCCAAATCGCCACTCGACAAGGCCAACGAGACGAGCAACTGCGAGAAATCGAGCGAGGAGAACGCCGAGAAATCGAACACCGCGAGCTCCGACAAGAGCTCCTCGGAGAACAAACTCAACGAGAAGACCAACGCTCCCGTCGACTCGAAGGAGGAGGGACAGAAGGTGAAGAAACGGAGGAGAAGCTCGCTGTGCTTCCTGCAACAGTGGGCCTGGAGTAGCAGCAGTATGAGGCGGTCGGCACGGGTCAGGGGATCGAGCAGGCGCGAAGCCGAGAGGGACGACGTCCAGATCGAAGAGACCCTTAGGTAGATTCAGCCGGAGAACCATACGGTCTTTTGTACGTTGCTGATGCTGAGCTCGGACAACCGATCGGACGAAGGCATCGTCACAGTGTAACGGGTCGAAAAATAGCTGACTCGCGATTTTTTTTCGATTGTTAAAGCCTTAGGCCACGGGTATTAAATCATGTGCAAATTTAACAATCTTTTTTCGTATGAAAAAGTGTTTCACTCGTAAAATTAATTACACATCTATTTAGTATGAATATCATGCTGTTAGAAAATATATATATTTTTTTTTCGATGCACAAAATGGCCGGCTACTAATGTTTTCTTTTATCTTTTTTTTAGGCGCTCCGCGGCGTGCCATTTAGCAGCCACAATTTTTTACCCAGAACAAAAAACAAAAATTCTCGTCAATCTACATTAGAGTACCTAGAGAAGTACGTACGGAATTTAAAAAATATTGTTTTATTCAAAAGTTGTAGGTTTGTGAACTTAAGAAATGAATTTTCAGTGATAAATTTCGTTATAACTGCTCATAAAATGAAAAGTTTTCGATTAATCAGATATTCCGTACGTACTTCTCTGCGAAATGGAATTAGGAAGATAATTTTCAAATTTGAAGTAAATCGAGTGAAAATTGTTGAAGTTATTTCTCACGCCAATTGGAAAAAAGCTGTTTCGAGAAGTTTCGAGTAGTCGGCCATTTTGTACATCGAAACAAAATATATATATTGGGAGTACAACTTTGCAGTGACCGTTTTTTTTCAAAAGTTTAAGGCTTCATTATAAAAAAATGGCTACATATTTTTTAATCAAAGTACTGCCCGTCGCTAGCTACGACCTCGGCCCATCTTTCAGATAGCATTCGAATCCCGCATCGATAAAAGTCTTGGTCCTTGGAGGCAATCCAGGAATCGACCCAATTTTTGACTTCTTCTTAAGTATCCAAGTGCTGGTCAGCCAAATCGTGTGCCATTGACCGGAACAAGTGATAGTTGGAAGGGGCAATGTCTGGAGAGTACGGCGGGTGGGATAAAACCTCCCATTTCAGCGTTTCCAAGTACTTTTTCACGACATTTGCAACATGGGGTCGGGCATTGTCATGCTGCAGTATCACCTTGTCATGTCTTTCGTTGAATTGTGGCCGTTTCTCTTTGAGTGCCTTACTCAAGCGCATCAACTGACGTCGGTAGAGTTCCCCTGTGATGGTTTCGGATGGTTTGAGCAGCTCATAGTACACAACCCCCAGCTGGTCCCACCAGATACACAGCATCACTTTGGATCCGTGAATATTCGGTTTGGGCGTCGATGACGAAATATGACCAGGCAGTCCCCATGATTTTCGGCGTTTAGGATTATCGTAGTAAACCCACTTTTCATCTCCAGTCACAAACCGGTGCAAAAATCTCTTCCTTTGTTGTCTTTGGAGCAGTTCCCGCAAATGCTGAGAATTCGGCTCGTAGGTTGCCATGTTTGAGTGCCAATAACTTTATAATGCATACACGTATCCGTTAGCTTTTTTAAATTGTTTACATTGGCAGAGCCTCTAGTTTAAAATGCCACTTTTTTTATTGAGCTAGGGCCACTACTTCGGCCGCAGTGGCTCTCTAAGTAAAACGGTCACTGCAAAGTTGTACTCCTAATATTTTTTCTGACAGCTTGATATTCATACTAAATAGATGGGTGATTAACTTTATCAGTGCATCACTTTTTCATACGAAAAAAATTGTTAAATTCGCACATGATTTCATACCCGTTACTGTGGCCTACGGCCTAAAAATACGCTAATCGGTCTGATTTTTTTCATGTCAAATCAAAGTACTCGTGAAGAACAGAAAATACATTTTTAAACGTTTATTTTTATTTTTTTACATTTTTTTAATCGGTTGAAAATGTCTTTGAAAAAAAAACGGAGTCCTCACGCTGTACACGGTTGTGTCTGTAAATATTATCTGAAAAAAAAATTCGTAAAAAGATTATTAATCAGTATGAAAGCCGCTGTCTTGCTATGGAGGTTTAAAAAAAAACAAAATTGACAAGATGGTGGCTGGAAAAAAAAGTATCGAATTTAGCCTATTTTTTCTTCAGTTTTTCGTTAAAAAAATATGAAAATTAAAAAAAGCTTCTATAGCAGGATAAAGAATGGCGTGAAGAATGTTGTGTCAAAATTTGAGATGAATAGCTTGAAAACTCATCCTTTGAGAGTGTACACCGTTTAAAAAAAACGACATTTCAAGAAAAACGCGTTTGAAGTTTCGAGTGCGGAATTTTCATGTAAATTGTCTACTTACGTTTATGTAAGTATATGAATATCATGTTTACAATCGTCTGTACTATCGGATAATGCAAAAAAAATAATCGATTTTTTGAAAATTTTATACTGTGATGATCCCTGAAATATATTAAGGGGTCTGCATAAGCTAGGGGGTGAAAGAACTGGTCCATTTATAACATTTTTTTCTGATAAGAGTTTCGTGATGCCGAGGTCAAGATTTCGCGCACAATTAAAGGGGGAGTTACCTTCAGGCGAGGAAAAAATCCCTGATTTTCTTGATGTTCTTTTTTAAAGAAAAGATTTCCTCGCCATTTTTAAGACTTGGGGTATGTTTTATTAATACTTTTGGCTATTAAATGTAAAAAAATTCTTTATTTTTAAAAAAGAAGTCGCCTGTTCCTCTAAGAAGATTTATTTATACGTCGGTAGTAAAAAACCACCCGACAGAGCCAGGGGCCTTCGAGATACCAGAACGTACATCTATTTAGCAGGCTAGAGTCTCGTTCGTTATCGGAATTAACCAGACAAATCGCTCCACCAACTAAGAACGGCTAGGCACCACCAGCCACCGAATTAAGAAAGAGCTGCCAAGCTGTCAATCCTCCCGGTGCCCGGGCCTGGTGAGGTATGGCACAGTCTAAACGGGTTGACGCGAATGTCAGACGGCGTGACATGTAGCTCCGGCGGGGTTGATCTGAAAAAAAATCAGCGAAGATTTTTCTTTTATTAACACTTAAGCGCAGAATATGAACCAAGAATATGAACCAATATGAATAGAACCAAGAAATAGTAAGAAATGTTGAAAATCGATGAAATGGTACGCTTTGAAACAAAAAGATTGAATTTTCCGAAAAAAATAGCTACCTTTTGCAATAAAAGAAGATTCTATTTTCGAAAACATTTAGGTTCATAATTTAGACAATAAGGTTAGAAAGATTTGTACCAAATTTCATTAGAATCGGTCGATTCATTTTTCAGCTATACGTCACGCTAGTTTTGAAAACACAGTTTAGGAGACCGTTCCATACCTCCGCCATTCTTAAAGTGTAATAAAAAAAAATAACACGTAACACAGCCGAAAGTAGTAATAAAACAAGCCCCAAGTCTAAAAAATTGTGAAAAGAATCATAATAATCAGCACTTTTTCTCGCCCAAAGATATCTCTCCCCTTGATACATAATCTGGCTGGAATTGAGTTGTTTTAAATTGAAAAATATTGACTTTATTAGTGTTTAAACGAAGTGCCGCCGTTGCTGCATGGCCAACCGGTGGCGGTGGTTCTGGCGACTAGGGTCATCTGAAATGAAAAATTAGAACAATTACTTTAAGGGGGAAGATACTTTAAAGCGAGGAAAAAATTGCCGACAAAGATTGATTGTCTGAAAAAAATGGTTACATTTTGGAATTGAATAAATGTTTTAAATATTAGACAATAATGTTAGAAAGATTTATACAAAATTTCGTCAGTATCGGTCGATTAATTTTTTAGCTTTGCGTCACATCAGTTTTGAAAATGTAGGTTAAAAGACCGTGCCATACCGCCGCCATTTTTTAAAGATTAATAAATTTAAAAAATACCATGTAAGAGCCGAAAGGAACCTATCTGAACGCTCAAAACTCCCCCAATTTTGCTCGCCTTCAAGTTTTCCAAGAATATTTTGGCAATGCGAATTCGACGATTCTAGCGAATCGTCGAAAGCCAACAAACTTATTTTCCAAAATTTCGACTAGGTTCAACCCTGAGAGGGTTAGGCCACTCTAGAGGCCGAAAAAAGGCTTTTTGGGAATTTACAATAATTGACAAATTATTCATTAATTAATTTTAGACAAATTTTTCGAAAGTGGAAAATTTCGTAAGATAATTGTTGATAACAAATGAACTATGCAATATAGAAAAAAATCCTACGAACTTCCATAGACAATGTGTTTTCCAAGATATATTCAACATTTCAAGTGAATCGGTTGAAAGTTGTCTGAGTTCTGTGTCCGGCCAACTTAAAAAATGCAGTTTTGAGATAAATGCTGCACAACCGCCATTTTGAAATTAATCGCTTCAAAAAAATTATTGCATACAGTCACTGATATGTATGATAAACACCCTTTTTTCTAATCGCGATTTATCCTGTAGTTTTTCCGAAGAAAAAACATCCCCAAAAGCCTATTTTTTCGGCCTCTAAAGTGGCCTAAGGTCATAAGACCCTAGGTGGTCCGAGGAGCTGGTTGCTCTCTTAACTATACGTCCTCTACCGAGAGCACATTTCCATACCGATTCTCATTTCGCAGGCGAATGTTCCCAAGCACGTTGCTGCCCGACGGCGTAAAGCTGACCAAGGACGATCCCTTCAAGAGCATCGACGACTCCATGGACACAATGGACGTGTACCAGTTGTTCGCCAGTCGCGAGAAGACTTGCAACCTTCCGGAGGGCAGCAAGAGCACCGAGAGTTCGAAGCCTCCGAGTCCGGAGATTCCCGAGTTGCCGGTCTACTTCGGCACCGAGGCAGAGAAAGCGGACGTTGAGGAATTCATAAACGAGCACAGCGGCAAGAGCAATCTCATGATAATAATCGCCAAGTATACGGAATTCTTGAGCACGAAATGGAATCACGTTTGGCCGAAGGACATGGGAACTATCTACATCCAATCGTACGCGTTTACACGCGAGCACATACCCCATCGTTCGCCCTTCGACGTATTCGACGAGGACTACGGTATATTGAGGTACGACGCGGAGATGACCCTCTTGTTCGGTGAGTTGCACACCGATCGTTGGATGGACACTAGGCCGGATGCCACGCCGACCTCGAAACTCGACAAGGTCGGCACGGGAATGCCCTCCGAGGAGCTCGGTCACATTATATTCGCGAGCGTCCGCGACGATATCTTCACCGACGAGAACATGACGTATCTACTGCGGGTACTCTGGCTGAAAGCAAACATATTTCATTGCCAGGGTGACATCGACGTCGTCATCGAGACCCTCGAGTCTCTGCTCACTCACATGGACGAGTACAAGAAACGACGGGCTGTTTTGCCCTCTGTCAGACTGCCCAATTGTAAGTACAACGCTCGCATATGTATAACGGTGATCGAGAAAATGCTCATCGCTATTCGCCGGGGACAGAGACTCGCCGAGGTACAACGTCTGTACGACGAGAAGAAGTACGCCGAGCTCGCGGCAACCCTTCAGGTAATAAGCAACCTTTCGTCCATTGTCATTCTTACTCGTTACGTCCTATCGCGAGATCCTATAGGGGCTAGCGTTATTTCCAAATTCGTCGTCCCTGGTAGATACTTTGCCTGATCGCGAAGAAGTAACTCCCTACTTACTGGAATTTCTCCAGAATTTTGGAAGTTCTCTGAAATTTCTCTAGTATTTTGAAAATTCTCTGGAATTTCTCCACAATTTTGAAAATTCTCTGAAATTCCTCCAGTTTTTTCAAAATTCTCTGGATTTTCTGCAGAATTTTGAAAATTCCCTGAACTTTCTACAAAATTCTTTGGTTTTTCTCCAGACTTTTGAAAATTCTTTGGTCTTTCTACAAAATTTAATTTTTTTTTGTAGTTTTTCTCTAGAATTTTGAAAATGCTCTGGGTTTTTTTTCTAGAATTTTGAAAGTTCTCTGGAATTTCCCCAGAATTTTGAAAATTCTCTGGAATTTCTCCAGAATTTGGAAAATTCTCCGAAATTTCTCCAGTATTTTGAAAATTCTCTGGATTTTCTGCAGAATTTTGAAAATTCTCTGGACTTTCTACAAAATTAAAAAAATTCTTCGTTTTTTCTGCAGAATTTTGAAAATTCTCTGGAATTTCTCCAGAATTTGGAAAATTCTCCGAAATTTCTCCAGTATTTTGAAAATTCTCTGGATTTTCTGCAGAATTTTGAAAATTCTCTGGACTTTCTACAAAATTAAAAAAAAAAATCGGTTTTTCTGCAGAATTTTGAAAATTTTCTTGGTTTTTTTTTTTAGATTTTTTAAAGTTCTCTGGAATTTCTCCAGAACTTATAAAATTGTCTGTAACTTCTCTAGAATTTTAAAAATTCTCTGGAATTTCACCAGAATTCGGATAATTCTCTGGAATTTCTCCAGCATTTGGAAAATTCTCTGGAATTTTTTCAGAATTTTGAGAATTCACTGGACTTTCCACTAAATTAAAAAAAATCTTTGGTTTTTCTCCAGAACATTGAAAATTCTCTGGGTTTTTTTATAGAATTTGGAAAGTTCCCTGGAATTTCGCTAGAATTTTGAAAATTCTCTGGAATTTCTTAAGAATTTTAGAAATTCTCTGGAATTTTCCAGAGTTTGATTTCCACGAGAATCACGAAAAATAAAACCGATTTGAAAAAAAAAAACCAGAAGGTATAAAAATAAATATTTTTGGATATTTTTGATATTTATATTATTCTTCATCATATACAAAAAGAAACCAACATAAAAATTTCTGTTTAAAATTAAGAATAGGTTCTCCATTTGCTTTTAATGTATTTTTCTTTACTTTACAATATTTAAATTATTTACCAAATTTAAATTTTTTAGATTAAAAAAAACATTTAACACTTTTACATATTAGATTTAAAAAACAAAATTGTTTTTTATTTGACCCCAATCTCCCAGGAATTTTGCAAAACCTGTGTGGAAAGCCTGGAAAAGTCAGGGAATTTCTGAGTGAATAATGCGTAACAATCGTGGTAAGGAACCTACGAACCATCAGCACCTCCAGTATCTTCGAACCTACGGGTGTCGGGAAAAATGTGACTACCGGAAGTTGTATTGTACAGAAGGGGTCATCAGCTGCTGATGACGTTTTTTTTATATAGGCGGAGTTGCTCGCAAGATGCGAAGCTCGCCGTTGTTTTTTAAGGGAGATTTCTACTTTGTTGCTCCAAAAAATGATCGATTTATCACCAATTTTTCATGCGAATAACATGAAATATAGAATGTTGAAATTCGGTGATTTTACTAAGCGGTCTTTATTGAACATTATGACATTTTTCAAAGTTTGACAAAACATTTTACTGGGAGCGTAAATATTTGGTAAATAACTGGGACTGAAAATATTTTCACTTTGCACAATATTGTGTATAAATCAAACTAGAATCAAGGAGAAAAATCGAAAAATAAAACATTTTCAGCAGTTTTTTTTGTCTCTAAAATAAAAACGTTTGAATATCGTTGGATAATTCTAGTTCAACCAATGAAGACGTTTGTTGTACACGTGCCTGCCAAATTTCATAGCGATCGCTCGTCTAGGGGGTGTAGGAGCGCTTTCGCAAACTTTGGAAACGCGTACTCCTGAAACCATGTGTTGTCAAACATAAAAAAATATCGTGTTTAATAAAGACCGCCTGCTAAACATAAAAAATTTCAATATTCTACATTAAATATTTTTCGCATAAAAATAGGTGAAAAACGGAAAAATGTTGGCCCAAAAAAGTAGAAACCTCCCTCAAAATGGAGTGTTGTGTTTGCGTCTACCATCTGATAGCGGCTGTTGAAACGAATGATTTACAACGCAAGGTCATTCAAGGCCATTGCAGTTGTCATCACCAGCTGAGCCCTCTCTACGATGCAACTCATGTTGAACGAGTTGTTTTTCCGCCACTCATTTCGATATCGAAGATGCCGATAGTGAACTGAATGGAGAATTTGCTGATGACGCTAGGCCTTCGGATCAAAAGTGTCGTCGATCCAACGAAAACGATGGTGTTAAAATTTGCATCGTTGAAACGCAACGATAGTTCTTCATTATATTTTAACTTTCTTATTTTTATTTCTATGCCAAATCCTTCATCGTATATTGAAGGTCTTCCAATAATCGTCTTAGAAAATAATTATGGGATTTTCGTAGGCAAATTTCGCCGAAAGCAATGAAAAGAAATTCATAAGTATTCATTTCCATTACCTTCAAACGATGCAAACTTTGAGAGATCATCAGAGCCTAAAGGATCGTATAGCTGATTTTCGCGTTTTTTTTTCAATGGTTAAAATACGCTAGCCAGTCTGCTTTTTTATGTCAACTCAAAGCACTCATGAAGAACAGAAAATACATTTTTTAACTTTTATTTTTACTGTTTTTACATTTTTTTAACGGTTGAAAATGTCTTCGAAAAAAGGAGTCATCACGGTGTACACGGTTGTGGCCGTAAATATTATCTGAAACATTTGTAAAAAGACTATTGATCAGTATGAAAGCCGCTATCTTGCTGTGGAGGTTTTTCAAAAATCAAAATTGACAAAATGGCGGTGTTTTGAAAAAAAGAGTATCGAATTTAGCCTATTTTTTCGACAGTTTTTCGTTAACGGGAGGGTAGAGGTTTCAGTGTGAAAAAAAAACACTTTTTTGCAGATTTTTTTCATCTATATGGATAGAGTACATTTATTGAAGCCTTTTGTACATTGTTAAGTGTCATTCCAAGAATATTGCGTGAAATTTGTACGCGAAAATATCCACAAACAAGCCGGTGACAAAGCATTTCCAAGAACGCCTTTGGAAAAACACGATTTGCGGTGTTCACTACATCTCAGCTAGAAATGATCTGAAATCAAGTACCATTAAAATTTAGTCAAAGTATCATCAAATCCTCCCCCCCACGGTCTTTGATAATTTTTTTTTTCATTTCTAAATTTTTGGTGGTCGTGTAAAGTGAAAAGTGCTATTTTTCACGAAATATTCCGCCATTTTGGGGGTGGAAAAGCCCCTAAATGTAAAAAAAATCTCAAACTAACCGTTGGGGGGAGGTATTTTACATGTAGAAAGTGTGTACCAAGTTTGAAATAAATCGGTCATATAGTTTTCAAATGGCAGTGAACACGGACTTTGAAAAAGTGGTTTCGAGAAAAACGCGGCACCGGCTTGTTTGTGGATATTTTCGCGTACAAATTTCACGGAATGTTCTTGAAATGACACTTAACAATGTACAAAAGGTTTATATATTTACTATTATATATATATTTACTGTTTCCATATAGATGAAAAAAATTGCAAAAAAGTGTTTTATTTTTTTCACGCTGAAACCCCTAGAGTTCCCTTAAAAAAAATGGAGAATAAAAAAAGCTTCCATAGCAAGATAAAAAATGGCGTGAAGAACGTTGTGTCAAAATTTGAAACGGATAGCCTAAAAACACTTCCTTTGAGAGTGTACACCGTTTTGAAAAACGACATTTCGAGAAAAAACGCGTTCGTCCGCGCCAGGTCGTAACCCATTGATGGTAACCCAAACAGCCATTGATCGTAACCCAAACAAAGAGCTGTTTGAATTTGTTTGAGTTTGTTTGGGATCAGGATCAGGTGTAGCAAACGAATAATTCGAATTTCGCTCGAAAAAATGAACAGCATGTTTACAACCGTTTGTACTATCGGAGAACGCCAAAAAATCGATTATTTGAAAATTTTACACTGTGATAATCCCTTAAGGGGCTATACCAGTGTGAACGCTGACAATTTGAGTGATTTTCGGGAATTTGTTTGGAAGAACAGTACTCAATTAAATGTTTCGGAAAATGAAGAATATATTTGGCTATATTTGACCTATATTACATGATTTTTCATAGAAAAATATTGAGATCCAAACGACTTATGCGCTGCCTTCGGGGGCGCCAATAAAAAGTTCCTCCACTGCTGACATGATTCCGACCGATTGAGTAGCTGAAACCGAAAAAGGGAAAAATGTTAAACTGGAAGGTATTTCCTGTACAATGATGTGGGATTTTCGAAAAATATCAAAATCTAACAAAATGGCGTAGTTATGAAAAAAGTCTGTTTTCTTGCCTATAAAATGGTAGTTTTTTTCAATGCCAAATCGTTAATTTTCAATCAATCAAAAATGTCCTATGTCATTGTAGGGTAAATATATTCAAGAGTACTCAGTTCAAATTTCAAGTCAATCGGATAATTGCTTTGTGAGTTACAATGTCAGCAAATTTGAAAAATCTCATTTCGAGAAAAACGCGTTTAAAAATTTAACTATCGATTTTTGCAAGATAAAATAAAATTATCTTGCAAAATAAAATGTTTGCAAGATAAAATGATATGAATGATATAAATGATAATGATATTCTTCAAAGCACAAACTGTCGAAGAAGGCAAAAAAGAAAATCGATTTTTTGAAAGTGTCACACTGGTTTAGCCCGTTAAGGCAGTAGTCTGGTCTAGAGCGACATTTTTTACGTTATTTTTGGGTTGAAGTAACTTTTAAACCGTTGAAGTCGTCTTGATGAAATTTTCCATATGTATTTATTGTTCCTTTGAGAATGTATCTACATTAAAAAAATATATTTTAAATATTTTCATGTAGGTCTTTATTTTTTTACAACATGGTTGGCCGAAAATCGCCTCAATCGGCGCCCACTCTGGGTGATGTTGTATGCATCTAAAAAAAATATATATATTCTTAATCTGTATGAGTATTTTGAGCACTGGTAGCAGAATTAGTACTTAAAAAAAATTTGTTACAAAATGGCGGCCTGTTAAACTTTGATTAACGATATTTCATACATTTTCGGGTATTCGACGAGTTATAAAATGTGGGCAAAATTATTGTTCGACTCAATTCTGCTGCCAGTCCTCAGAAAGAGGCTACCGAAGGTATGTGCAAAATTTGAGCTTGATCGGTCAATTAGTTATCGAGATATCGTGGGCGCCGATTTGAAAAACATAGTTCTGAGATAAACGCGTTCAAAGTTTTGATACCGTTAGATAACGTTTGCGCGCGGCTTGCTTATAATTTCTATTACTCTGCTAATTTTTGAAATATCAATAAACGGTTTTCACGAGCGTATTAAGAAAGGTCTAAGTAATAATAAAACGAAAGAAAAATCGATTTTGTCAAATTTCTCGACCAGACTACTGCCTTAACCTCATCGAAAACGAGAACGAGGAATAGTTTCGGCTTTCCCGAATGATCCGTCGCTCACCACCCGCATGACGATTCGCGATGTTGATTTTTGTTCCTCCCCAGGACACGTTCAAATTCGCGCGGCATCAAGTGAAGCTCGTGCCCCGTTTTAAAGTGACGACCGAGCGTATAGATCAGCTGTCGATGTTGCTCGACAGTCTCTGGCGACTGGAGCATTACGAGGAGTGTTACGTGTGGTCGGAGGCGTGTCTCAACGAGTCCTGGCAAAATTATTTGAACGCGCGGGACGACGTTGAGCAGAAGAAATGGTCGTCGAGCGTGCTGACGTGTCTGGAAAAATTGGAGGCTTGCGTGACGGAGGTGAGCACTTTCGTGGTGAGATATTTGCCGGAAACGCGTCTCACTCGTTTGGTCCAGAATCTCGTGCAAATGGTGTGTCATCAATTGGACGTGAGCGCGGAGAGTACGATCGAGATGCCGCTCGAGACCGTACTGCCGTGGATACTTTTGCACCACGTGTTGCAATACGAGGAGGACAAAGGCCGCGCGAAGTCTCCCTCGCAAAAGAACAGCAAGGAGCACAATTCGGAGGACGAGGACGAGGACGAGGACGTACCGAGCTCGATTATGATTTTACTCACCGCTCACGAGTATCTCGGTCGTCATTCTTGGTGTTGCGTCAACAACGCGAAACTTCTTCTCTTCATAATGAAACTCGTGATACCGCGTTTGCGCACACCGCAATTTGCCTCGGTGCGCGACAAATTGGCACGGCACATCGAGCAAATTTTCCATTGCCTTTACGGACATCCGAACAAGGACAAGCGAACGAAACCGAAGTATCTCGAGGATCATCGGGTGCCGCAGATCGAGCTCACGTGGGAAGGCGCTCAATTGATATTTGACTTTTATCGACCGGATCAATTGCCCGAATTCGATACACCGAGGACTGCCTCGATCAACGCCGAGACTCACAGCCTCTTCAAGAAAGTCGTTTCCCTCGTGCCCGAGGAACACGATCCCAGCAACAAAATCGACGAGGTCACCGCTTACATCGTTGGCGATCGGGACGTTATGCCTACCGTGAAGAAACCTTTGCCCTATCAAGTATCCTCCATTTATGCGCTACTCGGCGATTATCTATTCAAGTACAATCAATACGCCAATTCCACGTGTTACTTTCTCATGGATCTTTGCCTACATCCGGAAGCGTTCAATTCGTGGGCTACTCTGGCTATGGTGATGGGCACGGAATTCGGCACCGCACTCACCAGCTGCAAACCACTTCCGTTAGTATGACGATCCGTTTATTTAATTGCACAGATTATCAATATTGAGGGGCTACATTTACGTAGACCAGCGGTTCCTAACCTTTTCAGTCTTGTTATCCCTATGACCTATCAGGAAAACTTATTTTACCAACCCCCCTACTCGAGCATACAAAATGTGTGAAAAACATAGTCATTTTAAGGTAACTATTTTTAAAAAACATCGATTTTTCGAAAGTGAGATCGTCAACGACCTGTAAATGTTTCTCGTCTTATGTCCTGTTAATTTGGAAACAATCCATCAAGTGGTTCTCGAGATATCATGTCCACCGACTTTGAAAACAGTGTTTCGAGAAAAACGCGTTTAATGTTTGGGGTATGTCGCTGCTACTGCTCGTCCAGCCGACTGTTATAAGCTCTCGAAACAATTAGTTTCACAGCATAATATATTAATATTTTCCGGAAACAACTAGTTTCACAACACTGCATTAAAATTTCCTGCAAACAACTATTTTCACAGCAGAATATTTTAAAATATTCTATAAACAACAAATTTCACAGCACAATGTATTAAAATTTCCTACAAACAACTAGTTTCACAACACAATATGTTGAAACAACAAATTTCACAGGACAATGTATACAAATTTTGTAGATAAAAATAGTTTCACAGCACAATATATTGAAATTTCCTGTAAACAACTAGTTTCACAGCAGAATATAATAAAATATTCTATAAACAACAAATTTCACAACGCAATATATTAAAATTTCCTACAAACAACTAGTTTCACAACACAATATGTTGAAACAACTAATTTCACAGGACAATGTATTACAATTTCCTACAAATAACCAGTTTCAAGACATAATATATTAAACTTTCCTATAAGCAACTAATATCACAGCATAATGAACAAAAATTTCCTACAAAAAACTAGTTTCACAACACTATTAAAATTTCCTACAAACAACTAGTTTCACAACACAATATGTTGAAACAACAAATTTCACAGGACAATGTATACAAATTTTGTAGATAAAAATAGTTTCACAGCACAATATATTGAAATTTCCTGTAAACAACTAGTTTCACAGCACAACATGTTGAAACTTCCTACAACAAACTAATTTCACAATATAATATGTTAAAATTTCTAGAAGCAGTTTCACAACACAATATATTGAAGTTTCCTACAAATAACTAGTTTCACGACATAATATATTAAAATTTTCTACAAACTAGTTTCACAACACAATATATTGAAATGTTCTATAAACAACTAATATCACACCACAATGTATTAAAATATCCAACAACAATCTAGTTTCACAATACTGTATTAAAATATCCTGCAAACAACTATTTTCACAGCAGAATATAATAAAATATTCTATAAACAACAAATTTCACAACGCAATATATTAAAATTTCCTACAAACAACTAGTTTCACAACACAATATGTTGAAACAACTAATTTCACAGGACAATGTATTACAATTTCCTACAAATAACCAGTTTCAAGACATAGTATATTAAACTTTCCTATAAGCAACTAATATCACAGCATAATGCACAAAAATTTCCTACAAAAAACTAGTTTCACAACACTATTAAAATTTCCTACAAACAACTAGTTTCACAACACAATATATTGAAACAACAACTTTCACAGTTCAATGTATACAAATTTCCTAGATAAAAATAGCTCCACAGCACAATATATTGAAATTTCCTGTAAACAACTAGTTTCACAGCACAACATATTGAAAATTTCTACAACAAACTAATTTCACAATACAATATGTTAAAATTTTGTACAAACAGTTTCACAACACAATATATTGAAGTTTCCTACAAATAACTAGTTTCACGACATAATATATTAAAATTTTCTACCAACTAATTTCACAACGCAATATATTGAAATTTCCTACAAAAAACTAGTTTCACAACAAAATATATTGAAATGTTCTATAAACAACTAATATCACACCACAATGTATTAAAATGTCCTACAGAAATCTAGTTTCACAACACTGTATTAAAATGTCTTGCAAACGACTATTTTCACAGCAGAATATGTTAAAATGTTCTATAAACAACAAATTGCACAGCGCAATATATTAAAATTTCCTACAAACAACTAGTTTCACAACACAATATGTTGAAAAAAACTAATTTCACAGGACAATGTATTACAATTGCCTACAAAAAAAAATCACAGCACAATATATTGAAATTTCCTGTAAACAACTAATTTTACAGCAAAACGTATTGAAATTTCCTACAAAAAACTAGTTTCACAGCACAATATGTTCAAACTGCCTACAACGAACTAATTTTACAATACAATATGTTAAATTTTTCTACAAACAAAGAGTTTCACAACACAATATATTGAAATCTCATACAAACAACTAGTTTCACAACACAATATATTGAAATTTTCTATAAACAACTAATATCACAGCATAATGTATTAAGATTTCCTACAAAAAAATAGTTTCACAGCACAATATTGAAATTTCCGGTGAATATTCGAAAGCGGGGCTTCTGCTAGAATCAGGCAGGTCTTTATAGCAGGAGCCTGATTTTAGCAGGAGCCTCACTTCCGGATATTTACCAAATTTCCTATGAACAACTAATTCCACAGCCCAATATATTGAAATTTCCTATAAACAACTAATTTTACAGCACAGTGTATTAAAATTTCCCACGAAAAACTAGTTTCACAACACAATATATTAAAATATCCTACCATAAACTAATTCCACAGCACAACACGTTAAATCTTCCTACAAACCACTAATATCACAATACAATATGTTAAAATTTCCTACAAACGACTAGTTTCACAATACAATATATAGACATTTCCTATAAACAACTAATTTCACAGGATAATATACAAAAAACTAGTTTCACAGCACAATTTTTATTTCAATGAGGCGGATCAATAATTGAACAATTATATTGGGATATTGAATAAGTACTCGCTTTTTTTCGCGATAATAAATACTTTGTTAAAACAAAAGACAGATATGACACAAAATGCAACTATTTCATGACATTGAAAATGGAATCAGACTTTTCGGATGACACTACATGTAATGCGGCATTTTTCAACCGATCACATGCATTTAGCATGTCGCAGCTCCTACGTTACTGCAACACAGTGACAGCGGAGTGCGGGTAGCGTTAGTTTCGTGTGACATTCAGTTAACAAAGAAATCCGAACAAACAAACTCAGATCCTTATACCCAGTCTACCTCAAGAAACATTTACAGTTTTAAAAGCATTTTCAATGTTCAAAAATCTTACCTAATACTTTCAAACGTGTCGAAACTGTTATGTAATCAACTCCTAATGATTCTGCAAATTCAGCTAGCGTCTGACATGAGTCTTCATGAAGTGTTGCCTCCAACTCTGAAGTAGTGCAGTAAAAGTTCCCGCAAATCGTCCTTTTTGGCACGAAATTTGACATGTCTAACACTGTGAAAAAAAAAGTTGTTTACACTTCGGCGAAATGACATGCACTGAATTCCAGGCTTGCTTATAATACTTCTTTATAGATGCGTTACCATCTTAAACTACTAAATCTGTTGGAAAACGGCGAGAACTTATTCAACGTCCTAATATAACAATAAATAAAGTTCGAACCAATACTTTGGACATTTCAGGGACACGAAAAAGCTCCTATTCGACGCGAAGATCGCGCAGTTCTGCTATCAACGAGCTGTCGAGCTCGTGCCCGCTCAGAGCGTCATCTGGATCGAGTACGGAACCTTCGCGTACACGGTGCACTCCTTTTGCTCGCGTCTACTGAAGCAGGAGACCGACACCCTGAGCATGGAGAAATTCGCGGCACTCGAGTCCCGCAAAGAAACGACACTCGAGATCGCCGTTAATTGCTTTATCTCGGCGAATCGCTTCTTCCTATCGAACGTCGACGACAATACGCACGTGCACGACGAGCGTTGGCTCTATCACTACATGCTCGCGAAGATAGCCGAGAAGAAGAACGAGGATCCGCCGGTCTATCTGGACCATTACTCGAAAGTGAGCTCGCACTTTTTCCTCGTTTTTTTTAAATTTACGCCGGAAAGTCGGTCGGGACATTTTTTCAGCGGTCCTTTTTACTTGAAAATGACATAATAATGGATAGTAACGGAAAGCGAGAGGGGAGGGAGATAAAAAGTAAACAAAACGACTACTACTGCTGATGTGAAATACTCACCCAAACAGACCTAAGTAAAATAATTGCGGTTACTTCAAAATAATGAGTTTTGGGAGAAAAAAACGAAAATAAAAAAAGCTTTCGAATTTCGCAAAGTTCGATCTGCTAACTTTCGATGCCACACTCTCCAAACCCGAATAGGCTTGAACAGATCAAGCAGACCCAAAGAAACCACAACAAATAAGAACGAAAACAAACTAACCCAAACGTATTTAAGGGGGGAAATCACAGTAGCACACAAAAAAATAGGCATATTTTCGGGAATTAATTTTGGCTGAATAAAAGTATCAATCGAAAATCTGTAAAGTAGGTTTTATAGCAATACTAAAAAAGTACAAAATGTAATTTTTTCAATAAAAAATATTTAAATATGGCGGCTGCGCAGCATATGCCCCAAGGCGCCTTTCTTTGAGCTCGCCGAAGACATAACTCCAGCAAATTTTTACCGATCGACTTGAAATTTTGACAGTAGCTTCGAAACATCTTTATCCACGGAGCTACGTAGGATTTTTTCGATATATTGATTTTTCGCAAAATGGTGCACGTTTGAAAATAAAGTTAAATTTTTAACAAAAAAAAAACGCCATAAAATCGTCGATAAAAAAAAGTAAGCCATATAAAATAAAAAATCCTACGTAGCTCCGTGGAGAAAGATGTTTCGAAGCTACTGTCAAAATTTCAAGTCGATCGGTAAAAATTTGCTCGAGTTATGTCTTCGGCGAGCTCAAAAAAAGGCACCTTTGGGGCATATGCTGCGCAGCCGCCATTTTTAAATATTTTTTATTGAAAAAATTACATTTTGTACTTTTTTAGTATTGCTATAAAACCTACTTTACAGATTTTCGATTGATACTTTTATTCAGCCAAAATTAATTCCCGAAAATATGCCTATTTTTTGTGTGCTACTGTGATTTCCCCCCTTAAGGGGAGATATACACCTAGGAGCCGGAAAAAGGTCATTCTTGTGAATTTTTTCAAGGAAAACTATTTGAAATTTCGGATTGCGGTTTTAATTATCTAAAAGTATATACATTCAAAAATATGTTTAATTTTTTTTATTTAAAAATATCGAAAATATACAAGGATCCTTGGAGCGTCTTAAAAAAATCTGCGTATACGGTACCCACTGGCGTTTCTTCAAAAATCATCTGAAAAAAAAACACCAAAAAGATTATTAAATTATATACTATAATCTAGTACTTGTCATAGCCCATTTTGAAAAAATCGATTTATGACAAAATGGCGGACGTTTGAACATAAATAGTGATTTTTGGGCCAAAAATTGGTTATTATTTTGCCTGTAAAACAAAAATTAAGTAACGGGAAAAAAAATCCTACGACAAGTACTAGATAATGGTGTATAGAATAACCACAAAAAACCTCAACCCAATCGGTTCATTGGTTTTCGAGAAATTTTGGGTACCGATTTGAAAAACGTGGTTTCGAGAAAAAGGCGTTAGAAAATTTGGGAATGAATAAATCATGAAATTTGTCAACTTACATGGAATCATCGATACCAGGCCCATAGTGTAGATCTTCGACGGTCGACGGAATGTTCATAGCTTCTAAATTCGATTTTTTCGACCATCCAGGCGTATATCTCCCCTTAAACGAGCCAAAACAAACCTAAACAGACCAGAACAAACTTGAACACATTTAAACGAACTTAAACAAGCCCGAACAGGGCAAATCGATCCCAATTGGAACTATTAGGTGTACAAATAAGTTTTAGGACAGTTTTCAAAAAATTCAAGATTTATTAAAAAAGAAGTAAAAGACAGTTATTCATCGAAGTAATCTCCATCGCACTGAACGACCTTCAGCCATCTCTCAGGTAACTCGCGGATGCCTTTCGCAAAGAAACTTTCGTCTTGCGAGGTGAGAAATTTAGCGATCCATTTTTCCACTTCTTTAAATGTTTTGAATCGCACGTCAGACAAATCGTTCTGCATTTTCCGGAATAAATGATAATCGGATGGGGCTAAGTCTGGTGAATACGCCGGGTGTGGTACAGCTTCCCATCCAAGCGCTAGTAACGTATCCTTGACCGGTTTACCCACATGAGGCTGCGCGTTGTCATGGAGCAGTTTTACTGGACGTTTTCCTTTACCAGAAAATGGACGTTTCTTCTCAATTTCTTGATTCACTTGCATCAATTGATGACAATAGCGATCGGTAGTAACTGTTTGACCAGGTTTGAGAAGTTCATAATACAGTACGCTTTTCATATCCCACCATATGCACAGCATGCCTTTGTTACAATGAACATTGCGCTTTGGCGTGGATGTTGTCGGCTCGCCGGGGTCAACCCAATGATATTTGCGTTTCGGATTATCAAAATAAATCCACTTTTCATCGCCGGTCACAATTTTCCACAAGAAAGACTTTCTATGTTGCTTGTTGTAAAGACTCACACAAATGTTAAGACGGCTGTTTTTATTTTCTTGAGTCAGAAAGTGTGGTACCCACTTTGTTCCTTTTCGAATCTTACCCATTGCTTTTAAACGATAAGAAACAGTTTGTTGAGTTACTCCAAGCTGTTCCGAAAGTTGTTTCTCCGTCTGACAAGAGTTTTCATCCAGCAACGCTTGCAGTTCCTGATCATCCACCTTTACAGGAGGCCCCGTGCGTTCACGGTCACTAACGTCGAAATCACCTTCTTTGAATCGCTTATACCAATACTCACATGTACTTTTAGATACAATGTTGTCTCCAAGAACAGAACATATCAATTCACACGCTTTCCTAAAACTTTTTCCTTGATGGAATTCATAGCGAATGCAGTGTCTAATAAATAGCTTATCGGTCTTCATGTTTAATTTACAGAATTTATAGGTTATGTTTATGACTTCTTTACGTTTCGATACTACATATCAAGCGCCATCTATGATAAGTGAGCGGGACCTTTGAATTAATTTAGAATAGCTGTTATGATACAAAATCGAAGTGTCCTAAAACTTATTTGTACACCTAATAAATAGACCCAAACAAATCCTCACGAACCCAAACACGTCAAACAAAACTCAACAGAAACCAAGTAAAACCAATGAAATTTATTTCCAGGCGAGCAATTGGCTTCACAAGAACAGAGCCCAATATCCGCCGCGCATACCCCACAAAAATCCGAGTTACCTCGCGGTCGAGGCCCTCGAGGTTCACTACAGAATACACGCCTGCATTCTCAAGTATCTCGAGCAACACGAGGGAAAGCCACTCAGCAAATCGATCGGTCAGGTCTTCATGGATCATCTGTTGGAGTGCGCGAGCGGTTCTTTCATGCAGTACGAGTCGAGGCTCAATCGGGCCAAGCGTACGGACAGCAACGGCTATCCCGAGATTGTGATGCACAACGACAACGTTGCTACGGAAGTGCCCAAAAGCCGCGTCATTCCTGCGAATGTGGACAAACGGTCGAACAGCGTCGAGGAAATTCCGCAGCCGGAGAAGTCGGAAGCGACGAGCAAAGCGCCGCCGAGGAACGAGTCGCGGAAACGTCAAGCTGACGTGCAACAGGTAGGAATGTTAAGGGGGCTACATCTACCTAGAGGCGTATTACGTAACACAAAATTTCTCCATTTACCCCCCCCCCCCCCCCCCCCTCTAGTCCGTTACGTAACGGGTGCTTTGTCGTCAATAATTGCGATTTTTTCATAGACATAACTAATTATGAAAGGATCGGGTTTATACTCATTTTATGAAGTATTATATTCACCTAGTTTTATACCAATATCGATGACAAAATCTTGAAAATTAACCCAGGTATAGGTCTTGATTTGACGGGGAAAAAAAAATCTCTTCATTGTCCCATCGGTATCTTTATGAAAGGTTGTCTGTAAATTAAAAGTCAACAATTTATCCTATACAAATGTAGCTATCGTTATGCGTAGCCGTTTTTTTTATTTTGGTTTTTTTCTTACAAAATGCCGACAGTTTGAACAATTTTTTCTATTTTCTAGGCCCTTTTTCTGTATTCAAGCAGTCTTTGAAAATAGTAATTATCAAATGTTAAAAACGCGGATACGTACAGCCTTAGTCACTGCGATTGCAAAAATATTTTTTAAAAAATTGAAAATCGGTCGATAAGATTTTAAGTATTCGCTCGGACAAGGTCGAAAAAACTAGTTTCGAGAAAAACGCGTTCGAAGTTTTCGGTTCGTTTTTCTTGATATCAAGTTTCTATTTTTTTCTACAACATTGATATCAGGTTGATAAACAAGTTTTGTCGCAATAATTTTAATATAATTAATTTATTTATATATCTTATACAAAACATTTCTAATCAACAATATATTCGCCATCGGGTTCTATGACACTCGACCATCTAGTTGGCAACTCATTTATTCCCTTTGCCCAAAACTGCGGCGTCTGGAACTCAAAGAAATTTGAAATATCCCTTCTGAGATCGTCGACGTTTTTGAAAGTTTTGTTTCTCAAATATGCCTTCAAATGTCTGAACAAATGGTAGTCAGATGGCGCGATGTCGGGAGAGTATGGTGGATGAGGAACGGTATTCCAGTGAAGCTCAGTGATTGTTTTGTGGGTTTCCTTTGCGACATGGGGTCTCGCGTTGTCGTGGAGAAGGTGCACAGTCGCGCGTCTTGGCCGTTTTTTTCTTATAGCTTTTGCCAATTCCTGGAGATTCTCGATGTATCGTTTAGAGGAGATCGTCTTACGTACAGGGAGAAAATTGTGAAACAGCATTCCCTTTGCGTCCCAGAAACAGCACAACAAAACCTTTTGTGAGTGACGATCAGATTTCGGTTGGTGTGGCGGTTTTTCTCCGATAGGAAGCCAGTAGGCTAAACGCGTTCTGTTATCATACAAGACCCAGCTTTCATCTCCCGTCACAAGATCTTCTAAAAACTCCTTGCGATGGTGGCGAAGCAGGAGAGACTGGCAGATGGTCACACGACAGTTCTTATTGTCGTCGGTGAGACGGTGTGGTATCCATTGAGCTAGAACCTTCCTGTTTCCCAAGTTGTGTAAGTGATGGACTATTGACGGTTGGGTGCAGCCAAGTTCTCTTGCTAGCTCGTGCGTACTTGCTTCCGGTTTTTCTTTGATGCAGCGGAGTAATGCTTCATCATCGATGGTCGACGGTCGTCCGGAACGTTCCTTATCTTCAAGGCTTGTGTCTCCAGATTTAAAACGATTGAACCAACGCTGAACTGTTCGATGAGAAACTACGTTCTCGCTGAATGCATCCTGTATATTTTTAGCAGTTGTGCTTGCGTTCGTGCCGCGCCGCCACTCGTAAAAAATTATCGCTTGAAGGTGCTCCTGCGAGATCGAAGCCATTTCTGTCCACTAGAACGCGCGCTCGCCCTTTTATACCCTGTCACGCGGATGAGTAGAAAACATTCTAGAATATTCTCAACATAGTTTGATGTCATATTGCGTCAATACGTAAAAAGGCATTTTTTAAATTTTTGCGACAAAACTTTTTTATCAACCTGATACTTGCATTGAAGTATCTAGTCGCGGGCGATATGACGGTTCTTCATCTTCTTGATAGTTGACAAAATAATAAGCGCTTGTACTTTATCTATTGTAAATGATGCCACACCTGTAGGGGCTGAGGGTCCCTACAGCGGTAACCGGTCGCGCTACCTGTTCTAACTGAAGCGACTATAACTCCGTCAATTTTCGGACTTGTGAATAACAATGTTGCCAACATATTTTTCAATACATGTACTTTCAAGAATTATTTGCAAAGAAAATTTCCTTCATATTTTTCTTCGAGGATGTGGGAAAGCTACTGTGCAAGTTTTTGCACAGTAATTTTCCCCCTTAACTGACATTGCGTATAGAAAGCTGTGAGCTGTCCTCGGTAAAATTGCACTCGAGGTTTAAATTAAAAACTTGAAAATACTGAAATTTTGCTATTTCTGGCAGTTTTAAAATCGTGACGTAACGCAAACCTTGTTCAAAAACAATTCTCGTCAAGTAGAAGGTACCAATATTATCAATATTTCTACCAAGTTTCAACTCAATCGGCTCAATAGTTTTTGAGTAATCCTGCACGCCAATTTCGATAATGCAGTTTTGAGAAAAACGCGTTTGAATTTCACGCCCGCTCCGAATCCGAGCGGTGAGGCACAGCGTTGATGGGCTGTAACGTTTGAAGTTTTTCGAATTTCGCTTTGAAACTTTAGGAAAATATTCTACATATATAGTTCTATCGTTTAAAGAAGAAAAAAGAAAAGAAATCGATTCTTTGATCGTTGTAAATGTATATCCCGCCTTAAATGTTTCTCATCGTATCTCCTGTAAATTTGGAAACGATCCATCGAGTGGTTCTCGAGGTATGTCGTTCGGCATTGAAAACAGTGTTTCGAGAAAAACGCATTTAAGGCCTTCAGCCACAGTAACGGGTATAAAATTATGTGCGAATTTAACAATTTTTTTCGTATGAAAAAGTGATTTACTCATACAATTAATTACACATCTATTTAGTATGAATATCAAGCTGTTAGAAAAAATATTTTTGTTTTTCGATGTATAAAAAGGCGTGACATTTAGCATCCACAATTTTTCACCTAGAACAAAAAACGAAAATTCTTGTCAATCTACATTAGAATACCTAGAGAAGTACGTACGGAATTAAAAAAATATTGTTTTATTCAAAATTGTAGGTATTTGAACTAAAGAAATGAATTTTCAGTGAAAAATTTCTTTATAACTACTCATGAACTGCTCATAAAATGAAAAGTTTTCGATTAATCAGAAATTCCGTACGTACTTCTCTGCGAAATGCAATTAGGAACGTAACTTTTAAATTTGAAGGAAATCGAGTGAAAATTGTTGAAGTTATTTGTTACGCCAATTGGAAAAAAGCTGTTTCGAGAAGTTTCGAGTAGTCGCCCATTTTGTACATCGAAAAAAAAGTATATATTTTCTAACAGCTTGATATTCATACTAAATAGATGTGTAATTAATTTTCTGATTGAATCACTTTTTCATACGAAAAAAAATTATTAAATTTGCACATGATTTTATACTCGTTACTGTGGCCTAAGGCCTTAAAGTTTGAAGTATGAGGCTGCAAGCGCTCGCGCGGCCGACTGTCCAAAGCTCCAGTTCATTCACTTTTAGGAACATCTTAACCCATTAACGCCCAAGAATCGCGATTTTTTCCTTCATTTTCAAGCCAGATTTTTATTATATAAAAAAAATCATAAAAAATGAGGAGATACGTTCCCTAGTATTTTCGGGGGTGCTCTTTCAGAATCTGGGGTCAAAATCGGGTTTTGTCCATTAGGAAAAAAAAAATATGGCGGGTTTTAAACAAAAAAAAAACAGGAAAAATCGATGACGCTTTTTTTTCACACATTTTTTTCACCTCGAAGCCGTTGAAAAGTCCGGTTTTTTTCAACCATGGGTGCATAGAATAGTGACGATTGAACAATCAATTTTTTTTATTCGTCGTCGTCAACATTTTCACCCCCAAAATGGCGCTTTTCACCCCCTGAGTGAGACGAAAAATTTTACGCCCGGTGTCCCAAATGAAAAGTAGTTGGATTTGGACGAAAATTGGTACTCAGAGGTTTTTGGGGCCGCTGATTACGATTCTGTTCTCAAAATTCCGAAATTCAAAATGGCCGATCCAATATGGCGGACACAAATGCAAATGTTCATTTGAATTGGATAAAACGTGGCACTCGGGGGTTTTCGAGGTCGCTGATTATGATTCTGCTCTCAAAATTCCGAAATCAAAAATGGCGGATCCAATATGGCGGACACAAATGCTAAAGTTCATTTGAATTGGATAAAACTTGGCACTCGGGGGTTTTCGAGGTCGCTGATTATGATTTTGCGCTCAAAATTCCGAAATTCAAAATGGCGGATCCAATATGGCGGACACAAATGCTAAAGTTCATTTGAATTGGATAAAACGTGGCACTCGGGGGTTTTCGAGGTCGCTGATTATGATTCTGCTCTCAAAATTCCGAAATTAAAAATGGCGGATCCAATATGGCGGACACAAATGCAAAAGTTCATTTGAATTGGATAAAACGTGGCCCTCGGGGGTTTTCGAGGTCGCTGATTATGATTTTGCTCTCAAAATTCCGAAATTCAAAATGGCGGATCCAATATGGCGGACACAAATGCAAAAGTTCATTTGAATTGGATAAAACGTGACACTCGGGGGTTTTCGAGGTCGCTGATTATGATTCTGCTCTCAAAATTCCGAAATTAAAAATGGCGGATCCAATATGGCGGACACAAATGCAAAAGTTCATTTGAATTGAATAAAACGTGACACTCGGGGGTTTTCGAGGTCGCTGATTATGATTCTGCTCTCAAAATTCCGAAATTAAAAACGGCGGATCCAATATGGCGGACACAAATGCAAAAGTTCATTTGAATTGGATAAAACGTGGCACTCGAGGGTTTTCTAGGTCGTTAATTTTATAAATCGTTCCCTCAGCACACGGACGACAGCAAGAGAATAAAGTTGGGCAGCGTGTCGCATCTCGAACTGATGCAGGACGTGGTCGGTATGATCGACGACCTCATCACCAACGTTTGCGAGATAGCCGCCAATCGAGAGGCCTCGGGCGACGAGGTGACGATACTGTCGAGCGACGAGAGCGAAAAAGCCCAAAAGCTCGTCATCAAGCAAGAGCCTAGAAGAAGAGAGGCCGAGAATCGCACGAACGAGAACGAAAAATCAACCAACAGCAGCAGCGGCAACAACAACAACAACAACAACGCGGACCGAAAGTCTCACGGTCAAGTCTCAGCTACGAGTCCCGAAGATAAATCCGCCAACGTTCAGGACCTGATGGACGAGCTGATGAAACGCACGATGGAGTTGAGCGACGATATTCACGCGTCACCAGTAGACGACGACGAAACGAGAAAGTCCGACGGCAAATGGCTGATGAACGACGAGGCTCCAAGCGTCGAGATAAGATGCAACAGTCAGACCAAGGAGGCCCTCAAGGAGTCGCGGGAGAAAAACAACGAGAGAAAAAAGACGCAAATCAGCACGGTCAAGGACGAGGGTACGCTCAGCCGCAGAGGATCGCAGGAGAGCACAACGACCACACAAACGACAACGACCAACACCGAGACGAACAACTCGAGCTCGAGCAGCAGCGACGAGTCGAGCAGCAGCGACGACAGCTCCGAGAGCGACAGCTCGTCATCCAGCGACAGCGAATCCATCGAGAGCGACAACAACGAGAAGAAAAAAGCCACCGTCGACCCCGGGGAAAAAGGTCAGAGCCTCGTCTTTCTCAGCGTTTTTTTAGCTGCCCTCCATTTCGATCTTTGCATTTTGCACTTTTTTGGGATTCCGGTACCCAAATGTTGCTTTCATTCTGCTGTCTGCCCGTCTCTAGCTCGTAAACGAAATGAGTCACAGACCTGAAATTTGGATATTTTGTGTACAGGGTTGACCCGAAAGCGAATATTGAATTAAAAAATTCAATTCAATTATTTTTCATGGTGGCCTCATACACGAAAAAGGAGCAGGAAAAATGTCTTGCCCTGTCACGTGGGCTGTCATTCTATAAAGCTCATTGAGTAGAGTACAAATATATTTTTTTCTTTTTTAACTTCAAAAATAAAGAAATGGGTGGTTGTCAAAGTTGTCGGTTTTAGACCATTTTTGTTACGGGGTCTTTCTCAAAAAATAAATTAGTTAGGAATTTAAAATTTCTGTATATTATGTACCAATGGTACATATACACAAATTGTACGGCGTGTACAAAACTTGTGTTGCTCAAAAACTCTTATTTTTTTCTGAATTACCTATAACTATCATAGAGGCTTCAAAGGTAGGTTTCAAAATTTTCGGAGCAATATTAAATCAGACAGAAAAAATATACCGCAACTGGTTCATGCGCCCGTGTTAATTAAATTTAAAAATTCACTCCTTTGGAGGCACCCTTTAAAATTACCTCACAGGTTGCGCCTTTCACGTACTTTTTTTTATATATATTAGGAGTACAACTTTGCAGTGACCGTTTTTTTTCAAAAGTTTAAGGCTTTATTATAAAAAAGTGGCTACATATTTTTTAATCCAAGTACTGCCCGTCGCTAGCTACGACCTCGGCCCATCTTTCAGGTAGCATTCGAATCCCGCGTCGATAAAAGTCTTGGTCCTTGGAGGCAATTCAGGAATCGACCCAATTTTTGACTTCTTCCTAAGTACCGAAGTGCTGGTCAGCCAAATCGTGTGCCATTGACCGGAACAAGTGATAGTCGGAAGGGGCAATGTCTGGAGAGTACGGCGGGTGGGATAAAACCTCCCATTTCAGCGTTTCCAAGTACTTTTTCACGACATTTGCAACATGGGGTCGGGCATTGTCATGCTGCAGTATCACCTTGTCATGTCTTTCGTTGAATTGTGGCCATTTCTCTTTGAGTGCCTTACTCAAGCGCATCAACTGACGTCGGTAGAGTTCCCCTGTGATGGGTTCGGATGGTTTGAGCAGCTCATAGTTCACAACGCCCAGCTGGTCCCACCAGATACACAGCATCACTTTGGATCCGTGAATATTCAGTTTGGGCGTCGATGAACCACCGCCGACACGTTTTCTCACTAATAGAATCCTCCCCGTAAGCATCTACAAGCAAACGGTGGGCCTCAGCTGCAGATTTCTTGATGTTGAAGAAGTAAATCATAACCTCCCGCAAATGCTGAGAATTCGGCTCGTAGGTTGCCATTTTTGAGTGCCTATAACTTTATAATGCATACACGTATCCGTTAGCTTTTTTAAATTGTTTACATTGACAGAGCCTCTAGTTTAAAATGCCACTTTTTTTATTGAGCTAGGGCCACTACTTCGGCCGCAGTGGCTCTCTAAGTAAAACGGTCACTGCAAAGTTGTACTCCTAATACATTAGTAAGCTTTTTGGCCGGTGCGAGCAGTAAAATTCGAAATTACCAAAAATAAGGACCACCCTAATGTACCTGTACTGTATTTAAGGGGTCTTCTCACTTTAGACGCTGAAGAAGGCTATTTTCATGAATTTTTTTGATAGGTTTATATTATAGATATTGATATAAAAGTTGTTACACTTAAATACATTTAAAAAAAATAATTTATTCAAGTCACTATTTATAGACGAAATTGGTAGTTAAAAAAAAATGTCCTAAAAAAATTGTGGGTCTCCGCTGTTGATGATATCTCGGAGATGGATCATCCGAAACAAAAAAATTAAACAATTTGAATTTAGTATGTTAATGGCTATAGCGTCTATCATACGATTTTTGATATATTTGATATATGAAAAAATAACAAAATGGCGGGCATTTTTTTTTAAACAAAAAAGACGTTTGTTTCACCGTTTTTGGCAAAAAAAATAGTAAATATCAAAATTAAACAAAATCCTTGTTATGCGCTATAGCTATAGGTGTAAAGAATATGTGGTTAAAATTTCATAAGTATCGGTTCAGTAGTTTCGAAGATGTTATCAACAAGCCGTTAAAAAACGTTGTTTCGAGAAAAACGCGTTTAAAGTTTGTTTGGGTTACATAAATACATTTTTTTTAAATGTATTGTTTTTCGTAAGTGTATTTATTAAGTGTAACAACTTTTATATCAATATCTATAATATAAATCTATCAAAAAAATTTATGAAATTAACCTTTTTTTAGCGTCTAAAGTAAGAAGACCCCTTAAACAACAAACACTGAAAACGCCGATTCATAATGTAGTATATATAATAATTTATTGTATACATAATACAATAAATTTATAATGGAAATATATAAAATTATTGTTATTTAAATATTTACAATACCAAATGACTTATTTTTGGCGTCGCTGTCAGCCAGGAACCAGAGATTGACGTCACGGAAGAAACGAGATTGCAAATTAAAAAAAGACTAGATCGTATAATTCATTTATTTTTCTTCGCCTCGTCTTTTTCTGCGAAAAATGTCACAATATTGGCAATTGGCTGGTACCGACTCCAAAAAAAAAAAAAATCATTTGGTATTGTAAACAGAGATGGGCGTACTCAAATACTAAAAGTATTCAAGTAGGAAAATAATACCGAATACATGTCAGATGGATATTCATTTTTTTTTGCGATAATGAATCCACCTCGTTTCAGCTTTCGTTCTGAGAATAAATAATTAATCCAGTTGGATTTAGTATGTTCCGAAAATGAATAATGAATCCTACTGGATTCAGTATTCGTTTCAACATAAGTAATGAATCCAATTCGGTTCAGTATTCATTCCGTATTCGGATATCATCAAATTAAATAATTTGGAACAATTGACAGAAAACATGTTTATTCTATGGAAACATTATCGTTCGATTACATTATATTTAAACAAGGGAAATCGCGCTCTTAGTATCTAGTAATTGAATAAATGGGGGTAGAAATGGGACATTATATTTATCCCATTTCCATTGTCCATTTTTCCAGATTATTCAATATGATGATACCCGCATATGGAATGAATACTGAATCGAGTTGGATTTATTACTTATGTTGCAATGAATACTGAATCCCGTAGGATTCATTATTCATTTTGAAATGAGTACTGAATCCAGTAGGATTCATTATTCATTTTCCGAATGAATACTGAATCCAGTGGGATTTTTAGTTCATTTTCGGAACGAATTTTGAATAAGTTTCTCTATCATTCATGAATTTAAAAAAAATCGAATATGCCCAACCCTGATTGTAAATATTTTAATGACAATAGTTTTATATTTATATTCTCATTATTAGCTTACAGCAGGAGTATACAAAACTTTCTTTAGCCATCATCCCATGTCGTTTCAGTTTAGTACTACCTAAGAACCAAGACAGAAAAAAGCAATACCCAATTCAATATCTAGTTTTCAAAAAAAGTTAATTGTTCATATGTACGGAACCCTAATAGAGCGAGGCCCGACTGGCATTGTTCCTTTTTTTTTTGCATCCGGCGCATTCGACACAGAGGAGTATCTCACAGAGGCCGAGGTTGGAAAATTGATCGCCTACTGCATCGCGGGCCTCGAGCAATGCGTGCTGCGTTTCCCGGAGCACTACAAGTCCATGTATCGGCTGTGCCATTATTATTTCAACAACAAGGCGGACAAGGATAACGCCAAGTGTCGCGATCTTTTTCTCGGCACTTACCGCTGCCAGTATTACTCGGGACGCACGGTCCAAGGCCTATTCGCCGATCGGAAGAACAATAATTTCTTCAACGTGAGTAGTATTTACGTTGGCCGTGCTGCGCAGCTGAACGGAGCCCAATTACACTTTTGATGCGATTTCAGGGGGTCTGGAGGAATCCCATTGAGGAAATCGATCGTCCCGGAAGTTTCGCGTCGCACATGTCCCGCTGCGTTACACTACTGATGCAGATACTCAAGGAAACCGACGACAGCTTGATGCTCCTGGATCTTTACGTGCAACTGCGCAGACTACCGGATCCCGACAAGTGAGCATTGAATCAAGGGGCTACATTTACATAGAAGCCGAAAATATAACGCTAAATTTAGATTTTTTTTCTGGGGAACGTTTGGTGAAAAAGAAACGCATTTTTTAAACACAAAGATACAGTTATTGAGAGCCTTAAAAAATCACCAAAAAATACAGAAAAATAACAAAAACTTAGCCGCGGGCAAATGATGCAATTTTTTCGCGAAGTTTGGCGGTGGACCATCCAGGTTGAACGGTCCATCCGAAATCTAAAAACCAAACGGGTTATTCAAGGTAACAATACATACGAGTCGTTTACAATCGTCGTCTTTTTAAATCATTTTTGTTTAACAACGTGGCGACGAATTGGAACTCGAATATACAAAATCTATGAAAAAAAGTCATTTTTAAGTAACGTAAAAAATGAAGTTTAATTTTTAAAAAGTGAGATCGTCGATGACCTTTAAATGTTTCTCATCGTATCTCCTGCAAATTTGGAAACAATCCATCAAGTGGTTCTCGAGATATCATGTCCACCGACTTTGAAATCAGTGTTTCGAGAAAAACACGTTTAATGTTTGAAGTATGTCGCTGCTACCGCTCGTCCGGCCGACTGTTAGAAGCTGTCGAAACAACTAGTGTCATAGCACAACATAAACATTTTCTACAAACAACTAGTTTCACAACACAATATATAAAACTTTTCTACAAAAAACTAATTTCACAACACAATATATTAAAAATTCCTACAAAAAACTAGTTTCACAGCACATTATATTAAATTTTTCTATAAACAACTCGTTTCACAACACAATATATTGGAATTTCCTACAAACAACTAAATTCACAGCACATTATATTAAAATGTTCTATAAACAATTAGTTCACAGCACAATATATGAAGATTTCCTACGAACAACTAGTTTCACAACACAATATATTAAAATTTTCTATGAACAACTAATTTAACAACACAATATATTCGAATTTCCTACAAATAACTACTTTCACAGCACAATATATGAAAATTTTCTACATACAACTAATTTTACAGCACATTATATTAAAGTTTTCTATAAACTACTTATTTCACAGCACAATATATTAAATTTTCTACAAGCAACTAGTTTCGCAGCACAATATATTAAAATGATCTATACACAACTAACTTCACAACACGATATATTAAAACGTCCTATAAACAACTAATTTCACAACACAATATGTTGAAATTTCCTACAAACGATGAGTTTCACAACACAATATATTGAAATGTCCTTTAAACAACTAATTTCACAGCACAATATATCAAAATTTCCTACAAAAATGTAGTTTCAGAGCACAATATGTTAAAACTTCCCACAAACAACTAGTTTTCACAATACAATATATTCAAATTTTCTATAAATAACTAGGGTTCACAACACAATATATTGAAATTTTCTACCACCAACTAATTTCACAGCACATAATATTGAAGTTTTCTATAAAAAACTAATTTCACAGAACAATATGTAAAAATTTCCTATAAAAAACTAGTTTCACAACACGCTATATTGAAATTTCCTACAAACAACTAGTTTCACAACACAACATATTGAAATGTCCTATAAACAACTAATTTCACAGCACAATGTCTTAAAATTTCCTGCATAAAACTAGTTTCACAGCACAATATATCAAAATTTCCTGCAAGAAACTGGTTTCAGAGCAAAATATGTTAAAAGTTCCCACAAACAACTAATTTTCACAATACAATATATTAAAATGTTCTACAAACAACTAGGTCCACAACACAATATATTGAAATTTTCTACAACGAACTAATTTCACAGCACAATATATTAAATTTTCTACAAGCAACTAATTTCACAGCAGAATATATTAAAATGATCTATACACAACTAACTTCACAACACGATATATTAAAACGTTCTATAAACTACTAATTTCACAACACGCTATATTGAAATATCCTACAAACAGCTAGTTTCACAACACTACATATTGAAATGGCCTGCAAAGAACTATTTTCACAGCAGAATATATTAAAATGTTCTATAAACGACAAATTTCACTGCGCAATATATTAAAATTTCCTACAAACAACTAGTTTCACAACACAATATGTTGAAACAACTAATTTCACAGGACAATGTATTGCAATTTCCTACAAAAAATCACAGCACAATATATTGAAATTTCCTGTAAACAACTAATTTCACAGCACAATGTCTTAAAATTTCCTACAAAACACTAGTTTAAGAGCACAATATTTTGAAACTTCCCATAAACAACTAGTTTTCACAATACGATATATTAAAATTTTCTACAAACAACTAGGTTCACAACACAATATATGGAAATTTCCTACAACCAACTAGTTTCACAGCACAATATATTGAAATTTTCTACAAACAACTAGTTTCACAACACAATATATTCAAATTTCCTACAAACACCTAGTTTCACAACACAATATATTGAAATGTCCTACAAAAAACTAGTTTCACAACACAATATGTTAAAATTTCCTACAAAAAACTAGTTCCACAGCACATTATATTAAAATTTTCTATAAACAACTAGTTTCACAACACAATATGTTGAAACAACTAATTTCACAGGACAATGTATTGCAATTTCCTACAAAAAAGCACAGCACAATATATTGAAATTTCCTGTAAACAACTAATTTCACAGCACAATGTCTTAAAATTTCCTACAAAACACTAGTTTAAGAGCACAATATTCTAAAACTTCCCATAAACAACTAGTTTTCACAATACAATATATTTAAATTTTCTACAAACAACTAGGTTCACAACACAATATATGGAAATTTCCTACAACCAACTAGTTTCACAGCACAATATATTGAAATTTCCTACAAACAACTAGTTTCACAACACAATATATTGAAATGTCCTACAAAAAACTAGTATCACAACACAATATTTAAAATTTCCTACAAAAAACTAGTTCCACAGCACATTATATTAAAATTTTCTATAAACAATTAGTTTCACGATAAAATATATTGGAATTTCCTACAAACAACTAATTTGACAGCACATTATATTTAATTTTATACTAGTTTCACAGCACAATTTATTAAAATGATCTACACACAACTAACTTCATAACACGATATATCAAAACGTTCTATAAACAACTAGTTTCACAACACAATATATTGAAATTTCCTACAAACAACTAGATTCACAGCACAATATATTGAAATTTCCTACAAACAACTAGGTTCACAACACAATATATTGAAATTTTCTACAAAAGACTAGTTTCACAGCACAATATACTAAAAGTTTCCACAAACAACTAGTTACACAGCGCAGGGTATTAAAATTTAAATATAGCTAAAAGGTGATACTACCGAATAATTTTTTTTTGGAAAATGCAATTTTTGACCCACCTAGGTAGGTGTAGCCCGTTAACACCAACTGTCGCCTGATCGATCGATCATCGCTCGTTACTTTCCGACCTCGCACACGTACGATCGTCGATGCCTCTTATTCTTTTCCATTTCGTATTTTTCAGAAAATATCTGCGAGATTCCGAGCGCGAACAACTCTCCAGGCAGGCTCTAACGCTCTGCATCCAGTCGCTGCGAACGCGAATACAGAATATGCCGCCACCGTCCCAGCTAGTCGACACCATGCAGATGTACCGTGTCGATCCCCGGAAACAAGTGTTGCTCGACGTTTACAAGATATATCGCGAAATCCAGAAGATTTACGCCCCGAAGGATTCCACGATTCAGGCCTTCTCGACGCTCCTCGTCGACACGTACAAAGCCTACACGGGAATTAAGGTGAGTTATGGAAGAAGGCAGCGGATGGTAAGGACACGTGTCCAGTGAGGTGACATTTAGTGGACGGAGCTTGCGTCGTTGAAATGCAACGAAAATTAACTTATTTTTCAGATCTTCATTTCTGTTATGGAAAATGTACAATGTGAAATTTTAGTTTTGAGGAGTTTCGAGAACGATCGAAATGTTTCGGTCCGATTGAAATTCATATGACGGAGACATTTTAATTTGTGGCGCGTTAAGGGGGGAAACCCTTATAGGCAGCCGAGAACAAGCGAATTTTAGAGTTTTTTTTGTGTAAAAACTATTCATTCTACATAATTGACGTTTTATGCACATATAGCTTTAAATTATCCGCATCATTTTTTTTTAATATTTCAAAATGGCGGCTGCACGTCACTTGCTTCAGAGACAGTTGTCGCCTGAGTTGTTCAACGGCGTACAAGCTAGCGTCTGGTGCATTGATCCGAAAAATCAGAGCCAAGAAGTTTTAGATTTCTGAGACTCACACGCTCTATGTAAACCTTAAAAATCAAAAGAAAAGTGAAAATTCGAAAAATGGCAGGTGTTTGAACAAATGTTCTAGTTTTCATGAAACTTTTTACTGTACTTTTTAATGAAAAAGTTTTTTAAGATCACTTTCGAAGAGTTTTAGGTTCACATAGACGCCAATTGTGTTATCTGAAGATGTGCAAAATTTCAAAACGATCGATCAGATAATTTTGTAGTTATCTTGTACGAGGTTCACGAAAAAGTGGTTTTCTGAAAAACGCCTTTAAAGTTTCAAGACTTCAACATCCTGTGACTAAATGAGATACCGATTAATTAACCCCAGTTTCGCAAAGTTCATTTTCGGTCATAAGCTATTCTTTACGTTATCCGTCCAAAAATCGAACAGTTCCGCAAAATAATTTCGAAGATTTTTTATGTTTAAGTAAATTTTTTATGTTTATGTTTTTTTATGTTTAATTTTAATTTTCAAAGTTAAATGTTTAATGTTTTTAAAGTTTTTAAAGTTAAATGTTTTTGTTTGTTTTTGTTTGTAAAGTTGTTTGTTTTTGTTTGTAAAGTTAAATGTTTTTAAAGTTAAATGTTTAATTTTTTATGTTTATGTTTATGTTTTTATGTTTAAGTAAATTTTTTATGTTTTATGTTTTTATGTAAATTTTTTATGTTTAAGTAAATTGCCTTTATCTATTTGGCAATACAAATGGCACCTCGTAAAAACTAGTTCCAGGGCTGTCGTTTTTTATTGATGAGCTTGTCATTTAAGGAGGTTGGAGCCGCCCAATTGAGTCAAATGACGGCTTATGAAGTCTTTTCAATGAAGCTCTAAAAAATGCATACGACCTATAGATTCATTTTATAGATGCTAATTTTTTCATCAAATATATAAGTAAAGAGCAAATACTTTCGTATTTTTATTACGCGAATAAGAAAGACTTTTGGGTCATCACCAACTAGAAAAAGTATAACGTTACCGATGAAAATGGTAAAAAAAAAACTGCCAGTGAATGTTTTATAAAGCTTAGAATGAAATTTTGAGTCATTTATAATAATGCCTATTTATATTTACGTCACGAGATTATTTATTATTAGCATTGATGAATATTAAGCGTTGCCGAAATACGGCAACTTCACGGATATTGAGGTTGGCAGCTCTTCATTCGCCAGCCAAGTAATCTTTCATCAAACCTTGGTGGTTCAATATTGAATATATATGGTTTACCATGGGCAAGATGGGTTTGTTTTTCTAAACGTATACAAACGTATGCGTTGATCCGTTGTTGTAAATGGTTTTTCTTGGTGCTAAAGAGCCAAAAAATTTACAGTACTCGTAGCGTGAACGTCTTGCCCATCTAACAGCACTCAAAGTTACTTACATTAAACAATTTTTTACCTCTGGTTTTCTATTGTGAAAAAAAATCAAAAAGTTCGTAAAGACACTAGACTACACAATAACATATATACATTTTTTTTAAATCTTCGATTGTGGCTACCGCTCCAACCTCCTGGAAAAAATCCGCCTGGTTTTCGCGGAGCCATCACGTTCACTTTCACCCCTCACTTCCCCCTTTCCGGTTCCCGAGCGACCGAAAAGCCGAATTTCCGGTTGCGTTCGCGATTTCTCGATAAAGCTGGCGTCCTGCTGAGTATAGGTCGCGCAAGTGGTCACCCATCCGAGTACAGTTCACCGCTTCACTTCTGACTCTCTTATCTTGCCTCCATTTCTCAAGAACGTCGAGGGAAACGTGATGGAGGTGGCTCTGAAGTGTTGTCAGCAGGTGATGACAGCGAGCAAAATAGCCGAGTCGAATCCAATATCGACGAGTGGTATCACTCCGGTGCCGCTAGCAACGTCCTCCAGCCCGGTGAGAACAAACAATCTTCATACTAGGTGCGCAACTAAGTTTCCGGGTGTTTTTAACCAATAAAAAATCGAAAATTTCAAGACAAATACAAAAAAATGGTTCATTCGAAGTATTGTCCCTCGCTATTTACACATTTTTGCCATCTCTCTGGCAATACATAAATACCGCGACGATAAAAAGACGCGTCTTTGGACTGAAACCATTCGTCCAACCAATTTTGTACTGCATCGTAATTGGCCATGTGTAGCCCACCCAAGCCATGCGCCATCGACCGGAACAAGTGATAGTCTGAAGGGGCCAGGTCTGGCGAATACGGCGGGTGCGGTAGCAGATCCCATTTCAGTGTTTTTATGGTGTCCTGGACGATGGAACTGCGATGGCACGGAGCGTTGTCGTGCTGCAATATCACACGTTCGTGTCTCGTGTCCCATTCTGGCCGTTTTTCGAGCAATGCGTGGTTCAAATTGATTAGTTGTTGTCGGTAGCGATGCCTATTGACAGTTTCGCCCGGTTTCAGCAGCTCACAGTACACGATTCCTTTCTGGTCCCACCAAACGCAGAGCATTGTCTTTTTTCCGAAGCGATTTGGCCGTGCCGTCGATGTCGACGTTTCGCCAAGTGAAAGCCACGATTTTCTGCGTTTGGGATTCTCGAAATATATCCATTTTTCATCGCCAGTAACAATTCGATGCAGGAAACTCTTTCTGTTCTGCCGCAAAAGCAAAATTTCGGAAGTGGCTCTTCGATTTTCCATTTGTCTCTCAGTCAACTCATGCGGCACCCACTTTCCTTCCTTATGAATTTTTTCCCATGGCGTGCAAACGTTTCGAAATACATTGCCGAGTCACATTTAACGCCTCGGCAAGTTGATCATCTGTTTGAGTATCATCTTCATCCAATAACGCTTGCAGATCGGCGTCCGCAAATGTTTGCGGTCTTCCCGCGCGCTCCTTGTCCCCAGTCTCAAAATCGCCACTTCTGAACCGCTTGAACCAATCTTCACACGTTGTTTTCGATGGTATCTGTTCGCCGTAGGCCTCCTCAAGTAACCGACGTGCTTCAGCTGCTGTTTTTTTTAGGTTGAAGCAGAAAAGCAATCCTTTCCGCAAATGCTGTTTATTTGGCACAAACTTTGACATTTTCGAGGTTAGAAAAAAGGTCGTTGTGTTGCAATATTTGTTTATATTACGACTGGGTATTCTTAACAGATGCCCAAGCTATAAAACACCCAATTTCAGACCTGTATGCCGACTACCTGTGTCGCTAGCGCCATCTATGTGTGAAACCCGGGAACTTAGTTGCGCACCTAGTAAATTATCATCCAAGCAGTTTTTCCGGCGAATGTGCCAATATCGGTCGCTGCTGCGACGCATTGGTCACGCGCGCCATATTGAAAATTTCCCGTTTCTCCCCGCTGTCTCAGATAACAACGTCGCAGCCGCAGAGTCTGCCGACTTCGCCGCAAACGCACCAGACCCGAAAGCCCTACAAGAGTTCAACGTCGGGTACGGGGCGTCCTCGGGGACGGCCGCCGAACGTCAACAAGTATCTTCAGGCGATGCAACAGACGGCCGGCTTGACGGGTCAGTTCGGCGGTAAAACGGGTTTCGGGAATTATCTCGGTGTGGGCGGTAACAACGCGTTGATGAGCGCCTACTTCATGAATCCTCTGATGGACCCGGGCATGTTGTCGGCGGTCTTTGCCGCCGGTATGGGCAACCAGCTGGATCCACTCGCCGCGGTCAACTACTTCAATCAGATGGGCAGTTATCAGGACATACTGCGACAGTATCAGAACAATTTGTCGTCAATGACGAATTTGGCTGGCGGTGGTGGTGGTTTCGGTAGCGCTGCCGGTAGCAGTATGCAGAACACCGCGACGACGAGCACAGTGCCACAATCGATGAGTCCCGTGACGAGTTGCGCGAGCGGTGGGGTCACCGGGTCCTCGTCGAGCCTCGGCAATCTCGCCGGTATCGCGAATCTCTCGAGTCTCACCGTACAACAATTGTTGAATCTGAGCAATTCGACGGTGACGAGCAACGCCCGACCGTCCACGATGTACAATCAGACGGCTCCGAAGACCGTCACGACCGCGTCTACGGTCAAGGAAGCCCCGTGCGTTTCGATCACACCGGTCACCCCGACCGCACAACAGCAGGTGACGACCACGACGACGAGCAAGGCTAAAGCTGCGAAACACTCGTCGATATCGCACGGCGAGCCCATGCCGGTAAAATGAAAATAATGCTTTTGCATTCGTTGATGATGCAAAGCTCGAGTTACCAATGGGACTGTGAACTCAAGGGAGACATCTTTAAGGCGTTATGCGCAGTTGCAAGGCTAAAAAAAGTCGTTTTTTGCACGATTTTTTTCTGGAAAGGGATTTCATTTGGGCAAAACGAAAAGTATTAGGCAGTGTAGTGGCATATTTTAGCTTTAGATTGGCATTTTTTATTTTCAAAAATATTCATTAACGTTGCTCCTGTAGGAAGTACTCCTGGAGGTCCCCGAAAAAAAAGTGTCCGGCGGTGAGCAAAGTATCAACGGTTTGGATTATCCAAAATGAACAAAACCAAAAAGATTCTTCTAGGGGATAGATGAATCCAGGTATCGATCGAAGGAATAGACGAAATTTTAATTTTTGACAAAATGGTGGCTCCGGAAAGAAACAATTTCGATTTTCGACCAATTTTTTTTCGTTAAATCGTCGAAAAAAAATAGAAATGAATATCGGAAATCTTATTCCTTCGATCAATACCTGAAGAATATATCTGACAAGGTTAGTCAGATCGGGTTAGTAAAATCTAGATAAAATATTAGATAAGGTTAGTAAAATCGTGCTCACCGACTTTGAAAACACCGTTTTGAGAAAAACGCGTTTGAAGTTTCAACAGTCAACTTTGTAGCGCTCCCAGCGTCCTTACAAATATGTGTTTATTTCCGAGAATATTCGCTGGATCGATTTGAAATTTTCAGGGAATATACTCACATATTTGGACATTCCGAAAAGGCAATAAACAAAATCGATTTTTTGAAATTTCTAACTGCGTATGACCCGTTAAGCGAGGATGGCTGATTTTTATGACGTTTTTTGTTTTAAGGAGAGTTTTCCCCATTTTTGAGACATCGGGGATGTTTTATTACTACTTTTGGCTATTACATGGTATTTTTTTCATTAATCTTTAAGGAAGAAGGCACCTGTCCCTGTAAGAAGATTTGTTTATACGCCGGTAGTAAAAACCACCCGACAGAGTCGGGGGCCTTCGGGATACCAGAAAGTACGTCTATTTAGCAAACTAGAGTCTCGTTCTTTATCGGAATTAAGGGGTTAGGCCACAGTAACGGGTATAAAATCATGTGCGAATTTGACAATTTTTTTCATACGAAAAAGTGACTCACTTATAAAATTAATTACACATCTATTTAGTATGAATATCAAGCTGATAGAATTTTTTGTTTTTTCGATTAACAAAATGGCCGACTACTGTTTTCTTTTGTTATCTTTTTTAGGTGCTCCGCGGTGTGACATTTAGCATCCACAATTTTTTACCTAGAACAAAATATAAAAATACTCGTCAATCTACATTAGAATACCTAGAGAAGTACGTACGGAATTAAAAAAATATTGTTTTATTCAAAAGATGTAAGTATTTAAATTGAATTGTAGGTGTTTGAATGAATTTTCAGTGAAAAATTTCGTATAAAACTGCTCATAAAATGAAAAATTTTCGATTAATCAGAAATTCCGTACGTACTTCTCTGCGAAATGCGATTAGGAACATAACTTTTAAATTTGAAGTAAATCGAGAGCAAATTGTTGAAGTTATTTGTCACGCCAATTGGAAAAAAAGCTGTTTCGAGAAAAACGCGTTTAAAGTTTTAGGTACTCTATGGCCGTGCCAGAGGTGGGCTTACGTTATACACTCAAAGTCGGTGAAAAAAAATGTCTTGCTATAAATCGAATAGTAACTTATTCTTATGATGATAAAGCACCGTTTTAGCGAGAAAAAAAATCGATTTTTTTTTAAATTCTACTGTGGCCTTACCAGACAAATCACTCCACCAACTAAGAACGGCCATGCACGACTAGCCACCGAATCAAGAAAGAGCTGTCAATCTGTCAATTCTTCCGCTGTTCGGGCGTGGTGAGGTATCCAAACTGGTTGCGGCAGATTTTGTCAGACGGCAAGACACGAAGCGTCGGAGGGGGCGGGGGCACACTTTGAAATTTTTTCTCGAAAATCATCAGTCATAAGACATTTAGGGTTTTTTTGGTTTATTAAAGAAGAAATGAAGAAGCCGTACGTTTTTACAGATTGAAAAATGTTAATTATTAACAAAGTTGCACGTATATTAATGTGGCTACAAAAAATGGATGTCGCCGTTTTTTGGGCATGATATCTCGGCGTCCAGTGGCCTGAAACCAAAGATTAGAAAAATTTACAATCTTTATGCATGTCGCTATTACGCTTACTAGAAAGAAAGGGGCATTTTTTTCTTGAAAGAACGGCGATGGTGTAACCGAACTTAACGATTTTTCATGCAATAATTATGAAGTTTAATTCATGGTAAAAATAGTTGATATATTTCTTATCGACTTGATTTTAATATACGCAATAGACAGTATACACTACATGTGGTTTATATTTGAAATAAATTGGTCGATCAGTTTTTTAAATATCTTGTCCAAAAAAAGTAGAAAATATAGTTTTGAGAAAAACGCATTTGAGTTTGAAGAACGGTACATGCGTAAGTGTGATGAAAGCTTCAAACTTACACTCAGGCTGCGATTCCAGGGCCATTCAACGGCCTTTTTGCTCAACGAGTTCATTAATGTTTGAGGATAGCGATTTTCGGGTACTCATTCGAGTTTTTTTTTCAGTAACACTCATACGCAGAATATGAACTAAGAAAAAGTGAAAAATTGTGAAAAATCGGCGCAATGGTCGAAACAGATTGAATTTTCCGAAAAAATTCATTCAAAACATTTTTCAATAAGTAACAATTTTTAAAAAATTCAAAATCTTTTAGGGTCGTGTTTTAGACAATAAGGTTAGAAAGTTTTATTCCGAATTTCATCAGAATCGGTCGATTAGTTTTTTTAGCTAAACGTAACGCCAGTTTTGAAAATGCAGTTTAGAAGCCTGTGCCTACCTCCGTCATTTTTAACCCTTTGACACACTGGGTCAATATGACCCAGATGTTACTTCATCCATTTGCCATCAGCAACCCTTTGGTCGGTTTCTATAAAAAAAATCCAAGCTTACACTTCAAACCTTTCTTAATATGTCTGCACAATTGAAATTCGGAAAGTATAAGATTGAATTGGAAGATTGAATTGGAAGATTGAATTATTGAATTGGAAGATTGAATTATTGGAAGATTGAAGATTGAATTATTGAATTATATGAAAGTATAAGATTGAATTGGAAGATTGAATTATTGAAAACTTTCAATTTTGGGAAAGAGCATTTTGTTTCACATTCGTCCGGGTCAAAAGGACCCAGTGTGTCGACGAAGGGTTAAAGATTAATAAAAATTAAAAAAAAAACCATCTAACATCTAAAAGTAGTAACAAAACACGCCCTAAGTCTAAAAAATGGCGAAATCTTTCGTAAACAGAAAAAAAAATCACGAAAATCAGCAAATGTATGCCGATTGGTCCCCAGATGCCGGCACACCTGAGCAAGAGCGCATCGATGTCGCAACCAACGACATCGACAACCGCGACGAAGAACATCGCGCACCCGACGAGCGCCCAAGTCTCGCTGTTGAAACCGTCGGTGATCGCGCAAACGAAGAATCCAGCGCCGAAACAGATGTCAGCACCGCAGATAAGAGTGTCAAAGTCGCTGACGGAGCCTCAGCCGGCTCACAATTCGTCGCATCCGTCGCTGGGAGGTGCGAACGCTTCGGCGAATCCGGCGAACGTTTTGCAGCCGGCCCACGGGCCTCTCCAAGGCGGCCCCACCTCGATGGGCATGAAGACTTCGAGCGCGATGGGTATGCAGCGGGGTGGCAACGTCACCGGTGGCACGTCCCTGCAGCACAAGCTGCTCTCGAAGAAGATGGCGCAGCAGGCGCCGCCCGCTCATCCCTCGAAACACCACGCTACGGCGAACAAGAAGAAAACAGGCAAGTTCGCGAGTACACCGAGCAATGGGGCCGTCCATATATTACGTCATTCTAAATTTGGGGGGGGGGGGGGAGGTTCGTCTGCGGATGACGGTAAATGATGGATGGGGGGGGGGGGGCGATTCGAAATTGACGTCATTCTTGTGATACCAGTTAATTCAAAATGTACAATAGTATATTGTACAACTAGAGTGGTTTCCCCGCATGAGTGATGAAAAATATTTTGCAAGTACCTAATGGTATTAATTATTGAACTCATTATTTATTTATTTATTACATAAGGTTTGTCTACATTATATTCGAGAACTTCAAATAACAGCGTACCTATGAAAATAGTTCGGATCGAGCCAAAATGAATATGGGGAGGATACGGAGATATTACCCGTGATCCAGGATTTGCAAGAATGGGTGAAAACGCCGTGGGAGCTATCCAAAGAAAACTAAAGAATAGGGAACAATAATATTATTATATTAATGAAAATTGCCAAAGTACAAAATAATAAAAGATGATTCTATAACAAAATGTGGGAGCTATCCAAAGAAAACTAAAGAATAGGGAAGAATAATATTATTATATTAATAAACATTGCCAAAGTACAAAATAATAAAAGATGATTCTATAACAAAATGTTTTAATGTTACCCAATTTTTCTCAAATCCGCAAATGTTTTAATTTTGCCAAACTGGTAATGACGTCAGTTTTGCGAGAGGGGGGGGGGTCATTAGGAAACGACGATAGGATGATTGTAGGGGGGGGGGGGGGGGTCGAAAATCAGCAAAAATCGATGACGTAATATATGGACGGCCCCAATAGAGATTTATGCGTGACAAAAAAAACCACCAGGACTGTGCCGTCAAACGAAAGGCCGTCCGTATTTATATTCTGTTTTCCACTCGCAACTATCATATATTAATTTTTTATACACATTTTAAAGCAAAAAATCGCGTTCTTTTGTTTTTCAGCCAGGAAGCCTATTTATTGAAGTACATAGTAATTATTTTTATCAGCCAGTTATTGTACAAATATGGTCATGAAGACACTACATATTGATATTATTATATACAATAAATAAGCTTCCTGGTTGTTTATATTTCACCTATTTCACAGCATTCTATCAATGTCATATTAACATAAGGGTGCGTACACAAATTACGTAACGCAAAATTTGCCAATTTTTTATCGCCCCCTCCCCCCACGTAACGGGACCGTAACGCTTGGCCAGAACGCCCCCCCCCCCCCCCATTCCGTTACGTAACGGGTGCTTTGTCATCAATAATTCCGATTTTTTTCATAGACATAACTAATTATGAAAGGATCGGGTTTATTCTTATTTTATAAAGTATATATTGATCTAGTTTTATACCAATTTTTATGACAAAATCCTGAAAATTAACCGAGATATAGGCCTTGATTGGACGACGAGAAAAAAAATTCTCTTTATTGTTCCGACGATATCTTTATGAGAGGTTATCTGTAAATTGAACGTCAACAATTCATCGATATCTATACAAATGTAGCTATCGTTATGTTTAGCCGTTTTTTTTATTTTGGTTTTTTTTTTATAAAATACCGACAGTTTGGACATTTTTTCTTCTATTTTCAAGGCCCTTTTTCTGTATCCAAGCAGTCTTTAAAAATAGTAATTATCAAATGTTAAAAACGCGGATACGTACAACCTTAGTCACTGCGATTACGAAATTGTTTTTTTTTTTAAATTGAAAATCGGTTGATAAGTTTTTAAGTATTCGCTCGGACAAGGTCGAAAAAACTAGTTTCGAGAAAAACGCGTTCAAAGCGACTATAACCCGATCAATTTTCGGACTTGTGAGTAAAAATGTTGCCAAGATATTTTTCAATACACATACTTTCAAGAATTATGAAAAAAAATCCTTTAAATGTTGCTTGGGGGGTTTGGGAAAGCTACTGTGCAAGTTCTTGCACGGGGACTTTCCCCCTTAACTGACATTGCATATAGAAATCTGTGAGCTGTCCACGGTAAAATTGCACGCGAGGTTCAAATTAAAAACTTGAACATGCAGACATTTTGCTATTTCTGGCAGTTTTAAAATCCTGACGTAACGCAAACCTTGTCCCCCCCCCCCCTCTCCTCTACGTACGTAGACCGTAATGCCTGCCCGACCCCCCAATTGCGTTACGTAATTTGCGTACAGCCCCTAAGGATATGTAGCAAAGAAAATCCAACAAACGCTTTTCCACTGATTATTAATGAAATCCGAGTAAAGAATCAGTTTTAGCTGATTCAGTTGACCCAAAATAAAATAAAAATGTTAAGATAGCTCCTGTAGTTACCGAGCTAATCGAATGTAAAGATTCATAACTTGCGCGCAGCGTCTGCCGTTCTACCCCACTATTCAACCGCTTTCACGCGCTTGTCCGCTCCCAGTCACGTTTGCAAGTATTGGGTTGGTAGAAAAATCTTGCAACACACAATACGAGTAAGAAAGAAAAATATTTTATTTTAACAATAAACGATTATTCAGTAATGTAGGTTCCCTCTGCATCTACAACTCTTGCTCAACGCTCTGGTAGACTTTGCACGCCCGCAGACCAGAATTCTTTTGGTCATGAATTAAGAAACTCGTCCAATGTATTTTTGAGATCCGACAGATGATCAAATTTTTTATCCCGTAAATAGTTCTTCAAAGCTCGAAACAACTGATAGTCGGTAGGTGCCAAGTCTGGTAAACACGGTGGGTGTGGTAGAACTTCCCATCCTAGCTGCGAAATAGTTTCTTGTGTCATCTTAGCGACGTGGGATCGAGCATTGTCATGGACAAGCCGAACTTGAAGACGTTTACGCCTTTTCTGTTTCATAATTTTAGCCACCTTTTGCAGTTGTGCAGAATAAATCTCTGCCTGTATTGTGGTATTGGTTGGCAGAAATTCGTAATAGAGCGTGCCCTCAGAATCCCACCAACAGAGCAAAACTTTCTTCATTTCACGGGGCCGTTTAGGGGTCGGTTCTGGTTTTTCCCCTTTCGGTAGCCACTGACGCTTGCGCGTGTGATTAACATACAACACCCAGCTTTCATCCCCAGTGACTATTTCTTGAAGAAAATCCTTTCTTTGCGGACGATGCAGGAGTGAAAGACAGATGGACATGCGTGTTGCTTTGTTTGATTCGCTGAGATTGTGCGGTATCCAAGACGAAACAACTTTCCTATATCCCATCTCTTGTAAATGTCGAAGGATCGTAGGATGACTGAAGTTGAGTTTGTTGGCTAATTCTCGTGACGACATATTAGGCTTTGTCTTTATAAGTGCTCGCAGTTGTTCATCGTCCACAATCGATTCCCTGCCGGACCAAGGTTTGTCTTCAAAAGGTGTATCGCCAGAATGAAAACGCTGATACCAACAGGAGACCGTTGAATAATTAACTACATTAGCCTTGAACGCACTGCACATATTACGGGCTGCGGCTCTTGCAGAATGTCGTTGCAAAAATTCGTAATATGCGATTGCTCGAAGTGCACGTTGATCCATCTTTGCTCATACTGATTCTACGGAACAACTGACTCGCGTATATATCCTGCGGCATGGAAAGTCCTAGACCATTCTTGTATTTCCTATTCTCGAATGTTCTCGAACTTCGTTATTAGGAAAAATATTTTAATTGACAAAAAAGTGTTGCAAGATTTTTGTACCAATCCAATATTTCTCACCTCTTTCGCAGCATTTCAACGCAAAATGAGAATATACGTTTTGTAGTACTATACTTCTACTTACAAAATCTGTTTGGAAAATTGAAATCGGACCATCTATGACGCATCCAGGCACGCTGCAAGATGGTGCATTAAAAAATTCTAGTTGCAATTATGCAAAAACTAATTATCCGTCAGCGCCTGGGTTGTGCACAGATAAAGTACCTATCAATCGCTACTATCTCGCGGAGAGCTTGTCCTAAAACTTGAAAAATAGCGGCGTTATGGATTTTTAAAGAAAAAAAAACGCTGATTTATCCGGTTTTTCTCAGTTCAGGCCGTAGGTCACTCTAGAGGCCGAAAAAATCGGCTTCTTGGGGATTTTCTTTTCAGAAAAACTACAAAATAAATGGAGATTACAAAAAAGGGTGTTTGTCATACATATCAGTGACTGTATACGATAATTTTTTTAAGCGATTAATTTCAAAATAGTGGCTGTGCACGGTCTTTGCGACGACGTTTTCGTTTTTCCAGGGTCCACGGCCGGACAAACGCTCCTGTAGTTTTTTTTTTAAATTATAATGAGCCAATGTATTTTTTTCGATTATATTATGAGGCATTCCACGTCACTTCAGCCAGTAGAAAAAATCCACGAATAATTTTGAAAAGTCGAGTTGCTTTAGTGAAAAATATTCACCGAGTGTCGACATTTTTCTTGAATTTCTGACCTTTTTTCTCGTTGATTACCATTTGTATCTTTGGCAGGATTTGACGTATTGACATTCGTAAAAAACGAAAATGTGCGTCTTTTTCTGGCCTTCCGGAAGAAAAATTAATTTAGATTTTATTGAGCAAGTCGAACGTCCGTTTCAGTGCAAAATATGCAAAAATATATTTTTATCTCAAGGAAAGACACTCGTTATTTTATTTTAAAGCATTTCCCTGAATTGTGAATACGAGAAACGGATTTTTGGTATTTCTTATATTATGGAATTCCTAAACACCGTGAAGTAACAGGTATTTTTATTAAAAATTTTTTTTTCTTAATATTCGATTGAAGAGTGTGGAGCACTCGCTGTATGTTCACCAGGTTTTTTAAATACATATGACATATATGTCATATGTATTGGAGCCTTGGAATGCTCCACACTCTTCAATCGAATATTAATTAAAAAATTTTAAAAAATAAACATAGCACAAAAATAAACATATTTAAAAAATAAACATATAAAATAAAAAAAACAAACATATTAAAAAAATAAACACGGTGTTTAGGAAACCCATAATATAAAAAATACCAACAATCCGTTTTTCGTATTCACAATTCGGGGAAATTTAAGAAAAGAAAATAACAAGTGTCTTTCCTTGAGGAAAAAAATATTTTTGCATATTTTGCCCTGAAACGGTCATTCGACTTGCTCAATAAAATCTAAATTCATTTTTTTCTGGAAGTCTAGAAAAGGACGCACATTTTCGTTTTTTACGAATGTAAATACGTCAAATCCCGCCAAAGATACAGCCATTTAAATGGAAAAATGTTAAAAAATGGTAATCAACGAGAAAAAACGTCAGAATTTTTTTTCAATTTTGACACTCGGTGAACATTTTTCAATAAAGTTAGTCGATTTTTCATAATTACTTGTGGACTTTTTTTTACTGGCTGAAGTGACGTGGAATGCCTCGTATAACAACTGCTATAGAAGCACAGGATTTTTTTCTCGATATATTGATTTTTGGCCAAATGCCGCACTTCTAAAGTGGAAAGTGAACAATTTTCCTAAAAAATCGTCAGATAATTGTTAATAACAAATGAACTATGCAATATAAAAAAAATCTTACGGACTTCCATAGACAATGTGTTTTTAAAGATACATTTAACATTTCAAGTGAATCGGTTGAAAATTGTCTGGGTTATGTTTCCGGCCAACTTAAAAAATGCAGTTTGGAGATAAACGTGTTTGAAGTTTTGAGTAGTAGAAAATCATGAATAATTTTGTAATACCTTTAATCCGCGATGCCTACACCATACAATTGGCCTTCCAGATTATCGTCCTGCTCTTGCATTTCTTTTGTGCTTGATGAAAAAAGATCGATTTTTCGAAAATTCTAGAGTGGCCTAACCCCTTAATAATAATAATCCGATCGAGTCGTACCAACGCTCATTTCCTTTGCATTTTGTTTCTCTACGATTCGTCTCTTCAGAGCATCAAGATTGCTTCGTTAGTTTTCATTTTACAAGCGAAAAACGATAAAAACATGATTTTTGCCTTTAAGGCATCAGGCCATGTAATTTTTTTTCTTTTTTTTTTTGATAAACCTTGAACTGTTAAGAACAATTTAAGCCATAGTACGCATTGAAAAACGCAAAATTTACCAAGTTACAGTTATTTTTCGGCAGGAAGGTTTAGCCGCTGCGGGCGGTCAACCGTGCGGTTCGATCCGTGTTGATAACTCGCACGGTTTAGCTCACGCAGCTGTCCTGCGTTATCTCAAAACTACATTTTTTGAACTGGTACTATCGAAATATCGTAAACTATCGGTCCGATTGCTTTCAAATTTTTACACAATTCTTTTAGACACATTATCTAAAATGTCACGTAGGATTTGCGCGATAACTTGATTAGTTTTTGTTTTATTATTGTTTTTGCTCGAAAAATTCGGTGAAAAATACAAATTTTTTTCTTCGGCACGCCATAATTTTTTCAACGGTCGAAAAAAAAAACGCTACGCTAGATTGTAGCGACACTACTCACGAATGAGCTGATTTTTTTTCTGATGTGACATGACCGAGTAACAGCCTCCGCAGCACTGTGCATAACGGCGCCGTTTCTTAATATTTCGAACGGAAATTTATTAACGTTATTTTTAAAGCCCTTTCTGACGTTGTGTGAAAAAATACAAATATTCGGGCCCATACTTTCGAGTTTTTTTTTTCTAAATATACCAATTTTTCGATCGGCCAAGGTGACCAGACGCCTTGAATGTTTATAAAAATACACCAAATGATAGTTGCTAGTGGAAATCATAACAGAATATAACTACGGACTGTCTGTCGGTAGCCTGGTAGTATTTTTGTCAACTAATCACCCGTTATCTGTTCTATCAGGTTGATAAAAAAGTTTTGTCGCAATAATTTCAATATAATTTATTTATTTATATATCTTATACAAAACATTTCTAATCAACAATATATTCGCCATCGGTTTCTATGACTCTCGACCATGTAGTTGGCAACTCATTTATTCCCTTTGCCCAAAACTGTGGCGGCTGGAACTCAAAGAAATTTGAAATATCCCTTCTGAGATCGTCGAGGTTTTTGAAAGTTTTGTTTCTCAAATATGCCTTCAAATGTCTGAACAAATGGTAGTCAGATGGCGCGATGTCGGGAGAGTATGGGGGATGAGGAACGGTATTCCAGTGAAGCTCAGTGATTGTTTTGTGGGTTTCCTTTGCGACATGGGGTCTCGCGTTGTCGTGGAGAAGGTGCACAGTCGCGCGTCTTGGCCGTTTTTTTCTTAGAGCTTTTGCCAATTCCTGGAGATTCTCGATGTATCGTGTAGAGGAGATCGTCTTACCTACAGGGAGAAAATTGTGAAACAGCATTCCCTTTGCATCCCAGAAACAGCACAACGAAACCTTTTGTGGGTGACGATCAGATTTCGGTTGGTGTGGCGGTTTTTCTCCGATAGGAAGCCAGTAGGCTAAACGCGTTCTGTTATCATACAAGACCCAGCTTTTATCTCCCGTCACAAGATCTTCTAAAAACTCCTCGCGATGGTGGCGAAGCAGGAGAGACTGGCAGATGGTCACGCGACAGTTCTTATTGTCGTCGGTGAGACGGTGTGGTATCCATTGAGCTAGAACCTTCCTGTATCCCAAGTTGTGTAAGTGATTGACTATTGACGGTTGGGTGCAGCCAAGTTCTCTTGCTAGCTCGTGCGTACTTGCTTCCGGTTTTTCTTTGATGCAGCGGAGTAATGCTTCATCATCGATGGTCGACGGTCGTCCGGAACGTTCCTTATCTTCAAGGCTTGTGTCTCCAGATTTAAAACGATTGAACCGACGCTGGACTGTTCGATGAGAAACTACGTTCTCGCTGAATGTATCCTGTATATTTTTAGCAGTTGTGCTTGCGTTCGTGCCGCTCCGCCACTCGTAAAAAATGATCGCTCGAAGTTGCTCCTGCGAGATCGAAGCCATTTCTGTCCACTAGAACGCGCGCTCGCCCTTTTACACCCTGTCACGCGGAAGAGTAGATAACATTCTAGAATATTCCCGACATAGCTCGATGTCATATTGCGTCAATACGTAAAAATACATTTTTTAAATGTTTGCGACAAAACTTTTTTATCAACCTGATATTACTTGGTTTTCTAAAGTTACGATGCTCTTTTTACTCAAATACTCGCATATTTACTCGCCGATTTTGTCTACACGTACAGGCAAAAGCACCAACATTCCCCAGTTGCCGAACAATCTTCAGAGCCTCCTGAGTACGATGTCCGGCGCTGCGGGAACGCACGGGACGATTGGCCAGAACTCGTCGCCATTCATGTCCCAAGAATTGAGCGGAATCTCCGTGTCGCCCGTTGGCTCGAGCGTAACCAAACCGCCCCCACCACCGAAGCATCCACCCTATCGCAAATCCTCAACGAGCAAAACAAAAGTCACATCCAGCGGCATGGAAATAACCGCCACGATGCAGAGCTCCCTACCAGCCGCCAACACTGCCGAGACACTCTCGATGCTCTCCCAACTCCAACAACACTCGCATCTCGAAATAATACCGCAGCAAAAGAGCCACGCGAAGACGAGCCAGATCGACTTCTCCAAGAATTTGCCACTCTCGTTGAGCATCGTGCCGCCGCAGAAGATCATCGAGAACGTCAGACCTACCAGCTCCGAGTGCATGTCCGTTTACGAACTCCCGAGAAACAAGAGCGGAGCCAATCCGACGAAGAAAAACGACCCGAAACACGCCAAGGACAGCGTCGAAATAATTACCCTCGACGATTGAGGCGAGGAGGGTGGCGAATGATCGAAGAATTTGTGATAAAAATCAATTCAGGGGGAGAGAGAGAGAGAGAGAGAGAGAGAGAGAGAGAGAGAGAGAGAGAGAGAGAGAGAGAGAGAGAGAGAGTGCGAGGAAGCGGAATCATTAGCGAACTAATCGAATTACAGTGCTAGCCTTGTACGGTTGTAAAATATGACGATGGGAGGGAGAGGAAGAAACAGGGGGAGCGAGTGAGAACGAAAATTGCGGCATTTGCGCTCGTGAGCGTCGCCGACGAAACAACGGAGACTGAATAATTATCCTACGGAGTAATTTGATTACTTGACAAACCTTTTTTCACACGAGCGAATAAACGATATTGTTCACTATGACTTTTTATTCTTCGCGTATCCCGAGCTTCGGATTGCAAAAAAATCTTCCGGGAGGTAATTTTACAGCGCCACTGGCGAATGTCCTATTAAGGGGCCAGTCCACTTTGGAGCCACGAAAAAAAGGCTATTTTCGCGATTCTTTTTTGAGGATTTCATAAAAAAGTTGTTGGGCTTGATAAATAAAGTCTTGAAATAGTGCCTGGAATAGGCTTGGAGTGCCATATTTCAGGTGTTTACATTTTATTTTTTTTAAAGGAAACGAGTAAAGCTTTTTGAGTGCGGTTTTTTTCTTGCTTTTATTCATAATATACAGAACGTTAAAAAAATTTTGTTTTGAAAAAAAAAACCAAAATGGCGGCCGTTGCAGCTCCGCGAAAATAGGTCCTCAAATCGCGGGAGGTAAACGGCTGACATCACTGCCCCCTCTTTGTTGATCTGAAACACAAATTCAAAGCATATTATCAATCTGTGACCCTTTGATCATGGAATGACGGATGGGTTTTTCGTTTAGTACAAATTTCGGAAAATGGCGGCAATTTAAAAAAAATCGAATTTTCCCGTTTTTTTCGCATAAAAAGATAAATAATAAATGCAAAAATGTATCTATCGAAAAAACGATCCGTCATTCCGTGAAGACATATTTTCTGAGTACGCTCTCCAAATTTCAGGTCGATATGTTAATTACAGCGGTCAGGAGAATGTCAGCCATTTTTAGAAACGTGTTTTCGAGAAAAACGCGTTTAAATTTTTGTACTGTGTTTACACAAATGTGTTTATAATTACCGCTAATCGGCAATGCCTGGTCCATAGAGGCATCCCTCCTCTTCTTCTAGCTGCTCATGTTGAGCCGCTAACATCTCCCGCTGGGCACGAAGGACAAAGTCTCCCTTAACGTAACGCCTCAAAAATAGGTGGACTAGGTAGCTCCATCACAACTCGGCAACGGCTTGTCTGAAGCAAAAAAATCAAAATCCATTAGATTCAGTATGCCACCAGCTACAAAATGACCCTCGGATATAAAGTTTTGTCAGAAAGTAAAAAAATGGCAGATGAAAAACGAAAAAAGTAAAAACCCGTTTTTTCGCAGTTTTTCGCAGAATAAAAGAGTAAAAATAAAAATTTTTAAACCATCGAAGGTTATCTTGTTGCGAATTATGTTTACAACATGTGGTTCAAATTTCAAGAGAATCGGTTTATTAGTTTTATAGATACGATGGAGCTAGATTTTGAAAACGTTGTTTCGATAAAAACGCGTTCGAAGTTTATACTATGAAAAACTCTTACCTAAACTCAATCGGCAATTCCTGCGCCGTAGAAAATCCCTTCTGATTACTCATCATCGTCGATTTCTTCAAGTCTTGCTTGCTTTCGATTTTTTGAAATTTTCAAAGTGAACTGGCCCCTTAAGGCCTTAGGCCACAGCAACGGGTATGAAGTCATGTGCGAGTTTAACAATTTTTTTTCGCATGAAAAAGTGATTCACTCATAAAATTAATTACTCATCTATTTAGTATGAATATTAGCTGTTAGAAAATATATACATATATATTTTTTTTCGATGTACAAAATGGCCGTCTACTCGAAACTTCTCGAAACCGCTTTTTACCAATTGGCGTGGCAAAGAACTTTAACAATTTTCACTAGATTTACTTCAAATTTAAAAGTTATGTTCCTAATTGCATTTCGCAGAGACGTCCGTACGGAATTTTTGATTAATCGAAAACTGTTCATTTTATAAGCAGTTTATGAGCAGATATAACGAAATTTGTCACTGAAAATTCATTTCTTAAGGAGGTTGGAGCGCTTCAGTTGAGTCAAATGACGGTTTATTATTTTTTTTTTCAATGAATCTCAAAAAAATGCATACGAGGTACAGATTCATTCTGTATATGCTATTTTTTTAAATATATTAGGAGTACAACTTTGCAGTGACCGTTTTTTTCAAAAGTTTAAGGCTTTATTATAAAAAAGTGGCTACACATTTTTTAATCATAGTACTGCCCGTCGCTAGCTACGACCTCGGCCCATCTTTCAGGTAGCATTCGAATCCCGCGTCGATAAAAGTCTTGGTCCTTGGAGGCAATCCAGGAATCGACCCAATTTTTGACTTCTTCGTAAGTACCAAAGTGCTGGTCAGCCAAATCGTGTGCCATTGACCGGAACAAGTGATAGTCGGAAGGGGCAATGTCTGGAGAGTACGGCGGGCGGGATAAAACCTCCCATTTCAGCGTTTCCAAGTACTTTTTCACGACATTTGCAACATGGGGTCGGGCATTGTCATGCTGCAGTATCACCTTGTCATGTCTTTCGTTGAATTGTGGCCGTTTCTCTTTGAGTGCCTTACTCAAGCGCATCAACTAACGTCGGTAGAGTTCCCCTGTGATGGTTTCGGATGGTTTGAGCAGCTCATAGTTCACAACGCCCAGCTGGTCCCACCAGATACACAGCATCACTTTGGATCTGTTAATATTCGGTTTGGGCGTCGATGAACCACCGCCGACACGTTTTCTCACTAATAGAATCCTCCCCTTAAGCATCTACAAGCAAACGGTGGGCCTCAGCTGCAGATTTCTTGATATTGAAGAAGTAAATCATAACCTCCCGCAAATGCTGAGAATTCGGCTCGTAGGTTGCCATTTTTGAGTGCCTATAACTTTATAATGCATACACGTATCCGTTAGCTTTTTTAAATTGTTTACATTGGCAGAGCCTCTAGATTAAAATGCCACTTTTTTTATTGAGCTAGGGCCACTACTTCGGCCGCAGTGGCTCTCTAAGTAAAATGGTCACTGCAAAGTTGTACTCCATATCATTAATGGACAAAATTATGCTTTTTAATATTTTTATTACGTAAAGTAGAAAAACTTTTGTGTTACTACCAACTTGAAAAAGTATAACATTATCGAGGATTATTATGAAAAAACTACGACAACGAATGTTTTATACAATTCACAATGAAATTTTGAGTAATTTATAATTATGCCTGTTTATATCTCCGTCACGAGCTTATTGGCCCATGGTTTACGATGGGCAAGATGAGAATTTTTTTTTCTTAATGTTTACAAAGATTCAGTTTGCGTTAATCCGTTGTTAGAAATGGTTTATCTTGGTGCTGAGTAACAAAAAAAAATTACATAACCTTTAGTGTGAAAGTCTTGCCCATCTAACCGCACGTTAAATGACATACATTAAACTATTTTTTATCTCTGGTGTTTGGTGGTGCAAAAAGTTCAAAAAATTCGTAAAAACTCAGTATAGTCTAAACAATAGCATGTATTTTTTTTATTCAATTTAACCTTGGATTGTGGCTAACGCTCCAACCTCCTTAAGTTCAAATACCTACAACTTTTGAATAAAACAATATTTTTTAAATTCCGTACGTACTTCTCTAGGTATTCAAATGTAGATGGACGAGAATTTTTGTTTTTGTAGGTAGAAAATTGTGGATGCTAAATGTCACGCCACGGAACGCCTAAAAAAAGATACCAAAATAAAATATTAGTTGACGGCCATTTTGTACATCGAAAAAAAAATATATATATATTTTTAACAGCTTGATATTCATACTAAATAGATGTGTGATTAATTTTATGAGTAAATCACTTTTTCATACGAAAAAAATTGTTTAATTCGCACATAATTTCATACCCGTTACTGTATAAAGGCCTAAGGCCTTAAAGAATATGCAATCAAACAATTTTCCATTTTTCCGACCATCACAAGTGTATATAAGGCCTTAAGTCAATCGGAGCAAAAGTCTAGGAGAGAGGTCCTTTGGGAATTCCTCACGTTGGAAAAGACCGGCCAGGAGCGACGCAAGTATATCGCATTTTTCTCAAAACACTATTTTTAAAGTCGGTGGGCACGATTTTTCAAAACCTAATCCATCGATCTTATTGAAATTTCGCACACTTCAAAATAGCTTTGACTAGTGATAGGACGAAGGTTTTTTTTTTCAATTACAACTAATTTTACGAGGCTATACGTAGTGTAAATTGTACCAAAAATTGAACTATTTTGCATAAAACTCTGCCAAAAATTCAAATTTCAATTTTTTAATATCCTTCGTTCAATCTCGAGCTATCCTTATCTACTAACGCAAAAAATTGGTTTTTTAATTTTAGATAAAGCTATCATGAGTTATCCTGACCACCGCGAGGACACTTTCTTAGGGGTCTCCGGAAACCAGGTCCCATAGGCTGAATTTCCAAAATTTATGAATGAAATATTTTTTAAATATTGCTGAAATGCTGCTCTTTTATGTGCTTAACATTTTAAATAAAATGATTCATATATTAGATTTTTTTAAATGGAGAAAATATGCTTTTTTTGGCTTCGAAATCTACGTAACCTTAAGGGACAACACCACTGTGACGGCTTCAAAAAATCGATTTTTTGAAAACCATCTAGAAAAATCTAAAATACATTTAAGATTAAGATGCCGTTGGACCCAGGTCGAAAAAATAATTATTTTCGGAGATATTGAATATTTTGTGGAGCGGTGCAGCGCTCCGTGACGCTCGGGGTCCCGCGCAGCTGCGCGCCTCAGGGTCGGCAGGTATACCGGGCCTTTCCCAGGTCCTGCGGGTCTTTCCCAGGTATTCTTTTGTCTCCCTTCACAAAAACCGGCTATTGTTATAAATATAGTTTCGAAAAAAAGCCATAGGTGGCGATAATTGAAAAATGTTCAAGTCGTCAATCGTCAATCGTCGATATTGCAGCTGATATCGCGGTATTATTATTCAATGATGGCCTGAGAAGCCTCATGAAAGTTTTGGAGACGTTGGAGATAACTATCGGCCCAAATTGATTCAATTTTTGCGTTGAAACCGACGCAGCGCTGATCGAGCTGGCGGAGCGCTCGTTCACAGACGCTGCAAAAGAGGCAAGAAGAGCCTCTACAAGTTCGAGAAAAGATGCTAGGGACAATGATTTGCTTCTTGAAGGCCAGCTATATGGTGCCGGCATCGCTGATTAAAGGTAAACAATTTTTTTTCCAATTTATCGCATAAATTAACAAACCTAAAACTTTGAACGCGTTTTTCTCAAAACCACTTTTTTGAGTGCGGCACGCAGCAGAACTCGAACAATATTCATCCGATCGACTTCAAATTTGGACTGCATCAATAAAACTAGATTATCTAAAGAAGTACATAGGATTTTTTCGATATCTCAATAATAAAAAAAGTTATAGCCTATTTTCGACGAGAAATTTTGCTCGAAAATCGTCCTTTAATTTCAAAAGCGTGCCTATTTTTTAAAAATCAATATTTTTTCAAATCCCTATGTACTTCTCTTCAAAATATCATATTATTAACGAAAACACTCGGTATTTTTTTTCAGATCGACTTTGAAGCGAGTTCTGCTGCGTGCCGCGAACCACTGCAGAGGCAACAGTACCTGACGCGGGAGCTTCCCCAGCGTCACCATGGGGCGTGAAAAATTTGAAATTTTTTTTTTTATGTATCTTCAATAAACAACGAACAAAACAAATTTTTTTTTCGAATATCTCTTTTTTTTCCCACAAAAAAAAATTCTTGAAAAATGGCAAAAAAACAAGGGGTCACAGTGGTGTTGTCCCTTAAGGGAGATGCCTAGTTGTAAAAGTCGAAAAATCACTGTTCAAAACCAATGTTTTGATAGTGTGTCGTGGGATCGGATCGAAATTGACAAATTTGTGGGCTGGTGTGTTGACGTCCGTTGAAATGCTCGGAGCCTCGTTGGGAACTTTAAGGGGCTATACTAGTGTGAACGCTGAAAGTTTTGGTGATTTTCGGGAATTTTTTGGAAGAAAAGTACTCAATTAAATGTTTCGGAAAATTAAGAATATATTTGTACATATTTGACCTATATTACGTAATTTTTTCATATAAAAATATCGAGATCCAAGCGATTTATGAGCTGCCTTCGGAGGCGCCAAAAAAAATGTTCCTCCACTGCTGACATGATTCCGGCCGATTGAGTAGCTGAAACCGAAAAAGGAAAAAAATGTCGTTAAACTTGAAGGTATTTCCTGTACAATGACGTAGGATTTTCGAAAAATATCAAAATCGAACGAAATTGCGTAGTTATGAAAAAAGTCGGTTTTCTTGCCTATAAAATTGGTCGTTTTTTTCAATGCCAAATCGTCAATTTTCATCCAATTAAAAATATCCTACGTCATTGTAGAGTAAATATATTCAAGAGTGCTCAGTTCAAATTTCAAGTCAATCGGATTTCTTTGAGTTACAATGTCAGCAAATTTGGAAAATCTCATTTCGAGAAAAACGCGTTTAAAGATTTAACTATCGATTTTTGCAAGATACAATGATAATGATAATGTTGAAAATATAAACTGTCGAAAAAGGCAAAAAAAATCGATTTTTTTACAATGTCGCTGGTATAGCCTCTTAAGGGCGGGGTAAAGTATTACATTTTTTTTTTTCATTTTTAAATTTTTTTTTAAATGAATGCATAATATATCAAGAATATTGTGTTAAAATTTCAAGTCGACCGGAGTAAAATTGACGAAGTTATGAGTATTTGAGCGTCTATTGCTCCATGCCGGGTTTTATACCTGGGCGGCAGCTGCGCGGCGCGCTATTGTATTTTTCGACCCCGAAGGCATGGTGTATATTAGTATACACATTAGTCTGTACATCAGTTGACCGCTGTATGTCGTGCTGAGCAGGAGCAAGCGGCGCACGGCCGTAAAGAAGAAAGAGTTTTGCGTAGACAAACGCAAAAAGATGCTCTCGATCATCTTGATGGAAGCCTTTTGCTCTACGGACCTGGCATCGACGACTTTGAGTGAGTATAAGAAAATTATAGAGTTTTATTTTGAATTTCTAAAAATTCAAAGATAATTGAAAAATCTGAAAAAATGCATACGTATTCAAAAAAATGAACGAATCACGAAAAAAAATTGGGTTGCGGGGAAATTTGTTGACTAACTTTTTTTTCATCATTTCGTTAATAACATTTTGGAATTATTATTATGCAAAATTAATCTTTTGAGTACCTTTAATATGCATGAATTTTCTCAGATTTTTATGCAATCGAGAAGTGTTCTCAAACTTATGTGCAATGAGCGCTATGCGACCAAACTCTTCTGCGTTTTTCAAACCGTTTTTCTGAGACTTGTCATATTTGAAGTCCGTGTGCACGATAACTCAAAATCTACTGGAACAATCGCTTTGAAATTTTGCACAGTACTTCTACACATAATTCACCAGCTATTGTCGAGAGCTTTTTTGTTTTTTTTAATAATTACTAATTTTTTAACAACAAATTAGCCGATTTTTTTAGCGAAAATCGGGTTTTTGGCTCCCAAGTGCTACGAAAAATCGAAAAATCGAAAAAAAAAATCCTCCCGTCATTACCTCGAGAAACATCTCCTTTAACAAATGCATTTTGATTTTTTTGTTTCAGATGATTCTGTTGCGAGTTATGGTGCACACCGCAAACCAACTTTTTTTCGAGGCGCCTTCGGGGTTTAATTTTCACTCGCTCAATTTTGAATATTTTGCAATGCAAATTTAGGAGAATGGTGTTCAAATGTTACTTTATTATATGTAAATTTTTCAATAAACGAACACTATTCGTTCCGCCAAAAAAAATCTTAAATACATGCCTTTTTTTCGCCGAATTAACTTTACCCCGCCCTTAAGGAGTGAGGTCTAGTTGGAACGTTAAAAAAGGCCTTTTTTCCGTTTTCCGAAAGTTCTTCCGTTTAAAAGATATATATTTAATGTAAACATAATTTTTTTTTCAAATATGTTTCAAAATAAGCCGATAAGTATCAATGGCCGAGGACGCTGCCAAAAAAAACAGGTTTTGCGGTGATCACTCTCACGCTGTGACGGATTATCTGAAACCAACAAAACAGGGGGGAATCTTTAGTTAATGATATAATGCTCCGGTTGAACGAAGGGTTTTGAAAAATTTCCATTTTATTCACAAAATGGCGGACGTTGAAAGTCAAAAGTGTTGTTTTGACCAAAATTTCACTTACAAAAATTGACTACAAAAAAAAATAATTGTCCAAAAAAAAATTCTTCGTTCATCCGGAGGAAAACTATGTATAGAAGAAGTGATATAAATTTCAACCCGATCGGTAAAGCCGTTCTCGAGTTACATTGATCACCGACTTCGAAAACATGGTTTTGAGAAAAACGAGTTTAAAGTTTTGAGTACGATTTGCATGCAGCGTCCACGGCGTCCTTCAAAGTCATGTATTTCGGCGAATAATGATCTGATTTACTTTCAATTAGTCGATAAATACTCGTAAGATATTATACTTTTAGAAAATGAAAAAAAAAATCGATTTTTTGAAAATTCTAACTAGACCTCCCTCCTTAAACCCTTTTTTTCCTCAACAGTACGTTTTCAAAGGCGGTTAGCAAAATATTTCAAAAAAGACTGCATCGATCTTTCCGAATTTTTTCGGGCTTTTTCTATATGTCAAAATATAGTATCGTATTTGATCGAAGGAGGTTGCCGATGTATACTTTCGATTTGATGAACGAAAAATGTCCATTTTTTTTCGAAAAAATCAAGAATTGCTTTGAACACGCGCAATTTTTTTTTAAATTTGATATATCGAAAATTTCTTCGATTTATCACTGGATAAACTAAAATATTATCGAAATCGGTTTGATTTTTGAGGTGTGGTACTGTTTGGCCGTAGAGGTGTTTTACGGACATTGCACAGTGTGGGATTATCTTAATCTTGAGGAACAAAACTTGAATTTTGGTACATGTCCACACAGTTAAAATAGTTGTTTATATTCGAAGGAAACTGAGGTTTATTTTCTAAGAAATCGCGTCGAACAATAGAAAAGAATGGTCAGAAACGGCCTACTGGAGTTTCGCCGACCAGGTGCTCGAAGCGATCGCGCCATTCGTTTGAGTTTGCTCGATGAATACCCTGCGTTTCTGTGTGCTAGTAGTGATTGTGTGTTATTATTTTTTTGTGAGTCTCAAGGTAAGTTTCCATAAGATTTTTTTTTATCAAGTGTTTATATTTAATCACGAGCACCATTAGAATAGAGCGTGTTTATTTCAGAAGAAGAAAAACTGCTAAGTCCATTTATTCTTGAGTGTTAGTACATTATATCGGATTATACAGATCTCGTGCTATATTTTTCTAATGGAGTTACTTGTTAACTACATGGAATATGTCAATTTGTTTGCGAAAGTTTGCGACACTCGTACAAGTTTTCCCTTAATTACAGAATGGCTTCGCAATTTTCTTTCGCTCATTGAACCTCAATAATATTAATATGTTACGTATATGTAGAAATATATGTCTAAAATCTCGACAGTGCTTTAAAATCTTCAGTGCTGGACTGGATCATCTAAAATGAAAAAACCAAAAATATTTCGTTAAGGGACAACACCACTGTGACGGCTTCAAAAAATCGATTTTTTGAAAACCAACTAGAAAAATCTAAAATACATTGAAAATTAAGATGCCGTTGGACCCAGGTCGAAAAAATAATTATTTTCGGAGATATTGAATATTTTGTGGAGCGGTGCAGCGCTCCGTGACGCTCGGGGTCCCGCGCAGCTGCGCGCCTCAGGGTCGGTAGGTATACCGGGCCTTTCCCAGGTCCTGCGCGTCTTTCCCAGATATTCTTTTGTCTCCCTTCACAAAAACCGGCTATTGTTATAAATATAGTTTCGAAAAAAAGCCATAGGTGGCGATAATTGAAAAATTTTCAAGTCGTCAATCGTCAATCGTCGATATTGCAGCTGATATCGCGGTATTATTATTCAATGATGGCCTGAGAAGCCTCATGAAAGTTTTGGAGACGTTGGGGATAACTATCGGCCCAAATTGTTTCAATTTTTGCGTTGAAACCGACGCAGCGCGGATCCAGCTGGCGGAGCGCTCGCTCACAGACGCTGCAAAAGAGGCAAGAAGAGCCTCTACAAGTTCGAGAAAAGATGCTAGGGACAATGATTTGCTTCTTGAAGGCCAGCTATATGGTGCCGGCATCGCTGATTAAAGGTAAACATTTTTTTTCCAATTTATCGCATAAATTAACAAACCTAAAACTTTGAACGCGTTTTTCTCAAAACCACTTTTTTGAGTGCGGCACGCAGCAGAACTCGAGCAATTTTTATCCGATCGACTTCAAATTTGGACTGCATCAATAAAACTAGATTATCTAAAGAAGTACATAGGATTTTTTCGATATCTCAATAATAAAAAAAGTTATAGCCTATTTTCGACGAGAAATTTTGCTCGAAAATCGTCCTTTAATTTCAAAACCGGGCCTATTTTTTAAAAATCAATATTTTTTCAAATCCCTATGTACTTCTCTTCAAAATATCATATTATTAACGAAAACACTCGGTATTTTTTTTCAGATCGACTTTGAAGAGAGTTCTGCTGCGTGCCGCGAACCACTGCAGAGGCAACAGTACCTGACGCGGGAGCTTCCCCAGCGTCACCATGGGGCGTGAAAAATTTGAAATTTTTTTTTTATGTATCTTCAATAAACAACGAACAAAACAAAAAAATTTTTTTTTCGAATATCTCTTCTTTTTCCCACAAAAAAAAATTCTTGAAAAATGGCAAAAAACAGGGGGTCACAGTGGTGTTGTCCCTTAATGTAATGGATTATCTTGTAATTGATCGAAGGAATAAGCAAAATAATAATTTTTGACAAAACGGCGGCTTAAAAAAAATCGATTTTTGACAAAAATGTAGGCCTTAAATTGTTTATAAAATGGAAAATATTTATCGGTGAGTAAAAACCGTCGATTAATTACTAAAAAATATACTTGAAAAGATTGTGTTAAAATTTGAGACTGATCGGTTCAGCCGTTTCCGAGAAATCGTGCTCACCGATATTAAAAACACAGTTTTGAGTCAAAAACGCGTTTAAAGTTTCAAAAGCACTTTCGAATGCTCTGACACGTAATTACAAATGTGCGTGTGACTTCGAGAATATTTGCCGGATTTACAAGAAATTTTCTCTGTGTGTACTTAAATATATGTACATTACGAAAATAAAATATAAAAAAAAACGATTTTTCGAAAATTTTAACTGTGTATAATTCCTTAAAATATGGCGACCCCCAAAGGAATAGGGTAAATCTGGCTCGCCATCAATATCACATTGTGATTAATCTTGTCTATATTGTTTTGATTGATTTCAACATTTTTTAATCAATCTTAAATTTAAAAAATTAATATCATGTTTTTTAAATTATTTTATATTTTTTTAAAATAAATTTTATATTTTAAAAATGAATTCCCATTTTTTCAGTTTCACCATTTGTAAATGAATTCCAATTTTTTTAAGGTGATTTCAAAACTTTAATTTTAAAATTTGGAAATACATTTTTTTTTCAATTAAATATTTTGAAATCAAGATTTTTTAAATAAAAAATTTTGAAATCCGAGTTTAAAAAAAAATAGACTTCAAAATTTTTTGAAATAAAAATTTTGAAGTCTATTTTTTTTTAATCTCGGATTTCAAAATGTTTAATTTAAATTAATAAATTTTTAATTAATAAAACTTCAAAACTTTTGATTTAAAAAAATTTGACTTTAAACATTTTTATTTAAAAAAATTTGAATTAAAAATTTTGAATTTCGACAATTTTGAATTTCAAAAAAATTGATTACAGAATTTTGAATTCCAAAAATTTTATTACAAAATTTTGAATTTCAAAAATGTTGATTTCTAAATTTTAGAATTTCAAAAAATTGGATCTCAAAATCTTTGAATTATATTTTTTTCCGATTTCTTACACGTCTTTGCCAACGTTGGAAGTATTATCGCATGACCATCGGGCATCCCCGGACTCACTCGTTTGGAGGATGTCAATTTTCGGCGAACATCTCGAGGATCAACCGCTTGAAACTGTCCACGTCAAAGTGTTCCAAGATCTCGGCGTTGACGGGCTTGCCGGTCGTGTTCGTATAATCAACGAGTACCGAGCCCTCGGCTATGCCGTCGGTGACGGGAGTCACGTTCGCGAAGATTGTGTTTCCTACCAATTCCCACCAAATCGCTACCGCGCTCAGCCACAAATCGGCCGGGTGCCACAACGTCCCCTGGAGCGTCGGATTCTCGATTTTGTTGAGATATTCCACAGTCCTCGAATTTACGGTGCCAAGAATTCTCGTTCGCCAGTCCTGTATTGGGTGTTGCAAAATTGAGATATTATCCATCGAAGTCTGCAACCAACTGGCTTATACAGGTTGTTCCATTTATTTTTACACATCGAAATAACTCAGAAACACCGAAGTAAATAAAAAATCTCGAGACGGGTATGGAGTAGATTCAAGCGGGAAGTCAAGAGTCAATTTTTTTTTATGGAAACCTTTTTTTATAGAGGTATATTATTCTACACACTGCCAAAAAAAATATTTAATTTATTTATAGTGTTTTTTATTTAATTGATTTATAGCATCTATTTAAATCAAATAGGTTTTTTCCTTGGCTCACGGCCTACTACGAACTTATTTGTTTCAAAGATATTTTTTTTATTTGTTTCAGCTATTCTTAAATATTGAATATATTCAAATTGAATAAATAAAGATTCGATTCAACGAAATCTCTATTTGCTTACATGTACACTGTAAATCTAAGTGTACTATATACATAAAATATTTCATAAATCCAAAATAAAATTAAATATCTCATTAAAAAGCTTTACGACAACAATTTTGTATCGTAATTCGTCATTCCTTGGTCTTTTGAGATGATTTCTGTCGAAGAAAATATTTCACGTACATGGGAATCGAACCTAGAACCTACCTACTCATCGCTACGCACGCTGCCCCTATGCTACCGAGTGCTTGTATCATTTTAGTGGCTAATATGGCTAAGAGATCAAATTAATTCCTATAATTATTTGCTGTATCACATAAACTATATCAATTAGTTAATATCATTGTGATAATTAGAGAATTTTATCGTATACCATGCTATATATTTTTCTAACATAACCTATATATATACACTAGGCAAACGGATTAAAGGATATTGAAAAAGTTCGCCAATTTTAGGGTCATTTTCAAATAGCTGTAACTCCTCGAAAAATGGTCGTACAGTAAAATAAAAAAAAAGCAAATTGAAGGTGTGAATCTCTAGTTTTGAGATCTTGAGCTCAAACATTTTTCGCATCAGCCAATTTTTAGTAGCCATCAAAAAACCAAAGTAAAAAAAATTTCAAAATTTTTGCTCAACTTTCACAGTCTGCACGGAGTTTAATATTTTTTTTTGAATGATCCGATTAAAAGGATCGTCTAGCTGGATTCTTCCCCTTTAATTTGAGTGGTGGGAGAGCTCTGTACGATTTTTTCTCGCTGAGTTATCGATGTGCAAAGCAAAAGCGACACTTTTGACTTTGACGACTCATTACTCGGAGACTAATGGTCGCACAGAAAAAAACCAGAGGGTTTTGGAAACTTTGAAGTATTCTCTATAAGATGCTTTTATCATTTTTTTATCAAGATTTTTTTTTATGCGGGAAAATGGATTTAAAAAAACCTGAAAAATGGCATATTTACGAATATTCTTTTAACTAAGGATTATTTTGCCAATATCGAATAGATAAAAAAAAAAAGTTCGATTTTTTATGACCCCAAAGTATCCTAAAAAAGCCAAAAGTGGACTGTGGCTCCAAAGTGGACTGGCCCCTTAAATAAAATATTTAGTCATTGGACGATATAGAATATATTTTGATTTGAATAAATAAATATATTTAAAGTAAATAATTTCTATAATGGGATGCAATAGGAAAAATTTGGTTCCGCGAAAATTCTACTTAATTCAAATAAACAAAAATCAAATAGACGCGATTAGTTCATATCAATCGAATTTTTCTGTCAGTGTATACAAATATGACAATACGCGCATTGCCATCCTTACCATTGTAATGCCGGCGTCGAGATTCGCCTCCCAGGGGAACAAGAAAGCCGGCCGTTCGCCCATCCCGTTCAGCACCACGGCGTTACTATGAGGATCCTGAGCGAAATTGAATTCGACGTTGGGCGCGACGTTACCCACGCCGCGGACCGACGATCCCAGCAAGTAAAATCTCTCGACGTTCTCGACGAACGTCGGATCCATAGTCATCGCGAGTGCGATGTTGGTCAAGGGCCCGATCGCGATGATACTCACTCTGCCTGTCCGTTCAAACGTCAAATATCGTGTCAGAATAACGTGACAATAAACTCCCCATTGCGTTGACATTCGAATTGCTGGTATGCAACGAAAATTCTTCCTCGTACTTTTATTTCTTCACTCTGACTTTTAAAACTGCGCGAAAAAAATGGAGAAATTCGAATATAATGATGTTCCATTCCAACGGAAATTATACAGGGTGTACCATTCAAGTTGGCACAGCGTAATATCGCGAGAGTGGTGCACTGTAGGAAAAAGTGTTTCCAGCAAAAGCTTCACAGTTTCGAGGAACGGTAGTGATGGTCTTCGTCATTTTTCGTTTGGTGTACATTTTCAAGGTTATTTCAAGGTCAACTCTAGTTTTTAAAGCGGAACATATATTTTTATTTCAGAATCATTTTTTACGGGACAGAATAGGTAAGTTTTGTCTGAAATGTTTTTCTGCTCGACTTCAATTTTTTAAGATATATTGACGCAATATTTTGTGGATTGTTCAATAATATCTTGAAAAAATGGAGTCAAGCTGAAAAAAGTGCCAGACAAAAGTTACATATTTTATACCTCGAAAAATGATCCTGAAATAAAAAACTTTGGTTCCCGTTGAAAAACCTGAGTTGGCCTTGAAATAACCTTGAAAATACCCACCGAATAAAATATGTCCAAGGTTATCGTTTTTGTTTCTTGAAACTATAAAACTTTTGGTGGAAACATTTTTTTTCTAAAATGCATCCCTCTCGAGATATTTCGTTGTGCCGACCTGAATGGTACACCCTATATATAAATTTTTATTTTTATTCGACCGTGTGAAAAAAGTTGACATGTTTTTACGTCTTCCAATTGGAAAAAAAGAGATAGCTGTGTATCGATAAATTATATTTATAAAAATATATATGTATATTATGAATTATAATTGTGCAATTTACATTGCATTCCAACGATGCAAACATCGCGAAAAGTCGATGCGAATTGAATCGTTCGATTTTCAGACACACAGGCACGAAGAGCGGGGGAGAAAGGACGTTTTTCTAAAATTCACCAGGATTCGCTCGCACTAATTCGACCATCGCAAAGCTCGCGTGTTGGCTCTTGTTGAGCTTGGCGATGATCTTCTCCTCGAAGGGAAAATCGCCGAATCCATCCTGACCGAAGTAATTGCCCTTGGTCCAGGCCTTCAATAGTGGCTTCCGAGCACCAACGTAGACAGGAACCTGCCCGGGCGTGAGTTATACAACAACCCAAATAAGCCCAAACAAATTTCATACCGTATAATTTTAAAAAACAAGTGCGAATCTTTATTGATTGGGGCAGAATATCCATAAGCCGAATTTCCATAACCGAATATCCATAAGTACGAATATCCATAAGTCAAATATCCGTAAATGCCAACATCCATAAGTACGAATATCCATAAATGAGTAGAATTTCCATAACCGAATATCCGTAGGTACGAATATCCAAAAGTCAAATATCCGTAAGTGCCAATATCCATAAGTGAATATCCATAAGTACAAATATCCACAAATGAGTAGAATTCCCATAACCGAATATCCGTAAGTACGAATATCCATAAGTCAAATATTCGTAAGTGCCAATATCCATAAGTGAATATCCATAAGTACGAATATCCATAAATGAGTAGAATTTCCATAACCGAATATCCGTAAGTACGGATAAAGTCAAATATCCGTAAGTCAAATATCCGTAAGTGCCAATATCCATCAGTGAATATCCATAAGTACGAATATCCATAAATGAGTAGAATTTCCATAACTGAATATCCGCAAGTACGAATATCCGTAAATGCCAATATCCATAAGTGAATATCCATAACTACGAATATCCATAAACGAGTAGAATTTCCATAACCGAATATCCGTAAGTACGAATATCCATAAGTCAAATATCCATAAGTACGAATATCCATAAATGAGTACAGAGTATAAATGAGTTGCAGAAATGGCGGGAGGTAGAGGAAAAGTGAGTGTAGAGGGAACCCAAACAAACGCAAACAAATACCCCAAAAAATAAACCCAAACAAAAAACAAACTCAAACAAACTCACTTATCTCTACCTCCCGCCATTTCTGACACTCATTTCTACGTTATGCTCACTTATGGATATTCATATTTACGGACATTCATATTTATGGATATTCGTACTTATAGATATTCGACTTATGGATATTCGTACTTATGGATATTCGTACTTATGGATATTCGACTTATGGATATTCGTACTTATGGATATTCGTACTTATGGATATTCGTACTTATGGATATTCGACTTATGGATATTCGTACTTATGGATATTCGACTTATGGATATTCGACTTATGGATATTCGTACTTATGGATATTCGACTTATGGATATTCGTACTTATGGATATTCGACTTATAGATATTCGACTTATGGATATTCGTACATATGGATATTCGACTTATGGATATTCGTACTTATGGATATTCGACTTATGGATATTCGCTTACACATTTTCGACGACAGTGGTCTGTATTAACTTTTTTTTAACTAGATATTTAATTAGGTAATGCTTTTTTCCTGTCTTAGTTCTTAGGTAGTACTAAACTGAACCATATAGGGCGATGATAGCTAAAGAAAACTTTGTATACTCCTGTTGTAAGCCAAACATTTTAAAAATAGAAAATAATTGTTATTTAAATATTTACAATACCAAATGACTTATTTTTTATGTCGGTACCAGCCAATTGCCAAACTTCCACATTTTTCGCGGAAAAAAAGGAGAAGAAAAATTCATGAAATATACGATGTACAGTCTTTTTTTAATTTGCAATCTCGTTTCTTCCGTGACGTCATTCCCTCGTTCTTGGCTGGCACCGACTTCAACAATAAGTCATTTGGTATTGTAAATATTTAAGTAACAATAATTTTATATATTTTTTATTATGAATTCATTGTGTAATGTATACAATAAATTATTATATATACCACATTATGAATCGGCGTTTTCAGCATATGTTGTTTAAGGGGTCTTCTCACTTTAGACGCTAAAAGAGGCTATTATCATGAATTTTTTTGATAGGTTTATATTGTAGATATTGATATAAAAGTTGTTACACTTAGAAATACACTTTCGAAATACATTTTGAAAAATGTATTTATGTATTTAAGCCACTATTTATGGACGAGAATGGTAGTTAAAAAAATGTTCTAAAAAAATTGTTGGTCTGCGCTGTTGATGAAACCTCCGAGATTGATGATCCGAAACAAAAAAATCGAACGGTTTTATATTCAGTATATTAATGGCTATAGCGCATATCATACGATTGTTGATATATGCAACGATAACAAAAAGGCGGACATTTTTTCGAAAAAAACAAAAAAAACGTGTTTCTTCACCGTTTTAGGCACAAAAAAAATAGTAAATAACAAAATTTGAAAAAAATCCTTGGTATGCGCTATAGCTATAGTTGTAAAGAATATGTGATTATTAACATTTCATAAGGATCGGTTCAGTAGTTTTGATGATTTTATCAACAAGCCTTCGAAAAACGCGTTTAAAGTTTGTTTGGGTTACATAAATACATAAATTTAAAAAAAATGTATTTCGAAAGTGTATTTATTAAGTGTAACAACTTTTATATCTATATCTATAATATAAACCTACCAAAAAATGTATAAAAATCGCCTTTTTTAGCGTCTAAAGTGAGAAGACCCCTTAAATAGAGTATATGGTACATAATATATAGAAATTCCAAATTCCTAACTAGTTTAGTTTTGGAGATAGATTCCGTAACAAAAATGGCCTAAAACTGATAAGTTTGACGATTTCTTTATTTGTTAAGATAAAAAATGATATTTGTACTCTAGTCAATAAGCTTTAAACAATGCCACCCCACATGCCAGGCCAAGACACTTTTTTCTGCTCCTTCTTTATGTATGGGACCATCATGAAAAATAATTTAATTGAATTTGTAATTCAATATTCAGTTTTGGGTCAATATTCTACACAAAATATCCAAACTCATGTGATTTTTTTCAACTCGCCACTCTTGTTTTTTCTGCGCTTGCAAATTTTGAAAATCGCGTCAGGAATTTATAAATTTCAATGCAATGAAAGTGTCCACTATAGGTCTTCAGTTATTAAGGGGTTAGGCCACAGTTACGGGTATAAAATCATGTGCGAATTTAACAATTTTTTTTTTCGTATGAAAAAGTGATTCACTCGGACAATTAATTACACATCTATTTAGTATGAATATCAAGCTGTTGAAAAATATATATATTTTTTTCGATGTACAAAATTCATTTCTTCAACTTTTCAATGAAGATTCATCTTTCAATGAAGAAAATTCATTTCTTCAACTTTTGAATAAAGCAATATTTTTTAAATTCTGTACGTACTTATCTAGGTATTGTAATGTAGATTGACGAGAATTTTTGTTTTTTGTTCTAGGCAAAAATTGTGGATTCTAAATGTCACGCCGCGGAGCGCCTAAAAAAAGAAAACAAAAGAAAATATTGGATTGGTAAGAAAGTCTTGCGACACGCAACATGAGTAAAATATAAAAACATTTTATTTTAACAGTAAACAATTATTCAGTAATGTATTCTCCCTCTGTATCTACAACTCGTGCCCAACGCTCTGGTAGACTTTGCACGCCTGCACTCCAGAATTCTTTGGGTCGTGAATTGAAAAAGTCGACCAGTGTATTTTTGAGATCCGCGACATCATTAAATTTTTTATCCTGTAAATAACTTTTTAAAGCTCGAAACAGATGGTAGTCGGTAGGTGCTAGGTCTGGTGAATACGGTGGATGCGGTAGAACTTCCCATCCCAGCTGCGAAATAGATTGTTGTGTCATCTTAGCTACGTGGGGTCGAGCATTGTCGTGGAGAAGCCGAACTTGGAGACGTTTACGCCTTTTTTGTTTGATAATTTCAGCCAGCTTTTGCAGTTGTGCAGAGTAAGTATTTGCATTTATCGTGGTGTTGGATGGGAGCAGTTCGTAATATAGCATGCCCTCAGAATCCCACCAACAACAGTGTAAAACTCTCTTCACTTCACGGGGCAGCTTAGGGGTCGGATCTGGTTTTTCTCCTTTCGGTAGCCATTGTCGCTTATGTGTGTAGTTAACATAAAGCACCCAGCTTTCATCTCCAGTGACTATTTCTTGAAGAAAATCCTTTCTGTGTGGACGTTGCAGGAGTGAAAGACAGATGGACATGCGTGTTGCTTTGTTTGATTCGCTGAGATCGTGTGGTATCCAAGAAGAAACAACTTTTCTGTATCCGAGATTTTGTAAATGTTGGAGAATCGTGGGATGGCTACAGCCGAGTTTGTAAGCTAATTCCCGTAACGACGTATTAGGCTTTTCCTTTGTAAGTGCTCGTAGTTCTTCATCGTCAACAGCTGATTTCCTGCCGGACCTAGGTTTGTCTTCAAAAGATGTATCGCCAGAACGGAAACGCTGGTACCAACGGGATATCGTTGAATGATGAACTACGTTGGCCTTGAACACACTACACATATTAGCGGCTGCGGTTCTTGCAGAACGCCCTTGTAAAAATTCGTAATATGCAATCGATCGAAGTGCACTATGATCCATCTTCGCTCGTACTGTCTGCGCGGAACAACTGACTCGCTTATATACCCTACGGCATGGAAGGTTCTAGACTAGTCTTGAATATACTACTCTCGAATGTTGTAGAACTTCGTTAGAAGAAAACATATTTTAATCGAAAGGAAAGTGTCGCAAGACTTTCTTACCAACCCAATATTAGTAGTCGGGTATGTTGTACATCGAAAAAAAAAACAAATTCTAACAGCTTGATATTCATACTAAATAGATGTGTAATTAATTTTATGAGTGAATCACTTTTTCATGCGAAAAAAATGGTTAAATTCGCACATGATTTTATACCTGTTACTGTGGCCTAACCCCTTAATGAATTTGATAAACATTCAGGAAAATAATAATTTTTTCGAGAAAAAAAAACGTTTTACACACGTCGCTCCGATTTGCGATGGTCAGGATCTTCAGAACATTGTTCGCCACGTTATCAACGTCGGTATTCCCGTATGTGCACGTTATCGCGATAACTTCGAAGCCGCAATCGACGAAGCGCTTCTGCGCTCCGAGCGCGAGAAGTATCGCCGCGGCGTCGTCGCCACCCGCGTCCGTGTCGATTATCACCTTGTGCATCTTCGTGTTGCTAAAACTGACAGCAGCCTTATTTTCAGCATCGTTGCGAAGGACAAGGAAAAATAGTGCAGATTCCATTTTTATAGAGGAAACGAGATTTTATTTGCAAACGAAAACGGAAATGTTTTTCGCCGCTCGTACGATCGGCTCGATGTGGATTGCACTTTTTCGTTTCACATATTTTCGAAATCGCGGCTAAAATTAATCACGCTTTGTCGAGTTCAAAGAATTCGAAGGATTAAAATAATTTAAATTATTCGATGAATAAAATATTTGAAATTATTCGATTAATAAAATATTCTAAATTATTCGATGAGTAAAATATTTGAAATTATTATTATTAATTGCAAGGAGTAAAATAATTGAAATTATTCGATTAATAAAATATTCGAAATATTCGATGAGTACAATATTTGAAATTATTATTATTAATTGCAAGGAGTAAAATAATTGAAATTATTCGATTAATAAAATATTCGAAATTATTCGATGAGTCAAATATTTGAAATTATTCGATGAATAATATATTCGAAATTATTCGATGAGTAAAATATTTGAAATTATTTGATGAATAAAAAACTTGAAACTCTTCAATGAACAAGCTATGTGAAATTCCTTTACTAAATTATTATACATCTGTCGAGGAACACATTTTGGAAAATTATTCCGTAGATAAATTATTTGAAATTATTCCATGAAAAAATTACTTGAAGCTATTTGATGAACAAATTATTCGACATTCTTCGATGAATGAATTATTTGAAATTATTCGAAAAGTAAATTATTTGCAATTATTTGGCAAATAAAATATTAAAAATTATTCGATAAATAAAATATTTGAAACTATTCAATGAACAAGCTATTTGAAATTCCATTAAAAATTATTATACATTTTGCGAAGAACACATTTAGAAGAATTATTCGATAAATAAATTATTTGCAATTATTCGACGAATCAATTGTTCGAAATTATTCGACGAAAAAATTACTCGAAACTATCCGGTGAATAATTTGATATTATTCGATGAATGAATTATTTGCAATTATTCCATGAATAAATTATTTGAAATTCTTCGATAAATAAAATGTAAATTTTTATATTAATGAACTAGTGAAAACTATCTAACGACTCAAACATAAAAAATATCCATTCAAAATAGACATCCAGACAAAATTAGACAAAAATAGACAAAATAGACAAAATAGACAAAATATTAAACTCGAACATTTCCACAAAAAATCATAGACATTTTCGTAAAAAAATTCCCAAACAAATTTCCGTTCACCAAGTGTAACAAAAAAAAATCATTTTGTCTTTCAAAACTCAATTACCAGTTAGTCCAAATATACGAGCATTTTTTCGCTATCTTAATTTAAAAAAAAAATTCATCTTGAAATTTTGAACGACGAGATTTTCACTGAGCTGTCACTCATCCGAGTATGGGTTCAACCTTCACGTGCGTCTAATATTGTCGGCTTGGGTAAAAAGCTCCCCACTCTCCGATACACCCTTTCCAGGGCTCAAGGCTCTTACTTGGCTGACGTCGAGACCGCGCAGAGAAAGAACACGATGACCTTCACGTGCAGCTTCATATTTGCAGGTGGTTTCGAACTGCCCCTCTGATTTTTCCCTCGTCTTTTTTTCCAAGGAGAATCCTCGTCGCGACCGGAACACGCGAACGTCGAGGCCGATCTGCGTCGTGCTGATTGTTCGGCTTATCGAGGATTGTGTTACGTGACGAAGAATCGGCCAATCCCACAATTGCGTTTTATCGATATCTCGAAAGCGCGAGAAAAGCGATTATGCAATCTCAAGAGATCGAGCGAGAACGGTGGCGCGTTTATACGAACGATCGGTTGGCGCTCGTTGGATCGTTAGTAAAGCCTTAGGCCACAGTAACGGGTATAAAATCATGTACGAATTTAACAAATTTTTTTCGTATGAAAAAGTCATTCGCTCATAAAAGTAATTACACTCTATTTAGTATGAATATCAAGCTGTTAGAAAATATATATATATATTTTTTTTTCAATGCACAAAATGGCCGATTAAGGTAAATGTCCCAACTATTGAACAGCTAAGGATCGGGGGGATTGAATTTGGTGAGAAAAAAATATAAAATCAAGAAAAACCATCGCTTTCATGTTCAAATGATACTTTGATTTTTTTACTTTCGAAAAATCACCCTTTAAATTATTTTTAAATGATTTCAAATGACAAAAAAATTAATAACAATGTGAAGCATGCAAATGTCCCAATTATTGAACTCTGTAAGTGCCTATGTCCCTAATATTGAACAGGCATGTCCCAGTTATTGAACACTCTCGAGAATTCTTTTTCCGTTCTGAAAATATTATTTTGGGTATAATATTAAGAAATAAAAGCAAAATCAAACACTTAAATAATCTTTTATTAATCATGTAAAAATACAAAAATATATATTTAGTCTCTTTTGACAGATTTTTGGTTCATTCGCGTTTGGTTTATTTTTGCTTTTCAACTCGAACTATATTTTATTTTTCCTTTCAGCTTCCTCGTTTTTATATTCTGTTTTTGTTTGATTTTGTCGCAGCTTGGCTCCCTGAAATATCGGAGAGCAAAAAATATTATTGAACATTACATTCGTATTTTTAGGTTACATTTAGGTTATATTCTCTTTTCACGTTTCTTTTTACATTTATTGCACGAAAATACAAATAAAAAATATATTTGACAACCTTAGAGTTATTATTAAAAGAATAAAGGTAAATTTATTCAGGAACATACAGTTTTCGTTTGAATAAATCCGATTCACATGATCTGTCACACGTTAAGGACTTACCCCCACTTGTAGCGCAAAAAAGGCCTTTTTCATGATTTTTTTTAAAGAAAACTACAAAACTTTTTTAATCGATCAATATACCATCTTAAAGAAGACATCTTGAAGAACTGTCAGTAATTTTCTTATTGAAAAATATTATATTGTTTAGTGGCAAATGGTCGTCAATGAAATAATGTTTTTATATACACGGTTAGCGGTGACCAACATTGCGGCGAAGTGGATCATCTGAAAAAAAAAATGCGGATGGATTTAGTCAAATATGAGTATAAACTAGTCTTTAATCGACGGATTTTAAAAATATTCATTTTTCACAAAATGGCGGACAGTCAAAGTTAATGGTTCGATTTTAACGAAAAAAAACAGCCGTTTTTTTTTCGAAAAAAAAAAATCGAACGATTAAAGACTACATTTTTATGTATTAAATAAGCCTGCAAAATTTCAAGAAGATCGGTTCATTAGTGTTCGAGTAATCTTGGTCACCGACTTCAGAAATGCCATTTTGAGAAAAACGCGTTTAAAGTTTCAATTTCCGGTCGTTTACACAACGGATTCTTCTCTTTCAACGCTCATATCTCAGTCAATTTTGTTCGGATCGACTTGAAATTTTCAGGACATATTCTCAGATATTTATACTTCAAAAAAATGCAATAAAACAAAAATCGATTTTTTCAAAATCGCAAGTGGGGGTAACCCCTTAACTGTCTCGATGTTTTGATGGGTTTAATAACGCCGTCTTGGAGAATTCGAGTGTTCAATAATTGGGACAGACTGCATTTTCTATGTCCCAATGATCGAACACCGTATTTTTTAACAAATAATTAATAATTTTTTTTAAAATTGTTATTTGTAAGAAATTTTCTGAGAAACCTGAAACTTTACTTTTCGAGATGCGACAGTTTTTGAATTTTTTATGCCCTTACGCATGAAGCGGCGCGTTTTAGCAAAAACGATAAGCAGTTACCATCGAGACGTCAAATCGGGTCACCGTTGCTGATTAAATAATTTTTTTCTCTATTAATTAAAGCTTTTTTGCACAAGTAAGGTAACATTTCGATAGCTAAGAGTTCCATATATGTAATGAAATTTTTATAAATAAGTAAATGCATGCAGGTGAATGAGAAATAATAAAAATACAAGATAGTGTTCAATAATTGGGTCCTGTTCAATAATTGGGACAGTTACCTTACTAATATTTTCTTTTGTTATCTTTTTTTAGGCGCTCCGCGGCGTGACATTTAGCACTCACAATTTTTTAACTAGAACAAAAAACAAAAATTCTCGTCAATCTACATGAGAATACCTAGAACAGTAAGTACGGAATTTAAAAAATATTGTTTTATTCAAAAGTTGTCGGTATTTGAACTTAAGAAATTAATTTTCAGTGAAAAATTCTGATATAACTGCTCATAAACTGCTCATAAAATGAAAAGTTTTCGGTTAATCAGAAATTCCGTACCTACTTCTCTGCGAAATGCAATTAGGAACATAATTTTTAAATTTGAAGTAAATCGAGTGAAAATTGTTGAAGTTATTTGTCACGCCAATTGGAAAAAAGCTTTTTCGAGAAATTTCGAGTAATCGGCCATCTTGTACATCGAAATATATATATATATATTCTAACAGCTTAATATTCATACTAAATAGATGTGTAATTAATTTTATGAGTGAATCACTTTTTCATACAAAAAAATGGTTAAATTCGCCCATGATTTTATATCCGTTACTGTGGCCTAAGACCTTAAGGGGTAACACCACTGCAAACGTCTAAAGTTCGGCGATGTTTCGTGATTTTTTTCGGGTGGTAAGACAAGTAAGAGGATGATAATATTCAAGGTCGTTATTAGTCATATCTTCAAGTGAACAACAAAAATTATATTAAAAAATTATACAAAATGGTGACGAAATAACTAATGCAAATTTGAATGTGGACAATTTTTAAAATTCTATTAGGTGTACAACTTTGCTTCCGCCGTTTTTCGATGGACGACTGCATCGGTGAGTGCTGGTCGAAATAGGCAAATATTGGGTTGGTAAGAAAGTCTTGCGACACTTTCCTTTCGATTAAAATATGTTTTCTTCTAACGAAGTTCTACAACATTCGAGAGTAGTATATTCAAGACTAGTCTAGAACTTTCCATGCCGTAGGGTATATAAGCGAGTCAGTTGTTCCGCGCAGACAGTACGAGCGAAGATGGATCATAGTGCACTTCGATCGATTGCATATTACGAGTTTTTACAAGGGCGTTCTGCAAGAACCGCAGCCGCTAATATGTGTAGTGTGTTCAAGGCCAACGTAGTTCATCATTCAACGATATCCCGTTGGTACCAGCGTTTCCGTTCTGGCGATACATCTTTTGAAGACAAACCTAGGTCCGGCAGGAAATCAACTGTTGACGATGAAGAACTACGAGCACTTACAAAGGCAAAGCCTGATACGTCGTCACGGGAATTAGCTTACAAACTCGGCTGTAGCCATCCCACGATTCTCCAACATTTACAAAATCTCGGATACAGAAAAGTTGTTTCTTCTTGGATACCACACGATCTCAGCGAATCAAACAAAGCGACACGCATGTCCATCTGTCTTTCACTCCTGCAACGTCCACACAGAAAGGATTTTCTTCAAGAAATAGTCACTGGAGATGAAAGCTGGGTGCTTTATGTTAACTACACACGTAAGCGACAATGGCTACCGAAAGGAGAAAAACCAGCTCCGACCCCTAAGCTGCCCCGTGAAGTGAAGAGAGTTTTACTCTGTTGTTGGTGGGATTCTGAGGGCATGCTATATTACGAACTGCTCCCATCCAACACCACGATAAATGCAAATACTTACTCTGCACAACTGCAAAAGCTGGCTGAAATTATCAAACAAAAAAGGCGCAAACGTCTCCAAGTTCGGCTTCTCCACGACAATGCTCGACCCCACGTAGCTAAGATGACACAACAATCTATTTCGCAGCTGGGATGGGAAGTTCTACCGCATCCACCGTATTCACCAGACCTAGCACCTACCGACTACCATCTGTTTCGAGCTTTAAAAAATTATTTACAGGATAAAAAATTTGATGATGTCGCGGATCTCAAAAATACACTGGTCGACTTTTTCAATTCACGACCCAAAGAATTCTGGAGTGCAGGCGTGCAAAGTCTACCAGAGCGTTGGGCACGAGTTGTAGATACAGAGGGAGCATACATTACTGAATAATTGTTTACTGTTAAAATAAAATGTTTTTATATTTTACTCATGTTGTGTGTCGCAAGACTTTCTTACCAACCCAATAAAAAATGTCACACAGTAAGCTTGGACATCTGTCAGCATAAAGACCTTAGTGAATTTGTGTGTTGCATCATAAATTTATTCTCAATTGAAAATGTCAGTTTTCGAGCCGAATTCTCGTAATTTGCGGGAAGTTTTGATTTTCCGTTTGCATTTGAAGAAAACTGCGGCTGAATCGCATCGAATGCTCTCGAGTAGTTACGGCGAGTCTGCTCTTAGTGAAAGAACATGTCGCGAGTGGTTTCAACGCTTCAAGAGCGGTGATTTTAACGTCGAGGACCGGCATGGCGGTGGAAGAGAGAACATTTTCGAAGATTCCGAACTGGAGGCATTACTTGATGAAGACTCGTGCGAAACGCAAGAAGAATTCGGTATCGAAAGCAATTGATGCGTTTGAGCCGAGCATTGAAGGAGAAACGGCCACAGTACCAAGAGAGACACGACAAAGTTATCCTCCAGCATGACAATGCTCGGCCACATGTCTCAAGACCGGTCAAAACATATACTTGGAAACGCTAAAATGGGAGGTCTTACCCCACCCGCCGTACTCTCCAGACGTTGCTCTTTTCGACTACCATTTGTTTCGATCGACTGCGCACGGCCTGGCTGATCAGCATTTCCGCTCTTATGAAGAAGTCCAAAAATGGATCGACCCGTGGATCGCCTCAAAAGACGCGTCGTTTTTTCGAGATGGTATCCGACAATTTCCATAAAGATGGAAAAAGTAATAGCTAGCGACGGACAGTACTTTGAATCATGAATAGGTAATCACTTTTTAGCAATAAAGCCGAAAATTTTGGAAAAACGGCGGAAGCACAGTTGTACACCCAATATTAATTGGGCAGGGGGGGGGGGGGACTTTGAAATCTTAAATGGGAACCCCTACTTTTCATTACAGATTCAGATTATACATAAAAACACGTAACTTTTGTCGGAACTTTTTTTTTTAATTCGGGATAGATGGCGCTGGATTGGTAGAGGCGGAACGATACATTGGCCTGCCAGATCGCCAGACCTTTCGTCGCCAGATTTTTTTTGTTGGGTCTCTGAACAACTGTATTTTATCAACAAGTGCCAACAACTCGTGAAAACATGATTGGACGAATCAGAAATGCTTGCGCAAACATTAAAGCGAACAAACTTTTGAGTTGCGTACAATCATTCGAAGTACGGATCAACAAATGCATCGAATTTGAAGGTCATCAGTTTGAACACTTATTGAATTAAATGGTGAGAGGCAAGGGGACTCACAATAATGAAGCACCCCAAAGGGATTAAATTTCCGTCAGGTCCACGTCCTTAAGGGACAACACCACTGTGACGGCTTCAAAAAATCGATTTTTGGAAAACCATCTAGAAAAATCTAAAATACATTTAAGATTAAGATGCCGTTGGACCCAGGTCGAAAAAATAATTATTTTCGGAGATATTGAATATTTTGTGGAGCGGTGCAGCGTTCGTGACGCTCGGGGTCCCGCGCAGCTGCGCGCCTCAGGGTCGGCAGGTATACCGGGCCTTTCCCAGGTCCTGCGGGTCTTTCCCAGGTATTCTTTTGTCTCCCTTCACAAAAACCGGCTATTGTTATAAATATAGTTTCGAAAAAAGCCATAGGTGGCGATAATTGAAAAATGTTCAAGTCGTCAATCGTCAATCGTCGATATTGCAGCTGATATCGCGGTATTATTATTCAATGATGGCCTGAGAAGCCTCATGAAAGTTTTGGAGACGTTGGGAATAACTATCGGCCCAAATTGTTTCAATTTTTGCGTTGAAACCGACGCAGCGCGGATCGAGCTGGCGGAGCGCTCGCTCACAGACGCTGCAAAAGAGGCAAGAAGAGCCTCTACAAGTTCGAGAAAAGATGCTAGGGACAATGATTTGCTTCTTGAAGGCCAGCTATATGGTGCCGGCATCGCTGATTAAAGGTAAAAAATTTTTTTTCCAATTTACCGCATAAATTAACAAACCTAAAACTTTGAACGCGTTTTTCTCAAAACCACTTTTTTGAGTGCGGCACGCAGCAGAACTCGACCAATTTTTATCCGATCGACTTCAAATTTGGACTGCATCAATAAAACTAGATTATCTAAAGAAGTACACAGGATTTTTTCGATATCTCAATAATAAAAAAAGTTATAGCCTATTTTCGACGAGAAATTTTGCTCGAAAATCGTCCTTTAATTTCAAAAGCGTGCCTATTTTTTAAAAATCAATATTTTTTCAAATCCCTATGTACTTCTCTTCAAAATATCATATTATTAACGAAAACACTCGGTATTTTTTTTCAGATCGACTTTGAAGAGAGTTCTGCTGCGTGCCGCGAATCACTGCAGAGGCAACAGTACCTGACGCGGGAGCTTCCCCAGCGTCACCATGGGGCGTGAAAAATTTGAATTTTTTTTTTATGTATCTTCAATAAAGGACAAACAAAACAAAAAAAATTTATCGAATATCCCTTTTTTTCCCCACAAAAAAACTTCTTGAAAAATGGCAAAAAAACAAGGGGTCACAGTGGTGTTGTCCCTTAATCCTGGGTGAAGCTAAGAACGGATACAAAATTATACTAGATATTAACGATAATTAAAAAAAAAAACATGTTTCCGACAAAAGTTACTTTTCTTCGACGTAGCTCCATTGTGCAATAAAACATAGGGGATTTCCCTTAAAGAAAAGGAAGGTTGCCCAATCTTCACCGAGCGCAGCGCCATCTATCCCGAATTTAAAAAAGTTCCGACAAAAGTTACGTATTTTTTATGTATAATTCGAATGTATAATGAAAAGTAGGGGTTCCCATTTAATATTTCAAAGTCGCCCCCCGCCCCGCCCTAAGGGGGGCCGGCAGGCGGTTAATTTCTGTAGGATTAAATTGCCCCTTGGAAACTATTGAAGGTCTATTTGGAACATTTTTATCGTATAAGGCTTATTTTTCGAAATATTTAACAGTCTCAAGATAAAAAAATCACCCTGTATACAAAGAAAAAATATAGTAACTCAAGAAAAAAAAAATTGAAAACGGTAATAAATGTAAGATTTTCATCAATACTTGGTAGCCATGCCCTTCGAAGCTATCACGGCAGCACATTGGTGAGGCATCGATTCAATAAGTTTGATGATTCTATCTTGAGAGATATTTTTCCACTCTTCTTGAACTTTTTCCCACAAAGCAGCTTTATTGGCACAATGTTCAGTTCCAACTCTTAGTTTTAACTCTTGCCATAAATGTTCTATGGGATTCAAGTCCGGAGATTGACTCGGCCACTCTAAAACTCGAATATTTTTCTTGCTAAAAACCTGCTGAAGGAGCTGTGATCGATGTTTTGGATCATTATCTTGCTGAAAAATCCATCCTCGTGGCATATTCCGACGAGCATAAGGCAACATTTCTTTTAAGGGACAACACCACCGTGACCCCCTGTTTTTTTGCCATTTTTCAAAAATTTCTTTTTGTGGAAAAAAAAGAGATATTCGAAAAAAATTTTTTTTGTTTTGTTCGTTGTTTATTGAAGATACATAAAAAAAAATTTCAAAATTTTCACGCCCCATGGTGCCGCTGGGGAAGCTCCCGCGTCAGGTATTGTTGCCTCTGCAGTGGTTCGCGGCACGCAGCAGAACTCTCTTCAAAGTCGATCTGAAAAAAAATACCAAGTGTTTTCGTTAATAATATGATATTTTGAAGAGAATTACATAGGGATTTGAAAAAATATTGATTTTTAAAAAATAGGCACGCTTTTGAAATTAAAGGACGATTTTCGAGCAAAATTTCTCGTCGAAAATAGGCTATAACTTTTTTTTATTATTGAGATATCGAAAAAATCCTACGTACTTCTTCAGATAATCTAGTTTTATTGATGCAGTCCAAATTTGAAGTCGATCGGATAAAAAATGCTCGAGTTCTGCTGCGTGCCGCACTCAAAAAAGTGGTTTTGAGAAAAACGCGTTCAAAGTTTTAGGTTTGTTAATTTATGCGATAAATTGGAAAAAAAAATTTTTACCTTTAATCAGCGATGCCGGCACCATATAGCTGGCCTTCAAGAAGCAAATCATTGTCCCTAGCATCTTTTCTCGAACTTGTAGAGGCTCTTCTTGCCTCTTTTGCAGCGTCTGTGAGCGAGCGCTCCGCCAGGTCGATCCGCGCTGCGTCGGTTTCAACGCAAAAATTGAAACAATTTGGGCCGATAGTTATCCCCAACGTCTCCAAAACTTTCATGAGGCTTCTCAGGCCATCATTGAATAATAATACCGCGATATCAGCTGCAATATCGACGATCGACGATTGACGACTTGAACATTTTTCAATTATCGCCACCTATGGCTTTTTTTCGAAACTTTATTTATAGCAATAGCCGGTTTTTGTGAAGGGAGACAAAAGAATACCTGGGAAGGACCCGCAGGACCTGGGAAAGGCCCGGTATACCTGCCGACCCTGAGGCGCGCAGCTGCGCGGGACCCCGAGCGTCACGGAGCGCTGCACCGCTCCACAAAATATTCAATATCTCCGAAAATAATTATTTTTTCGACCCGGGTCCAACGGCATCTTAATCTTAAATGTATTTTAGATTTTTCTAGATGGTTTTCAAAAAATCGATTTTTTGAAGCCGTCACAGTGGTGTTGTCCCTTAATATAATATCTCTATACATAGCAGAGTTCATAGTGCCTTCAATTTCAAAGATTGGACCGACTCCTTTCCAAGAGAATGCACCCCATAGCATAATGCTACCTCCACCGTGTTTCACAGTTGGTGTTCGATATCGCTAATCATTTCTAGTTCCTTTTGGTCGTCGAACGTACCTTCTCCCATCATTTCCAAACAAATTAATTTTAGTTTTCGTCTGAGAACATCACTTTTTTCCAATCTTCAACAGTCCAGCTCTGGTATTTTTTCGCGAATTCTTATCTGGCCTTCTTATTTTTTCACTGATGAGCAGCGTTTTAACTCCAACACGTCCAAAAAGTCCCACTTCTGTCAGTCTACGTGAAAGAGTACTTTGGCTAATGTCAACCAAATTTTCTTCCCGTAATTCACCTGCGATGATTGCAGCATTCTTTTTTACGTCTGCGACAGCCTTTCTTTTGGTCACTTTGTCGACACGATTAGTTGTTTTCCTAGGTCGACCAGGACAGTATTTATCTTCTAGAGTACCTGTAGTCTTGAATTTATTATATCGTTAACAAACGATTTTCCAATCGTCAACATTTTAGCTATTTCACGTGAAACTTTTCCTTCGTTGTGCAACTTGATAACCACTTGACGTATATCCAAAGACAGTATATGCAGTTTTCGATGCTCTACAAGATATTTGAAAAAAAATGTACGGTCCCATTGAAAAAGTGGAGGTGACCTTTACTGTGCGACAGCGCCTCCACCGGGATAAAAAAAATGGTCGCATTTGATGACCCCTTTCGTACGGTACAACTTTTGTTTCAAACATTTTTTGTGACGTCGATAATTACAGAGATATTCAAGGTGGCAACAGTTAGTGCCTCACCCTGTATATGGCCAGAAAAATGTTTGCCGCCGTTTATTACTATTTATTCAATATTTCAGGGTTAGAGGTCATTTGAAGATCATAGTATATTACGCGGTTGAATTCGTTTGGATGGCGGCTCCAATGTGCAAGGGGAGAAAACACGTCATTCCATTAAAAAATCAACTTTCATGACCTTGAAAAAACCGAAAAAGTTACGTACAAAAAGCTTCTAAAACCTGTTCAAAGTAACCCCATCTTACGGGACCTTTTTAAACTAGACGCACGCCATTCCGGTAACGCCATCTGTTGGAAAAACAGCGAGAACTTATTCAACGTCCTAATATTACAACTATATATAATATATTTATTAATTTTTTCACTATATATTTGTACTACATATATATATATATATATCTGATTATCATTTAGGTGAGAACATTTGTAACAACAATTGTTTGAACGTCTCAACATCGAAAGTCTCCAAAATCTCCACATTTCTAGGCTTGCCAGTTTTATTCGCATAATCAACGAGAACGGAGCCTTGGGCAGCACCGTCGAAAACCGGCGTCAGATTCGTGACGAGCGTGCTAGTTACTAATTCCGGCCAGAGGGAGAGAGCGCACAGCGTCAGATCCGCGACAGTCCACGCGGTCCGTTTCTCGAAAGTTTTTCTCTCGATTTTGTTGAGATACTCGGTCGTTCTTGACCCCAAGGTGCCGAGGACTTCCTTTCGCCATTCCTGTGATGCGGAAATAAGACAAGTTTTATTTTTCATTGCATCGCGGACGAATTACGACAGTACGGAAAAATTTCCCGATAAAAAATATGCCGGCCTTTTTCCGCAAGGCTATTTTGTCTAAAGTAGGATAGTTTTTGAAAAATGCATCTTATCTGAAGGCTTTAGGGTACTCCTATAACCCATAGGATTTTTTTTGAGCTTCTCTAAATATATTAATAATCGCCCGGGAAAAAAAGTTCATGTCTGAGTGGATATGTTCACATATGTTTCAGATATTGTCATACATGTATCAGATATATTTATATCTGACATTTTACAGTATCATATATGATTAGGTCTGATCATATTCCACATCACATATGCATATAGAAGATCACATCTGATGAAATGCAGTATCTGGCCTGACCATATATGAACTCATATCTGTTTATATCTGGCTAAGTACCAAGGCGAGTTGGTACCGTAAATTCGCATCTGAACATACATGATGTGATATGTGAACGTATCTGTTCATATAAGATCATATCCGATCAAATACGATACCAGGCTCCGCTATATAGATCTCATATATGTTTTTATCTGGTCAAGTACCAAGGCGAGTTGGCAGCGTGAAACCATATCTGAACATATATGATATGATATATGAGCCGGCACGTTCATACAAAATTTTATCCCATCAGGTACGATACCAAACCTAGAAAATATACGAAGTCTTATACACTCATACCTTGTCGTATATGCAGTTCAGTTGTTCACACATGAAAACATCTGAATATATGAAACGATATATGAGGATATGAGACGATCAGATATGGCACCTCACCTGACTGTATTATATGTGATCATGTGAGTTACTATAATATTATTGATTATTAACACGTCAAGTGATGACGTGTTAATAACCCCGCTCTATATACGTAAACATTTTAATATCTTCATGACTGCACTAACAAGATTTGATATGTCTCAACAAGGTAAGATTTGCTCTGATATAGTCGGAGTCATACCTGGTCTGATGGTTCAGATAAACTATGATTCTATCATATGGGCAGGTCTATTGTTCATAGATGTCCAGGTCTACTGGGATCCACGGTATTTTATTCTTATACGGACAGACAGATCTGGCCCAATAGGATTAGATTTGCCTGACATGATCAGATCTGGCCCATTAAAATCAGACCTATCTGACATGATCAGATCTGGCCCAATAAAATCAGATCTGGTCCAACAAGATCAGATCTTGCCTGGGGATTGGATCTGGTCAGACCTGCTGCGATATGGACGGGTCTGCTCTCAAAATTATCAAAATGACTCTGATATGATCATACATGCTCAGATATAAGCATACATGATATGATATTGCCAATTTTCTTGGCTGATCATATCTGATTCTACAGATATGATTCAGACATATTCAGATAAGAACTTTTTTCCCGGGTCGTTTCTGTAAAATTTCCGGGTCGGTTATCGACCTAATTACAGAGAAAAACATACTAAAATTGCGTCTTTTTGTGATGGCATTCCGAGACGACATACAAAAACCCAATTTCCGGTCGCTACAAAAGTGTATATGGGGCATTCCATACCAATTCGACCTGGGTTTGACCCTCGGCCCCTCAAATCTGGTTCCCGATTTTTCCTATCATTACTCTCACTCTATCAAGCAATTACAATTTTTTTCAGATTTTTCAAAATAAATTTGAGCGCGTCATGAATTTTCGAATTTTTTTTTCAACACCTCGATGGCCGTAATCGAAAAATCTGAAAAAATTCCCAAAAATACAGTGTCAGATATAAAAAATGTTGGTGTAAAATTGATAATGTCTGGGCTTTTGCTTCAACCCGTTTTTTAGCTTTTTTAGCAAAAAAAATGAAAAAAATAAGAAGCAGAGGTCAATTTACTGTAGACTGTTTTTCGAAATTTTACATGCATAATACCAGATTTAAAAAAAATTTCTCCGATTTTTCTAAAGGGTATTTTGTAATTTTCGATTTTTTTTACCATGGTTGACAAAAACCCTAATTAGGGGTTGAAGCAAAAGCCCAGACATTATGAATTTTACACCAACATTTTTTATATCTGACACTGTATTTTTGGGAATTTTTTCAGATTTTTCCATGACGGCCATGAAGGTGTTAAAAAAAAAATTTAAATTCATGACGCGCTCAAATTTATTTTGAAAAATCTGTAAAAAATTGTAATTGCTTGATAGAGTGAGAGTAATGATCGGAAAAATCGGAAACCAGATTTGAGGGGTCGAGGGTCAGACCCAGATCGAATTGGTATGGAGTGCCCCATATAATAGTGGGAGTCCGTCAGATTCTGAAAAATAATCAGATTTACATACTTAACACTAGTAGTAATCCAATGCTCTCAGAAAAAATTACGCTTATTGACCTGATTTTTATGTAATATCAAGTTCAATTTGAACTTCCGGTATTGGATTTATTTCCATTTGCTACGATAAAGAGACGTGACAGCAAGGCAACAGCTGACTGTAGTCCTAACCTCATCTCACTCAGACGAATTTCCACACGTATTTCATTTTTAACCGACATATTTCGCCGACACAAATTTTCCACGCTTTTTACCAGTCGTGGTCCGAATACAATGCTTTATATTTCCCGCAGCTGACATTGTTTTGGCAGATCGACGTTGAAAAGCATGGAGGTTAAACTCGCCCGATTGAGTAAAAAGAGACGGAGATAGAACCAGCCCCCGACACTGGGTATCATTCCTATAAGGATAAATGCTTCGCGTTTTATCCGGGTTTGGAAGTTTCGTTATCGGTCGCTTCGCGGTGCCACTAATCGTCTGGACTACTTGCTTTGCGCATGCGTGCTCAGAGGTTATAAACACGATTTGACATTTCAATATTTCTGATTCGCAACCGTTTATTTATGTCTTTTTTGTGAGTCTATATCGTCTATAGCGTTTATATAAATAAATAAATTTCCAGTGAGTAATTCGGGAGGTTGGGGAGTGATATTTTTTTTCTATAGAAAAAAAATTTTTCTGGATGTGAATGCGATATATCGCATTCACATCACCGACGGACTGAGACTTGCAACAATTTTTTGTATGCATTATGCCGAAGTGCATAGTACCGAGTTGTACCTCAGGGTACTCGTCAAACCCGGATATGTATATTTAAAAATACAACTTTTAAATATTTATTTTCAACAAATATAAATATTTATGGAAAAAAATTGTGTTCGTTTCTCATTTTTATTTACATGTGCATGCAGTAATATAATTTAAATACATGTCAAGATCCACTCATGATAAATTCCCACTCCATAATTATTGAACATGTAATATAATTAACGATAATAATTAGTGAAATAAAAATTATAATTTTTGCACCGTTCGCACTCAATATATTTGCTCGCCGCGCTGCAATATATATAGTATCCGTCCAGAGGACTAGTGGCGCTACATGTGGCGCAATTCAGCAATACAAAATACGGGCAATCCGTGAGCCAGGTCTAGGCGGCTGTGTCAGGGGGCTGGATAGAACTAATGTTGCCAAACATCAAACCTAGAAATACTGCGCGAATCGTTGGAATAGATATTTCTTCATTTTTCTAATTAAATGTGAACATTCATTAAACAGTTTACACATGGAAAATTTCAGTTGTTACAAAATATTTTTTTTTGCATATGTTAAAAATATAAAATGTACAAATCTCAAGTATGATCAGTGGTATGACTAGTGTGAAGTTTTAGGATTACCAAGGCGGGATAAACATTCACAACGATCAATTGCGAGAAATGTTTACTATCTCTCTATCTTTAGAAATATCTATAGTTAAAATATCTCCAAACATTGTTTTGGTATTTTTTGTTTTAAGGCCGTTTTTGATTGACCAATCAAAATTCTTTTTATACTTTTTGGAGGGACGATGACTGTTGATAATCACAACAAAAGGGTGGGCGCGTGTCGTTTCGTTAATCCATAGAGATATAGGTATATATACAGGGTGATTTTTTCTATCTTGAGACTGCTAAATATCTAGAAAACTAAGCTTATACGACAAAAATGTCCCAAATAAACCTTCAATAGTTTCCAAGGGGCGATTCAATCCCGAAGAAATGAACCGCCTGCCCCCTCTCCTGGGGCTGGGGCGGGGAGGGGGACTTTGAAATCTTAAATGGGAACGCATACTTTTCGTTACAGATTCAGATTATACATAAAAAACACGTAACTTTTGTCCGAACGTTTTTTTTTTAATTCGGGATAGATGGCGCTGGATTGATAAAGGCGGAACGATACATTGGCCTGCCAGATCGCCAGACCGTACGTCGCCAGATTTGTTCTGTTGGGTCTCTTAACAACTGTAGTTTATCAACAAGTGCCGACAATTCGTGAAAACATGATTGGACGAATCAGAAATGCGTACGCAAACATTAAAGCGAACAAACTTTTCAGTTATGTACAATCATTCAAAGTACGGATCAATAAATGCATCGAAGTTGAAGGTCATCAGTTTGAACACTTATTGAATTAAATGGTGAGAGGCGAGGGGACTCACGATAATCAAACACCCTGAATGTGAGAGGCAAGGGGACTCACAATAATCAAGCACCCCAAAGGGATTAAATTTCCGTCAGGTCCACGTCCTTAAGGGACAACACCACTGTGACGGCTTCAAAAAATCGATTTTTTGAAAACCATCTAGAAAAATCTAAAATACATTTAAGATTAAGATGCCGTTGGACCCAGGTCGAAAAAATAATTATTTTCGGAGATATTGAATATTTTGTGGAGCGGTGCAGCGCTCCGTGACGCTCGAGGTCCTGCGCAGCTGCGCGCCTCAGGGTCGGCAGGTATACCGGGCCTTTCCCAGGTCCGGCGGGTCTTTCCCAGGTATTCTTTTGTCTCCTTTCACAAAAACCGGCTATTGTTATAAATATATTAGGTGTACAAATAAGTTTTAGGACACTTCGATTTTGTATCATAACAGCTATTCTAAATTAATTCAAAGGTCCCGCTCACTTATCATAGATGGCGCTTGATATGTAGTATCGAAACGTAAAGGAGTCATAAACATAACCTATAAATTCTGTAAATTAAACATGCAGACCGATAAGCTATTTATTAGACACTGCATTCGCTATGAATTCCATCAAGGAAAAAGTGTTAGGAAAGCGTGTGAATCGATATGTTCTGTTCTTGGAGACAAAATTGTATCTAAAAGTACATGTGAGTATTGGTATAAGCGATTCAAAGAAGGTGATTTCGACGTTAGTGACCGTGAACGCACGGGGCCTCCTGTAAAGGTGGACGATCAGGAACTGCAAGCGTTGCTGGATGAAAACTCTTGTCAGATGGAGAAACAACTTTCGGAACAGCTTGGAGTAACTCAACAAACTGTTTCTTATCGTTTAAAAGCAATGGGTAAGATTCGAAAAGGAACAAAGTGGGTACCACACTTTCTGACTCAAGAAAATAAAAACAGCGGTCTTAACATTTGTGTGAGTCTTTACAACAAGCAACATAGGAAGTCTTTCTTGTGGAAAATTGTGACCCGCGATGAAAAGTGGATTTATTTTGATAATCCGAAACGCAAATATCATTGGGTTGACCCCGGCGAGCCGACAACATCCACACCAAAGCGCAATGTTCATTGTAACAAAGTCATGCTGTGCATATGGTGGGATATGAAAAGCGTACTGTATTATGAACTTCTCAAACCTTGTCAAACAGTTACTACCGATCGCTATTGTCATCAATTGATGCAAGTGAATCAAGAAATTGAGAAGAAACGTCCATTTTCTGGTAAAGGAAACCGTCCAGTAAAACTGCTCCATGACAACGCGCGGCCTCATGTGGGTAAACCGGTCAAGGATACGTTACTAGCGCTTGGATGGGAAGCTGTACCACACCCGGCGTATTCATCAGACTTAGCCCCATCCGATTATCATTTATTCCGGAAAATGCAGAACGATTTGTCTGACGTGCGATTCAAAACATTTGAAGAAGTGGACAAATGGGTCGCTAAATTTCTCACCTCGCAAGACGAAAGTTTCTTTGCGAAAGGCATCCGCGAGTTACCTGAGAGATGGCTGAAGGTCATTCAGTGCGACGGAGATTACTTCGATGAATAACTGTGTTTTACTTCTTTTTTAATAAATCTTGAATTTTTTGAAAACTGTCCTAAAACTTATTTGTACACCTAATAGTTTCGAAAAAAGCCATAGGTGGCGATAATTGAAAAATTTTCAAGTCGTCAATCGTCAATCGTCGATATTGCAGCTGATATCGCGGTATTATTATTCAATGATGGCCTGAGAAGCCTCATGAAAGTTTTGGAGACGTTGGGGATAACTATCGGCCCAAATGGTTTCAATTTTTGCGTTGAAACCGACGCAGCGCAGATCGAGCTGGCGGAGCGCTCGCTCACAGACGCTGCAAAAGAGGCAAGAGCCTCTACAAGTTCGAGAAAAGATGCTAGGGACAATGATTTGCTTCTTGAAGGCCAGCTATATGGTGCCGGCATCGCTGATTAAAGGTAAACCATTTTTTTTCCAATTTATCGCCTAAATTAACAAACCTAAAACTTTGAACGCGTTTTTCTCAAAACCACTTTTTTGAGTGCGGCACGCAGCAGAACTCGAGCAATTTTTATCCGATCGACTTCAAATTTGGACTGCCTCAATAAAACTAGATTATCTAAAGAAGTACATAGGATTTTTTCGATATCTCATTAATAAAAAAAGTTATAGCCTATTTTCGACGAGAAATTTTGCTCGAAAATCGTCCTTTAATTTCAAAAGCGTGCCTATTTTTTAAAAATCAATATTTTTTCAAATCCCTATGTACTTCTCTTCAAAATATCATATTATTAACGAAAACACTCGGTATTTTTTTTTCAGATCGACTTTGAAGAGAGTTCTGCTGCGTGCCGCGAACTACTGCAGAGGCAACAGTACCTGACGCGGGAGCTTCCCCAGCGTCACCATGGGGCGTGAAAAATTTGAAATTTTTTTTTTATGTATCTTCAATAAACAACGAACAAAACAACAAAAAATTTTTTTCGAACATCTCTTTTTTTTCCCACAAAAAAAAATTCTTGAAAAATGGCAAAAAAACAAGGGGTCACAGTGGTGTTGTCCCTTAATCTTGGGTAAAGCTAAGAACGGATACAAAATTATAGTAGATATTTACGATAATTAAAAAAAAACATGTTTCCGGCAAAAGTTACTTTTCTTCGACGTAGTTCCATTATGCAATAAAACATAGGGGATTTCCCTTGAAGAAAAGGAAGGTTGCCCAATCTTCACCGAGTGCAACGCCATCTATCCCGAATTTAAAAAAAAGTTCAGACCAATATTACGTATTTTTTAATGTATAATTCGAATCTGTAATGAAAAGTAGAGGTTCCCATTAAAATTTCAAAGTTCCCCCCGCCCTACACCCACGGGGGCCGGCCGGCGGTTAATTTCTGTCGGATTAAATTGCCCCTAGGAAACTATTGAAGGTCTATTTGGAACATTTTTATCGTATAAGGCTTATTTTTTTAGATATTTAGCAGTCTCAAGATAAAAAAATCACCCTGTATATATTTATTTTTCTTACGACTGGTATAGCAGCGTGAAGAGCAGTCTCCCAAGGCAACAAGAGCGCGGGTGGTTTCTCCATTTTCGTGAGAGCTATGAAATTGCTGTGTGGATCTTGGTAAAAATTGAATTCCGCGTTGGGCGCGACGTTACCAACCCCGTGGACGCTCGAGCCCATTATGTAGAATCTCACGACGTTTTTAACGAAATCGCCGTCTAGCGTACTCGCGAGCGCGACGTTCGTCAAAGGCCCCAGCACCATGACGCTCACGGTGCCTGTAAAACATTATCGTATATATCATACTTGTGCTTTCCTTTTTCTCGTGCAAATGATGTTCATCCATATTTTGAAAATTCGAAATAAAAATCCGATAATTATAAATGAAAATTCGAAAATCTGAAATCAAAATCCGAAAATCTGAAACTAAAATCCGAAAATCTGTAATAAAAATACGAAATTTTGAAATAAAAATAAAAAAATCTGAAAAAGAATTCGAAACTTTGAAATCAAAATCCGAAAATTCGAAAGAAAAATCGAAACGTTTGAAAAACCAAAATTTGAATACAAATCCGAACAACCCGAAAAAACATAATTTTTATTTTGGTAAATTTTTATGCAAAATAACCATTATGTTTTTTCGGGTTGTTCGGATTTTATTTCTAATTTTAATAATAAAAATTTAACTATTTGAATAAATATTCGACATAATTGTTATTTTTAATAAATATTCCGAAAAAAATATTCGGATTTTATCTTTAATTAATTCTATTTTCAATTCAGAAAGATTTTTCATTTGAGAAAAAAGTTTGTTTTCAATCAATGAACAGCACCATGACGCTCACGTTGCCTGTAAAGCAGAATCGTATATATCATACCTGTGCTTTATTTTTTCTCTTGCAAATTCCTTTCATCTGTGTTTCAAAAATTAGCAATAAAGATCCGAAAATTTGAAATCAAAATCCATAAATTTGAAATGAAAATCCGAAAATTTGAAATCAAAATCCGTAAATTTGGAATAAAAATCCGTAAATTTGGAATAAAAATCCAAAAATCTGAAATAAAAATTCTAAAACATGAAATCGAAACCCGTAAATTGAAAATAAAATGTTAACACATAATCGAAGATTTTTAATCGAAAAAATATTCGGTTTTTATCTTCAGGTAATTCTACTTCATTTGAGGAAGATGTTTCATTCGAGAAAAAATGTTTGATTTCAATTATTTTTTTTTTAATTTAACCGAAACGTCTGATATTGATTTTGAATTAATATTTCAATATGTGCAAAAGAAACGTTCTATTTTTTATTTCAAATATGCTTTTGTTATGAAAAAGGGTTAATTTTTATATGCAATACATTTCTTCTTACAAGAAAGACGTTCACTTTAATGTAGAATTATTTTTTAACGAAAAAAAAATCATTTTTATGTTCAATTCATTAGTAGATAATTCTTTGTCACTGGATAATAATTTTACTTATAATAAACGAATGTTTAATTCCTGTGTGAGTATTGCGAAGTAAGGGCAGATCGATAAGGGCTGTAAAATATTTACCAGGATTCTCCCGTGCCAAATCAGCCATGGCTAGACTCGCGTGCTTGCTCCGATCTATCCGACCCGTGATCTGCTCCTCAAAGTCAAAATCCCCGAAACCATCCTTGCCGAAATAATAGTCGAGAGTTAAATTTTTCAATAGTGGCTTGCGTGCACCGAGGTAGACGGGAATCTGCGAAATTTAAAAAGGTGTTTTCGTTTTTTTGGACAGGTGGAGAACGAATTTGAACTTGGGCGAGGAACCCATTGGAACTTCGTCATATCCGTCCAATTGGCGCAGCCTCTCAACTTCTACAGTTTCAAACCTGTGCGTGAAATTCTGCAAGTCCAGAATTTCTGCAAGATGCTCCAGATAGGAACTCTTCAAAAAAAAATTTCTAGAGTTTTTCCCCTAGATGGAAAATCTGGGCAGAAGATTTACTTGAAACTTCGTATTTAAGCTCTTCAACACAACCAATGAAACACGTACTTCAGCGTTTTTCGAAATTCAACCCCTAAACGAAAGGGGGTGGCAAAGTTTGTACGGAAAATAAAAAAAATCGGGCCAAATTTACTTGAAACTTTGTATGACTGCTCCTAAACACGATTAGTGAAATTTCAGCGTTTTTGGATATTCAATCCTTAAGGGAAAAGGGGGTAGGAAAGTTTTCATGGTAAAATAAATATCTGTTCAGATTTACTTGAGACTTACACTGAGAAAACAGTTTCAAATATTTATTAAATGTTACAGAACTTGTTAGTCGTTAAGAAATACTCGTGTTCTCATGACAAAATTTCATACCCATAGTATTTCTTCGAAAAGAATGATTTATTTTATCACTTTATTGCCATTTAGCATCCACAATTTTTGACCTAGGACAAAAAACAAAAATTCTCGTCTATTGACATTAGAATACCTAGAGAAGTACGTATGGAATTTAAAAAATATTGTTTTATTCAAAAGTTGTTGGTATTCGAACTTAAAAAATGAATTTTCAGTGAAAATTTCGGTATAAGTGCTCACAAACTGCTCATAAAATGAAATGTTTTCGATTAATCAGAAATTCCGTATGTACTTCTCTGCGAAATGCAATTAGGAACATAAGTTTTAAATTTGAAGTAAATCGAGTGAAAATTGTTGAAGTTATTTGTCACGCCAATTGGAAAAAAGCTGTTTCGAGAAGTTTCGAGTAGTCGGCCATTTTGTACATTGAAAAAAAAAATTCTAGCAGCTTGATATTCATACTAAATAGACGTGTAATTAATTTAATGAGTGAATCACTTTTTCATACGAAAAAATATTGTTAAATTCGCACATGATTTTATACTCGTTACTATGGTCTAACCCCTTAACGAACTTGCTACTTGTAGCGGACAAATCGTCCCCACTTTCTATGAGAGTTGCTCACTGGCACTATAGTGCTACATTGATTCAACTCCCTCATGGAAATTTATGTATGTAAAATATATGCAGAAAATATATGCTACGTATAAACACTATATATGATACATATATGAGGCATATACGACGCATATATTTTCGATATATTTTTAATCTATTTTTTGTCAGAAAAATATATCAAAAATGTATGCGTCATATATGACTCATATATGTGTCATTTATGCGTCATATATGACGCATACATTTTTGATACATATTCCTGACAAGAAAGATATGCTGTGTATAAACACTATTACAGTTAAACTTAATAAAACTTAAAACTTAAAAAAACTTAACTTACAGTTAAAGTACACTATTGCATACAAACACTATACACAGATATGCTACGCATATCTGTATACGAGGGTGAGGTGAAAAGTTTCCGGCCTGACCAAGAAAAACGATGTTTAAAAATTTTTTTTGCTTTATTTTTCAACATAATCTCCATCAATACTGATACATTTCTCATAACGGTGTTCTAATTTAGTTATACCAGTTTTAAACGTAGATTCGTCAAGCTCCTCAAAATACTGATTTACAGCTTCGATAACTTCTTCGTTGCTCTTAAATCTTTTTCCGCCAAGCCATTTTTTGAGGTTAGGAAACAGGTAATAGTCGCTAGGGGCTAAGTCTGGAGAGTAGGGAGGATGTGGCATCAATTCAAACTTCAATTCGTGGATTTTGGACATGGCAACAATCGACGAATGCGCTGGTGCGTTATCGGGATGAAACAAAACTTTTTTCTTCGCCAAATGAGGTCGTTTAATTTGCACCTCGTGCTTCAAACGTTGCAATAACTCTGCGTAGTATTGACCAGTGATAGTCCCTTTTGACCAGACTACCCTTTTCAAGGTAGTCAATGTATATAATTCCTCTCACATCCCAAAAAACAGTAGCCTGTTTTATCGGCCTTGTTTGCCGATAAAATTGTTTTTGCCTTCTTTGGGGTTGGTTCCCCTTTTCCAACCCACTGTTTTGACTGTTCTTTATTTTCAGGAGTGTAGTGGTGGACCCATGTCTCATCAGCAGTTATGAATCGACGCAAAAATTCGTTTGGATTACGCCTATACAGCGCCAAATTGTCGGTAGAAATGGTTTTTCGAAGCAGTTTTTGGTCGAGCGTTAGCAAACGCGGCACCCACCTTGCACACAGCTTTTCCATGTTCAAATGGTTGTGCAAAATATTTCGCACACGTTCAGCTGACATCCTACAGGTCTCAGATATCTCATGCACTTTCAACCTGCGGTCTTCCAACACTATTTTATGGATTTTTTCAATCATCTCTGAAGTTGTGACTTCACGGGCCGTCCTGAGCGAGGCTCGTCAGAGGTGCTCACACGACCCATTTTAAATTCAGAAACCCACTGCTTAATAGTTGAATATGATGGGGAGGAGTCTCCTAGTGCTCAATCCATCTCTTCTTTTATTTGTTTTGGTGTAAAACCTTTCAAATGAAAGTATTTGATGACAGCACGTTTTTCCAATTTTTCCATTTTTACGAAAACAACGGAAGCGTCTCGCGCAATGTGCTCTCAAACGCAACTAACGTAGCGATTGGGCTGAAACTGTACATACAAGCTCGGTAGGAATGGTACTGTAGGACGCCGCTCCAAAACTAGACCTAGTGGCACCATCTCTTGGTCGGGCCGGAAACTTTTCACCCCACCCTCGTATATGTGGCATATATAAACCATTTATGCAGTATTTATGCGGTATGTATGCAGTGTGTATGCAACATATATGCAGGGTAAATGCTACATATATCATTGATATATGATACATTGATATACAGTAATACGATGCATATACATCTCATATTTAAAAACGTTACGAAAATTAGAATTTGGCACATATATGCAACATATATTTTCAATGTATGGCATCCATTTCACATATATTACAATTATTAATAAAATAAATTTGCAGTATATTTTTGCGTATATAAATTTCCATGGAGGCTGCACACTCATCTGCCGACAATCAATGAATGTCTCTGTCCAAATGTTCATTTGATAACTATACACGAATCTTGATTTGTGCAAATATAACATATCGTTCACTCAACTATCCTTTACATCTGGGAGAACTTTTCCACTGATCTCATTGAATAAACGCCTCAGTTATGGGAAACAAGTATTCATAGTATATTAATACCGAGTATTAGGTTAGACCAACTGTATATCTATTGGCTGTTAAGAACTCGTGTGTTCCATTAAAGTACCCGTTTCTTAAGGCAGTTCTGTAGTTTTTGTCAAATCTTAGGAATTGACTGAAATCTAAGTATGGTGTAGATATGACCTTCATGGACTCAAGCCCTAAAATTCAATTCGATTCACCGTTTAGTTCATGAGGTAATTGCAATTGAATATGGGTATTTTTGTACGCGATCCCTATACCTAACATTTAAACCGATACTTTGCTCGCATTTCTCGATATAGGTTCCAAACGGATCTTAGAATTTCAAAATGAAAACACACGTGTACGCCGTACTATTGTGGGATTGATTTATAAAAAAAAGACAAACTCTGACCGTTTATAACTTTCGAAGCGTATTTTTTTCCCCCGAGTTCTAGTAATTCTGAGACGGGTGTGAATAAAATTTGTTCTGCAAACAAATTTAATTTGTTCAATTTATGCATGTATTTATGCATGTATTTGCCTTTATTACAATGAATACAATTTAAACTATCGGCAAGATGTTGTAAATCCACGATCCGACGTCCTTCGACAGCGGATTTTTGTTGCTGATCGTTGAGGTTATGGTTATTCTCATCGCGTTTAGCCGCATTTGCTTGACACATGGCTGCAATTGCTTTCAGTCTTTTAGCAAGCGCCTTTTTTCTTTTTAAACTTTCCTTTGTAACGCATTTGGGTTGACATTTTCACGCTTTTTTTATTTATATAAAATATTTCGCGAAAGACGGGGATCATAGGAAGCTCAACGCTATGACTGCAGGAAAATGGCGCTGTTGCGACGATTACAGCGCCGCTCTCTAACGAGTATGGCACTTATCTATGCATGAGGTGAGACTGTGTGGGACATATAGAGGGTACAAGCTCTGTCAAAAATTTACAACCAACAGCATTGTATAGGCATTGGATGTTAATATACGCTTCGACCGAAAGTTTTGGCTCATACGTGTACCTGCAGAACTACCTTGACTATTACCAAATCTTTATTTGTGACAATTCAGAGGCTCAAACGAATGATTCATTGACTGCAAAAAGATATTTATTTCGTCATATCCAACTTTACCATCTGTTAATAGTTAAAAAAATCCCGGTGCATAGAAACATATTGTCTTCTCAGTGTAAATGAAACATTACAAAAGCACATTTCATTAAGGAGAATTCAACACAGGTCATAAATGTACGAGCGACAAAAATGAATAATACTCACGTCACTTCGATTGGCAATAGTGAGAATTTTCAATACATTCTCCTCGATGTTTTCGAGCTCGCTGTTCCCGTAGGTACAAGTGATCGCGGTTACTTCGAATCCGTCAGAGTTCAATTGCTCCTGAGCAGCGAGGGCCAAAAAAATAGCAGCCGCGTCGTCTCCACCCGCGTCCGTGTCTATTATCAGCTTCCCGAGTTTCTTCGGCTCTGAACTTATCACGCGGGAATGTGTTTTTTGGCGTGCAACAGACAGTAAGACAGTGAGAAGACTTGGCGTGCAAAAGACAGTAAGAGAGGGCAAAAATGTATTCACTCAATTGGCGAACATTGCGGTGGAGTAACGTTGGACGTTATTCTTACATCGCAGACACGAGTCCGAGACCGATCAGCCCAAGAATGAGAGTCCATTTTGAAAGGATCTTCATTGTTGCCTGGAGAGGATCATTAAAGACGCGAAGATCGAACGAAAAACAACAATCAATTACCTCACAGAAATCGGATGACCTTAATGACTCAAAAACATTGAAACATTTTTTGCAAATTTTCTCTGCTCGGAGACCCGAAACAAATTGAATAATAATGGAAATAAATCTACAAATTTGTAAAAATTTTAACGTTTTAAAAAAGGTTTTGAAAACCGTTAAAAAATGTTTCAAGAAAATGATTTTAAATATAATGTAAATAAAAAAATTTATATAAATAAATGATTTTAAAAACGTTAAATAAGGTTTCAAAATAAGGTTTCATGTTGAAAAATGTTTGAAAACGTTAAAAAAAGTTTGAAAAAAAAACCGTTGTAAAAATATTTTTAAAAAACAAAAACACGTTTTAAAAAAATTCCCCGTTCCTTCAATGTTATACAAGCGACTTTCTAATCGCTGTGGCAAACTTTTTTTGCTCGCAGATTCGAAGCAAATTGAATAATAATGAAAATAAATCTACAAATTTGTAAAAAAAACGTTAAATTTTTTTTTGTTAAACCTTTAAAAAACGGTAAAAGTATTCAAAAAACGTTAAAAAGGTGTCGAAAAACGGTTTTTAAAAACGTTAAAAGATTCCTCAAAAAACATTAAAATAATGAATTTAAAAATGTTGAAAATACAAAATGTTAAAAAAAAAGATGTTTAACGCAAAAAACGTTTTTAAAAAATGAGCGATTTACCGTCAATTCGAGGATGTCCTTTGACGACTTTTCGATTCTCTTTCCCGTTCCTTCGATGTTCCAGAAGCGACTTTCGTAATTGCTCACATTGAGACGACAATCGAAGCTACCTCTGTCCGTGTCCGTTCATTCGAGTCGGATCGCGCATGAAATTCCTTCCTCATCGAGCGACAACGAGATGGGCGGCGTATTTTGATACCGATATTTTATTTAAGCGCAAACGCGACTGCAGTGCATTATGCGATCAAGTGTTTTACATTTTCTCGTCGTTTTCGAAGCTCGTGCAAACAAGACTCGAATTTTATTTGCAGACGATTTAAGTCCCGCGATAACATCGAAGCCGTTTGCATTAATGGAGTGCAGTGAAAAAGCATTTTTTTGTTGTATCGTTATCGCAAAACTTTTTTCGTGCACGTATTCAAGCTGCAAAAGTTGCTGAAAAGCTTTTCTTCCGATCCCAATTAGACGTGTGGAACCCAAATCATGTGCAAATAAGGATTTTTGATACAATAAATGCAGGAGGGTTTTTTCAGGAACCGGAAGTAGGTCCTTCAGCAGCAGAAACAAACTATCTGGAAAAAAGAATTTTGGATAGCAGGAAAAAAAGCAGGAGGCTTTTTCAGGACCCCAAATAGGTTCTTCAGCAACAGAAACAAACCCAAACAAACCATACCCGGGAAAAAAAGTTCATGTCTGAGTGGATATGCTCATATATGTTTCAGATATTGTCATATATGTATGAGATATATTTATATCTGACATTTTACAGTATCATATATGATTAGGCCTGGTCATATTCCACATCACATATGCATATAGAAGATCATATCTGATCAAATACAGTATCTGGCTTGACCATATATGAACTCATATCTGTTTATATCTGGCTAAGTATGAAGGCGAGTTGGTACCGTAAATTCGTATCTGGCCATACATGATGTGATATGTGAACGTATCTGTTCGTATAGGATCATATCCGATCAAATACGGTACCAGACTCCGCTATATAGATCTCATATATGTTTTTATCTGGTGAGGTACCAAGGCGAGTTGGCAGCGTGAAACCATATCTGAACATATATGATGTGATATATGAGCAGGCACGTTCATATAAAATTTTATCCCATCAGATACGATACCAAACCTGGAAAATATACGGTCTTATACACTCATACCGTGTCGTATATGCAGTTCAGTTGTTCACACATGAAAACATCTGACTATATGAAACGATATATGAGGATATGAGACGATATGCGATCAGATATGGCACCTCACCTGACTGTATTATATGTGATCATGTGAGTTACTATAATATTATGAATTATTAACACGTCAAGTGATGACGTGTTAACAACCCCGCTCTATGTATGTAAACATTTTAATATCTTCATGACTGCACTAACAAGATTTGATCTGTCTCAACAGGGTAAGATTTGCTCTGATATAGTCGGAGTCATACCTGGTCTGATGGTTCAGATAAACTATGATTCTATCATATGGGCAGGTCTATTGTTCATAGATGTCCAGGTCTACTGAGATCCACGGTATTTTATTCTTATACGGATAGACAGATCTGGTCCAATAAGATTAGATTTGCCTGACATGATCAGATCTGGCCCAATAAAATCAGATCTGGTCCAACAAGATCAGATCTTGCCTGGGGATTGGATCTGGTCAGACCTGCTGCGATATGGACGGGTCTGCTCTCAAAATTATCAAAATGGCTCTGATATGATGATACATGCTCAGATAAAAGCATACACGATCTGTCATGACACTATATGAACAGATATTGCCAATTTTCTTGTCTGATCATATCTGATTCTACAGATATGATTCAGATATATTCAGATATATCTGAATCTATCTTGTGAAAATGAACTTTTTTTCCCGGGATATGCAAAAGAGGATTTCGGAGCGCAGAAAAAATGGAGGCGAGTTCTTCAGAAATCGGAAATAGGTCCTTCAATGACCCAACCGAACCCAAACAAACTATCTGACTAGCAGGAGGGTTCTTCACGAACCGGAAATAGGTTCTTCAAAAAATTCAAAAATACCACCTGCAAGAATTTTAAAGGGGTCTTCTCTCACTTTAGACGCTAAAAAAGCTATTTTCATGGATTTTTTGGATAGCCTTATATTATAGATATTAATATAAAAAATGTTACACTTAAGGGGCCAGTCCACTTTGGAGCCACGAAAAAAGGCCATTTTCGCGATATTTTTTTAAGGATTTTATAAAAGTTATAATATAAAAGTTGTTGGGCTTGATAAATAGTCTTGAAATACATTTAAAAAAAATAAAATTCATTTTTATTCATTTTTAAGTACAAAAACTATAGTTTAAGGGGAGATATACACCTAGATGGTCGAGGTCGAGGATTTAGAAGCTATGAAAATTCCGTCGACCGTAGAAACCTACACTACGGGCCTGGTATCGATGATTCCATGTAAGTTGACAAAATTCATGATTTATTCATTCCCAAATTTTCAAACGCGTTTTTCTCAAAACCACGTTTTTCAAATCGGTACCCAAAATTTCTCGAAAACCAACGAACCGATTGCCTTGAGGTTTTTTTGTGGTTATTCCATACACCATTATCTAGTACTCGTCATAGGATTTTGTTTTCCTTTACTTAGTTTTTGTTTTATATGCAAAATAATAACTAATTTTTGGCCCAAAAATCACTATTTATGTTCAAACGTCCGCCATTTTGTCATAAATCGATATTTTCAAAATCGGCTATGACAAGTACTAGATTATAGTATCTAATTTAATAATGCTTTTGGGTTTTTTTTCCAGATGATTTTTGAAGAAACGCCAGTGGGTACCGTTTACGCAGATTTTTTTACGACGCTCCAAGAATCATACAATATCCTTGTATATTTTTCATATTTTTAAATAAAGAAAATTAAACATATTTTTGAATGTATATACTTTTAGATAATTAAAACCCCAATCCGAAATTTAAAATAGTTTTCCTTGCAAAAAAATTCACAAAAATGAACTTTTTATCCGGCTCCTAGGTGTATATCTCCCCTTAATGAATATTTGAATAAAAGTGCCAACTATTGGGTTGGTAAGAAAGTCTTGCGACACACAACATGAGTAAAATATAAAAACATTTTATTTTAACAGTAAACAATTATTCAGTAATGTATTCTCCCTCTGTATCTACAACTCGTGCCCAACGCTCTGGTAGACTTTGCACGCCTGCACTCCAGAATTCTTTGGGTCGTGAATTGAAAAAGTCGACCAGTGTATTTTTGAGATCCGCGACATCATCAAATTTTTTATCCTGTAAATAATTATATAAAGCTCGAAACAGATGGTAGTCGGTAGGTGCTAGATATGGTGAATACGGTGGATGCGGTAGAACTTCCCATCCCAGCTGCGAAATAGATTGTTGTGTCATCTTAGCTACGTGGGGTCGAGCATTGTCGTGGAGAAGCCGAACTTGGAGACGTTTACGCCTTTTTTGTTTGATAATTTCAGCCAGCTTTTGCAGTTGTGCAGAGTAAGTATTTGCATTTATCGTGGTGTTAGATGGGAGCAGTTCGTAATATAGCGTGCCCTCAGAATCTCACCAACAACAGAGTAAAACTCTCTTCACTTCACGGGGCAGCTTAGGGGTCGGATCTGGTTTTTCTCCTTTCGGTAGCCATTGTCGCTTACGTGTGTAGTTAACATAAAGCACCCAGCTTTCATCTCCAGTGACTATTTCTTGAAGAAAATCCTTTCTGTGTGGACGTTGCAGGAGTGAAAGACAGATGGACATGCGTGTCGCTTTGTTTGATTCGCTGAGATCGTGTGGTATCCAAGAAGAAACAACTTTTCTGTATCCGAGATTTTGTAAATGTTGGAGAATCGTGGGATGGCTACAGCCGAGTTTGTAAGCTAATTCCCGTGACGACGTATTAGGCATTGCCTTTGTAAGTGCTCGTAGTTCTTCATCGTCAACAGTTGATTTCCTGCCGGACCTAGGTTTGTCTTCAAAAGATGTATCGTCAGAACGGAAACGCTGGTGCCAACGGGATATCGTTGAATGATGAACTACGTTGGCCTTGAACACACTACACATATTAACGGCTGCGGTTCTTGCAGAACGCCCTTGTAAAAATTCGTAATATGCAATCGATCGAAGTGCACTATGATCCATCTTCGCTCGTACTGTCTGCGCGGAACAACTGACTCGCTTATATATCCTACGGCATGGAAGGTTCTAGACTAGTCTTGAATATACTACTCTCGAATGTTGTAGAACTTCGTTAGAAGAAAACATATTTTAATCGAAAGGAAAGTGTCGCAAGACTTTCTTACCAACCCAATAAATGTATTTCTTTACTATGGATAAACTGTTTTCTCAGTGTACGTGGAGCATTGGAATTTTCATTGCGCTGGAACGACACAACCCTCCGCATGAATCGACGTGCATTGGTGGCCTTTTTGTTTATTCATTTGTTTATTTATCGTCGTTCCCGTGATGCTTACTCGCGTTAACAAATACCGCGCGGCTCGCCATAATTCAACGTCGTTCTCATCCGCGATACGTCGTGTCTGCAGGTACACGTAACATCGCTTATGCCGAGAACGGGATGCGAGGCATTTCACATTCTGCAGCCGAGCATCGGTGTCCCGGTGACGTTGAGACCTCTAACGGCGAAGACGGAGCCTGCCGCGGGCTGAGATTGGAGATCCTCGCTCTGCAGCCCTTGTTTCCCGGTCGTCACGTACATAACGTCCAGTTTTGGTCCACCAAAGGCAACGCTCGTTACTTGCTGCGCCGGCATGTCAACGGTCCTCAGTAATCTTCCGGTTTTCGGATCGATCGAGATCACCTGGAATGAGAGATTGTGGTTCTTTTTCATCCAGAACGAAGCTCGAACGTTGCATTCCAATTTAAAAAACTCCGCCGCAATTTATTCGATTGGTGCCTCGGGTCAAGTAGTAGATGCTTATATCTCAGAAGGTGGAGGTCATAGAGAAAAAAGTTTCAAACAAAAAGTGTCCCGTTTGAAGAGGGGTGAAATATCGTAATGTCGATTTGACCTTCGGTATAACAGCCAAGGTCGTGTGAACGTCAACTTCGAAAGTTTTGATTTTGAGGGCAAATTGGCATGCCCATCTCTTTCGTCTCGTGAAACGGAACAACTTTTATTGGAAACTTTTTTCATTGTAATCTGTACTTTCCGAAATATAAGCCTGTGGCGCTTGATATGAGACACCCGGTATAAAAAAAAACTAGTAATATGATGACAGATATAGAAATATGCGATCTTGAGGTATTCCTTTCACGAACCCGAATATTTAACAATTCAGTGATTTTCGCATATAGTAAAGTTCCAAAACATCCTAGTATACTGGTAAAATTTCAAGCCAAGTTACCGAACTTTTAAGGTCATCCTATCGCCAGGCTTCAATCCACAGGATTTTCATTTTTTTTGAGCTTCACTAAATATATTGATAATCGTCTCTGTAAAATTTCTTGGTCGGTTATTTACCTAATTACGGAGAAAAAATAATAAAATTGCGTCTTTTTGTGAAGGAATTCCGATTCATACAAAAACCAAATTTCCGGTCGCTACAAAAGTGTATACAATAGTGGGAATCCGTCAGATTCTTAAAAATTATCAGATTTACGTACTCAACACTTGTAGTAATCTCTTAGAAAAAATTACGTTTATTGACCTAATTTTTAGGGGCTATTCATAGAACACGTGACGCAGTGAGGGGGGGGGGGGGGTAGGCAAATCGTCATACTTTGTCACAGAGGCGCGGGCGGGGGGTCGAGCAAAAGTCACGAGACGCTATAAGCATATTAAATCTGGAAAAGGGTGATACTGAGACGCTGAAAGTTTTCTGTACTGCCCACCCAAAGTTCCGACTACGAGGAAATCGCAACTTCTCTGACATCGATTGAGACTCACCTGAAGAATCCTCGGGAACACATTGCATTCTAGGTGCATCGTGATAAAAGGTTATCAAATTATTTATTATTGATGTTACATAACATAAAGAATATATTTCTTACTACGGGGGTCGTCCATTAATCACGTGAGGTTTTTTAGGCCACTTTTAGAGCCCCCCCTCGCCCATGGAGATATGTGGTAAGGTTTTTGGCTACACCCCCCCCCCCCCCGAACAACACGTGTATTTTGTTAATAAGAAATGTTAGACAGACGTGTCAGAGAGTGCGGTATCGTATTATGAAAAACGAAATAATAGTACAGTCGTGCTGTCGCCGAAAAACCCCGTTAGCGGAAAAAATTATAAGGCCAGTTTTTTAACAGATGATTCTGTAGGTGCCGCGGGTGCTAAATCCAAGTTTGCCCAAAAATCAGGGTCTAGAGTTTTTTTTAGGGGATGAAGGGGGATGAGAGTTGATCAATGCCAAACTACAACCCCTACGAGGTCGACGCCGTGAGACAAAATGTTCAGAAAAATCCGGGCTTTATTTTTGTCCACAGCGTCGAAGTTGGGGAAGCTCATTTTGGGGGTGAAAAAGTGGGCTGAAATTTTGAAAGATCAGTTTTAATTCAATAACTCTTTGGGAAAAAATTCGTACAATTTTTGTTTAAATAGAAATCTTGTGGCCTTTGAAAAGACGCGTCGATCGAGTATTTGATCATCCCTCTCCGATAATATCTACACCCCTAAAAAAATTGTTGAAATATTTTTTAAAATTCGTTTATTGTATAACTAAAAAACAATTGAATTTTCGAGTATGGTTGAAATGCAGAAAATAATCTTCTTTACATTTTCGTTTCTATGGACCACCCTTGAATTTTGCTTTTTCCAACACCTCTCGGGGGTTGAAAATTCAAAATGAAATTCTGGGAAAATTATTGACCGTATGAATTCACCGCCGCGCAACGATTTGTAGCCTGAACCTTCCGCTACATTTTTGTCCACAGCGCCAAACTCGTATCTCTTTATTTTCGATTTCCAAAAGTGGGGGAACGTACCAAAAATCACTATTTTGAGAATAACTGTTCGAGAAATTTGTCTCTAACTCCATTCAAATGAAAAAGTTGTAGCTCTCAAAAATACGCGTCGATTGGGTATAAAATCATCTTTTCAGTACATGTACAGTATACATAAACACCCTTTTTCTCAAAAAAATCCCCAAAAAGCCTATTTTTTCGGCCACTAGAGTGGCCTAAGGCCTTACTGGACGACCCCACGTATAAATTTTACATTTTTATATATGACATATATATTTACCTAAAGTAAACGATTTAAATTGTTCGTTCTGAAATAGCTTATTAAAGTGGTTTTAGTATTTTACTTGCTTCTTTTTGTTGAAAAAAAAAACGAGAGCAGAAGGGGGAGCGGGCTCCATGTTACGTAATTTTCAGGAGCGGCAGGGGGGCACGGGCACCCGTCACGCCCAATTGTCCAGAGGAGCGGAGGGGGTCGAATATTGATAAAATTTGCGTCGCGTGTTTTACGAATGGCCCCTTATGTAATATCAAGTTTAATATGAACTTCCGGTATTGGATTTATTACCACTTGCTACGATAAAGAGACGTGACGGGAAGGCAACAGCTGACTGTAGTCCTAACCTCATCTCACTCATTCGAATTTCCACACACATTTCATTTTTAACCGACGTTATTTCGCCGACACAAATTTTCCACGCTTTTTACCAGTCGTGGCCCGTATTATATGCTTTATATTTCCCGCACCTTACATTGTTTTGACAGATCGACGTTGAAAAGCATGGAGGTTAAACTCGCCCGGGTGAGTAAAAAGAGACGGAGATAGAACCAATGTTGCCAAATATCGAACCTAGAAATACTGCGCGAATCGTTGGAATAACGATTTTTGCGTTTTTCTAATTAAATGTGAACGTTCATTCAACCTCCACAGCAAGATAGCGATTTTCCTACTGATTAATAATCTTGTTACAAATTTTGTTTCGGATAACCCGAGTAAAAATGAATATATATAATCATATATAATTGTATATTAATTGATCATATACAATTGTATACAAAAATTGGCCTGATAGAATTGTATATATTTGTATATAATTGTATACGTTTATATAAAAATATATAAAATTCTATCGGGCCAATTTTTGTATACAATTGTATATGATCAATTAATATACAATTATATATAAACCTATATAAATATATATGATTGTATATCATTTTTAAATAATTGTATCTAAGTATATACAATCATTTTTACTCGGGTCATATACAGTTATATACAATTTTATATACCGTAAATAAAATTATCACGTATATATACAATTATATACAACACTATATTGAATTATATATAACTGTATATAATATTATATCTAATTATACAAACCGTAAATGAAAGTTTCACGTATATATATAATTATATACAACACTATATTGAATTATATATAACTGTATATGATATTATATCTAATTATATAAACTCCGTATCAAAATAGTATCTCCATATATCACTATATACAGAACGATATATAATTTTGTCAAATCAAATTTGATGGAAGTACATTTATATCGGATTATATATACGAATGTATAGAGTTATATACAATTATATATAAACCTATAAATAAATATATATGATTGTATATCATTTTTATATAATTGTACCTAAGTATATACAATCATTTTTACTCGGGAATATTCACGGCCACAACCGTGTACCCCGTGAGGTTTCCTTTTTTTCGAAGATATTTTCAACCGTTAAAAAAAATGTGAAAAAAATTAAAATAATCGTTCGAAAATGTATTTTCCGTTCTTCGCGAGTGCTTTGATTTGACATAAAAAAATCAGACTGATTATCGTATTTTAACCATCGAAAAAAAAATCGCGAAGATCAGCTATTTTTCGACCCGCTACACTGCGATGATCCCTTAAAATCCCGCGAAACAGCGGGCCCGCAAGGGAACATTGCAACAACGAAAAAGGCTTCATAAATTGCGCGATTATTTACTCTTCCGCCGTCGTAGCACGCGACCCAGAGATTTCCGGCGCTGTCCATCGTCATGCCGTCCGGTATTCCAGGAATATTATGGTTCGACAAGTCGAACACGACGCGCTTGTTTGCTGCGAAAGAAAGTCAAGAGCGTTCGCGATCAATATAAATTTCGTTTTACTATTTCCGATATTTGCATTGAGAATTTTGCCTCGGGCTTACCAATATCGCCTGTTGCGTCGTCGTAATCGTAAGCCACCACCTCTAGCGTCGGCGAATCGATATAATAGAAAATTGCGTTGTCGGCACTCCAGGTGAGACCATTGCTAATCGACACCGGTCTGATCATCGCCTTCGGTACGGAATTGCGGTCGATCCTATACAGCGTGCCTAAGACGGGCTCCAGTTTTATTCCCATCGTGCCTCGAGAAAGAAGAAGAAACGGAAAATGTTCAAATATAAAAACAAATATAGGGTAGGCCAGCCCCATGACACTGGCCTACTATTCCTATACGATAAACGAAAACGCGTTTTGTCCTGGCATTTTAGTTCTTGAAATTGCCACTGCCTAGCGTTAGCTGTTGTGTGACAGCCTTCGACTCTAAATACTCCGATGAACTGAACGATTCGATACTTTCGTGGCTTTTGCCTGTTATCGTTATGGCGACATTATTTATTGTGTTCAAATGGAAAATCATTAGAACGGAAAATCATTCCAAATACATCAATAGACTTTCATTCGTGTAAGATATTCGAAACACCGGCGCAACATACGTATATATACACGCCTGTCACACGACTACTAGCGCCACAGTGCGGCAAGGACGTTTTGCGAACAGCATTTAACTAACAGTGTCAGGGGGCTGGGGTAGGCTAAAATGATCTTTAAGTTCATCGTCACAAAAAGTGACGGTTTGCTTAGTTTTTCCCAACTGGGGGAAACCTAACGCCCTAGTTACTATTTTAGAACCGGAAATAAGTGAGTCTCTAGTTTCTTTTTGGAAACCGGACATGTGTAGCCCTTTAGTTACCTTTGCAGATGGAGAAATTCCGCCCAGTGACTTTTTGAAAACGGGCGAATAAGGTACTGTCTAGTGACTTTCTGAGAACCGGAAAAGAAGTTACCGTCTAGTGACTTTGAGAACGGGGCAAGAAGGTACTGTCTAGTGACTTTTTGAGAACTATACAAGTCATTATCCAGTGACTTTTTAAGTCAAGAGGACAGTTACTACCTGGTTTTTTTGAGAACTGGAAAATAAGTTACTGTCTAGTAACTTTTTGGGAACCGTAGAAGTTACTGTCTAGTAACTTTTTGAGAACAGAAGTTACTGCCCAGTAACTTTTTGAGAACAGACGTTACTGTCTAGTAACTTTTTGAGAACAGACGTTACTGTCTAGTAACTTTTCGAGAACAGACGTTACTGTCTAGTAACTTTTTGAGAACCGACGTTGATGTCTAGTAACTTTTTGAGAACTAAAAAGTAACTGTCTAGTGACTTTCTGAGAACTGGAAAATATGTTACTGTCTAGGGAACTTTTAAGCCGAGCGGGCAGTTACTACCTAGTTTCTTTTTGAGGACTTGGGAGGAACCTCCCTAGTTACGTTTTTAGAACTGAGGAAACGCATCTCCCTAGCTACTTTTCAAGCCAGGAAAAAAGCTATCACCTAGTTACTTTTTGCGTACTGAGGAGTGGTGCCACCCTAGTTACTTTTGACGTACCGGGGAGAAGTGCCGCCCTAGTTACTTTTTAATGAGTGAAACAGCTACTACTTAGTAACTTTTTTGTAGCCACGGAAAAGTAACGCCCTCGGTATAGTGGGGAACTAAAGGAGAAAGTTGTCCCTAGTTGCTTTTTGAACCTGTAGGAAAGTCCCTAGATGTTTGTAAACTAGGGGAAATTTGCCCTAGTCACTTTGATGAAAACCAGGAGAAAGTATCTTGCTAGGAAAGTATCTTGCTTGCAAAGTATATTGCCGGAAGTAACACCCCGGTTACTTTCCAGGGACGATGGAAGTGCGACTTGTTGGTCGTTTGCAATTAATTTTTACCCGAGTTTTCGAGTGCCCGCTTTCTAGTGACTCACCCGGTATATATGTGTATGTATATGATAACGAAGATAACGACATTACAGCAGAATTAAGGGGGCGCGAAAATTTTTAGCTGATTTCATGTTTTTTTTAAAGGTAAAATTTCTCCGCCATTTTTGATACTTTTCCATTACTACTTTTGGCTGTAATATGGTATATTTTATTTTCACTCATCATTCAAAATGGCGGAGGTATGGCTAAAAAAATATTCGACCGATCCTGATGAAATTCGGTATAAAACTTTCTGACCCAGGAAAAAAAGTTCATGTCTGAGTGGATATGTTCATATGTGTTTCAGATATTGTCATACATGTATCAGATATATTTATATCTGACATTTTACAGTATCATATACGATTAGGTCTGATCATATTCCACATCACATATGCATATAGAAGATCATATCTGATCAAATACAGTATCTGGTCTGACCATATATGAACTCATATCTGTTTATATCTGGCTAAGTATCAAGGCGAGTTGGTACCGTAAGTTCGTATCTGAACATACATGATGTGATATGTGAACGTATCTGTTTGTATAAGATCATATCCGATCAAATACGGTACCAGACTCCGCTATATAGATCTCATATATGTTTTTATCTGATCAGGTACCAAGGCGAGTTGGCAGCGTGAAATCATATCTGGACATATATGATGTGATATATGAGCAGGCACGTTCATATAAAATTTTATCCCATCAGATACGATACCAAACCTGGAAAATATACGAAGTCTCATATTCACTTATATACACTCTTCTTATATACTTACACTCACTTATATACACTCTTCTTATACACATATCTTATATACACTCATACCTTGTCGTATATGCAGTTCAGTTGTTCACACATGAAAACATCTGAATATATGAAACGATATATGAGGATATGAGACGATATCCGATCAGATGTGGCACCTCACCTGACTGTATTACATGTGATCATGCGAGTTACTATAATATTATTAATTATTAACACGTCAAGTGATGACGTGTTAACAACCCCGCTCTATATATGTAAACATTTTAATATCTTCGTGACTGCACTAACAAGATTTGATCTGTCTCAACAGGGTAAGATTTGCTCTGATATAGTCGGAGTCATACCTGGTCTGATGGTTCAGATAAACTATGATTCTATCATATGGGCAGGTCTATTGTTCATAGATGTCCAGGTCTGCTGGGATCCACGGTATTTTATTCTTATACGGACAGACAGTTCTGGTCCAATAAGATTAGATTTGCATGACATGATCAGATCCGGCCCAATAAAATCAGATCGACCTGACATGATCAGATCTGGCCCAATAAAATCAGATCTGGTCCAACAAGATCAGATCTTGCCTGGGGATTGGATCTGGTCAGACCTGCTGCGATATGGACGGGTCTGCTCTCGAAATCATCAAAATGGCTCTGATATGATCATACATGCTCAGATATAAGCTGTGACGGAAGATATTTCTCTAACCGGAAACGAGAACTGAACGAGAACTCAAATCGGGATCTGGTGCGAGAAACCGTCACCTTCGGCCGTTCCTCTCGTGCGCGTGCATCCGCAACCCGGGGCGCCAGAGACTTTGTTTCTCCGGTCGTCTCAACCGGAATAAACTGGGGTCGGGATGATCAAACCCGACCCGCCAGGCGGAGACTGGAGCTCTCCTTGATTTTTGTTGTCCCCCGGAATCCTAACCGGGTTCGGAGTCTGGAGACCTCCTCGATTTTTGTATCGCCGGAATCGTATAACCGGACTGAACAGGATGCACTTACACGGGAAAGAACGGTTGCGGTAAAACACGGCCGCTCAGGCTGTGGGATATGGTAGAGGGGTCGGGATTCACCGGAGAGTAGCGTGAGCGAGCGCGAGACCTGTCACTATCGCGACACCGGAAACGTCACTAATAAAACAAAAAAATCGGTTGTCTGTAAAGTCGGTTTACTGACGATAGTTGAACGTGACAACGTCATAAGAAAATACTGATGGAATGGTTTCATTTTTCAAAAGAAAATTTTTATTTTGTTTGTTTGATAGATATTTTGTATGGATATAGAGAAGGAGGTAAATGGAAATCACAATTGAATTGATCAAGTTACATTTATTTGTACGCATAAATACAATTATGTCAATTTTTATTTATTTTTTTTTACAATGTACATATTTTTTACAAGTATGCATGTGCTTTGAGCAATTGTTTTACAACTTTTATTTTTTCATAAAATTCTTCGTTCAGAAAATCATTTTAAATTTACAAAATACTTGAATAAAATTTATTGTTTAAATTTCTACTCGACTGTTAAAATTTAATTTTATTATTTTATAATAATAAATTTTGTATTGACATTATTTCTTTCAGCAAGTAAACTGAATAAAAGTTGTTGTTCAATTAGTTACTTAATTATTTTTGCAAATTTAATTGTAATTTGTTGTAAAAAAGTAATAATTTTGAATAATTTATTATAAGAATAAACTGTGATTAAATTATTGTTCATAAATTTTAAATTAAAAATTAAAAATTTGGAAACATCATTAAAATTTTTGTAACTCTAGCTTTTAAAAAGCCCGCCTCAATGTGTTTGATATAGGAGAAAATTGTTCCCTTTGACGGCTGGCTGGTCCAACCTGTCATTTCAGACACGTTGTTATGATATGTGGAAGATTTAACATTTATGTTTTAATTTTTTGAAATCATAGCTACGCTCGATAATTATTTCGATCGAATAGTAAAGCAATTGATTTTTACTCATCGTGAAATAGTTCTGTTAACTTATTGTTATAGTTTTGTCAATTATAGCATAACCTACAATCGCTGCACTAGCGGACCGATGCTATTTATTTTAATGATGAAAGCACGAATATTCGACAATATATCACTGAACATATATTTAATATCGAAAGAATCATTACCTTTATCGCCGCAATTATCGTTGCTATAAACAATTGACACCACATTCACTTTTCACTGCACTTCATACTTGACGAAAACATGTACATGTATTATTGTATAGCAGCTGTCCACGCGGACGCATCGCTCATGGCCTCTGCACATTGCGCGCGATGGGCGACAAGCGATGAGCGATATCCAATGAGAGCTCGAGTATGACGGAAATGCTCTATGAGAGTGACGTTGCCATTGGATATCGCTCATCGCTCGTCGCTCGTCGCTCGCAGTGTGCAGAGGCCATCACTCAAGTAGGAGAGAGACAGATGTCGAACGCTGCCGAACGCTGCCGAACGCGGAGGCCGATTGTGCCTCTTTGTCGCTCGTTCCGCGCTCTCGCTTACACTTCAAGCCTTAGATGGAACGCCTCAGAGCGAGGTAACGGCGATGAGTCATGCTTTTTCGTGCGTGCAGCCGGCTCCATCGAATTATAAGACGTTGTCACGTCAATAATTGTTTTATTTTTGATAGTGCGGGAGCCGGTGGCTTAACCACCCGTGAGCTTTTTACGTAACGCACTCAACGCGAACACGAACTGCACGCGAAACACCTACGCACGGGAGCGAGAGAGCACGACGACGTGCCTCTTACGCGAGAACGAGAGCGCGAGAGAGACACGACACGTCTCTCCATCGCGGCGTCTGATCGACGACCCTTTCAAAACCGGGAGCGATCGCGATCTCGGAGACAACCGTCTCACGCGAAGGTTCGGTAGCGACTCTGTTACGATAGCCGAAAAATCGGGAGCGATCGCGATTTTAGAGACAACCGTCTCACGCGAAGATTCGTTAGCAACTCTGTTTACCTCGCGCGACCAAGACCGGCGCGCGAGGGATTATGCGAGAGCGAGACAGAGCGCGTTAACAGAAAAAATGTCAACACGCTCGCGGCATCGGACCATGCGAAATCGCTGGTTCAAGCGAGAACGTTATCTCGTATAATATCGAGAGCTGAAATATTATTTCGGGAGCTGGAATATTCTAATAGAATATTCCTTTCGGAATCTATATTTTCTGCCCGAGTTACCCCGAAAACGGAACGGTAACAAATCGGGATCTTTTCTCATCGGTAACATGGAGGCTCTCGGGAATCGCATCCCCAGGTCACCGTGCGAAAGCGGGCAAAGCTTCTGTCCAGAAGCGCGGCGCGGAGATCTCCAGTCTCCGCCCGTAACCCAAACGGCCCGCTTTCCAGCACGATGCACCACTACGGTGGGGCGCCGGCGTTTCAGCCGGGCGTGCACCGATTCCCCGAGAGGCCTCACTGGGTGCATCCCTCGGTCGGGATTGCTCAGTACGTTGAGCCACACGCCGCTCGACCGAGTTCCGCACGCCAACCTAACCAAAACGGAAACATGACCCAAAACTTCAAACGTAACAAGACAGACATCCTAGAGAAAAGACCCTTAACACAAACGGATGGGTCGCAACCCGGGCATCGAGAGCATATCTTGATCATCGGTAGCATTTCTGTGACACAAAATCTCTGAAAATCAATTCTGTGAAAATCACGTCACAAAGCATACATGATCTGTCATGACACTACATGAACAGATATTGCCAATTTTCTTGTCTGATCATATCTGATTCTACAGATGTGATTCAGATATATTCAGATATGAACTTTTTTCCCGGGACGAGTCGAAAAATAGCTGATTTTCGCGATCTTTTGTCGACGGTTAAAATACGCTAATTAGTCTGCTCTTTTTATGTCAAATCAAAGCACTCATGAAGAACAGAAATGCATTTTTTGTCATTAGACGATACATTTTTACATTTTTAAACGTTTAAAATGGATTGTCACTACACAATACATTTCTAAACGTTTATTTTATTTACATTTTTTTAACGGTTGAAAATGACTTCGAAAAAAGGAGTCCTCAATGTGTACACGATTAATTGGTGATGCCAGGTCAATTTTTACAACCGTCTATATTATCGGATAATGCAAAAAAATCGATTTTATGATAATTTTACTCTGTCATGATCCTTTCATCTGAAATAAAATCAACGAAGATTTTCCTTTCATTAAGGGGCCAGTCCACTTTGGAGCCACGAAAAAGGCTATTTTCGCGATTTTTTTTGAGGATTTTATAAAAGATATGAATATAAAAGTTGTTGGGCTTGATAAATAGACCTGAAATACATTTAAAAAAAATTTAATTCATTTTAATTCATTTTTAAGTACAAAAACTATAGTTTAACGTAACGCCTCAAAAATAGGTGGGCTAGGTGGCTCCATCACAACTCGGCAACGGCTTGTCTGAAACAAAAAAAATCAAAGTCCATTAGATTCGGTATGACACCAGCTGCAAAATGACCCTCGGATATAAAGTTTTATCAAAAAATAAAAAAATGGCCGATGAAAAACGAAAAAAGTATTTTAAAAACGCGTTTTTTCGCAGTTTTTCGCAACAAAAAAGAGTAAAAATCAAAATTTTACAACCATCGAGGGTCATCTTGTTGCGAATCATGTTTACAATATGTGGTTCAAATTTCAAAAGAATCGGTTAATTAGTTTTAGAGATACGATGGAGCTAGATTTTGAAAACGTTGTTTCGCGAAAAACGCGTTTGAAGTTTATACTATGAAAAACTCTTACCTAAACTCAATCGACAACTCCTGCACCGTACAAAATCCCTTCCGATTGCTCATCATCGTCGATTTCCTCAAGTCTTGCTTGCTTTCGATTTTTTGAAATTTTCAAAGTGGACTGGCCCCTTAACACTCATACGCAGAATATGAACCAAGAAAAAGTGAGAAATGTTGAAAATCGATGAAATGGTACGCTTTTAAACGAAAAATTGAAATTTCCGAAAAAAATTGCCTATATTTTTCAACTATTATTTTTTCTTTTTTTTTAACATTTAGGTTCATGTTTTGGACAATAAGGTTCCCGGGAAAAAAAGTTCATATCTGAATCATATCTGTAGAATCAGATATGATCAGACAAGAAAATTGGCAATATCTGTTCGTGTAGTGTCATGACAGATCATGTATGCTTATATCTGAGCATGTATGATCATATTAGAGCCATTTTGATAATTTTGAGAGCAGACCCGTCCATATCGCAGCAGGTCTGACCAGATCCAATCCCCAGGCAAGATCTGATCTTGTTGGACCAGATCTGATTTTATTGGGCCAGATCTGATCATGTCAGGTAGATCTGATTTTATTGGGCTAGATCTGATCATGTCAGGCAAATCTAATCTTATTGGACCAGAACTGTCTGTCCGTATAAGAATAAAATACCGTGGATCCCAGCAGACCTGGACATTTATGAACAATAGACCTGCCCATATGATAGAATTATAGTTTATCTGAACCATCAGACCAGGTATGACTCCGACTATATCAGAGCAAATCTTACCCTGTTGAGACAGATCAAATCTTGTTAGTGCAGTCATGAAGATATTAAAATGTTCACATATATAGAGCAGGGTTATTAACACGTCATCATTATACACGGTATGAGTGTATAAGACTTCGTATATTTGCCAGGTTTGGTATCGTATCTGATGGGATAAAATTTTATATGAACGTGCCTGCTCATATATCACATCATATATGTTCAGATATGGTTTCACGCTGCCAACTCGCCTTGGTACCTGATCAGATAAAAATATATATGAGATCTATATAGCGGAGTCTGGTACCGTATTTGATCGGATATGATCTTATACGAACAGATACGTTCACATATCACATCATGTATGTTCAGATACGAATTTACGGTACTAACTCGCCTTGGTACTTAGCCAGATATAAACAGATATGAGTTCATATATGGTCAGGCCAGATACTGTATTTGATCAGATATGATATTCTATATGCATATGCGATGTGGAATATGATCAGACCTAATCATATATTATAATGTAAAATGTCAGATATAAATATATCCGATACATATATGACAATATCTGAAACATATATGAACATGTCCACTCAGGCATGAACTTTTTTCTCGGGGTTACACTGTGATGATGCCCGTTTAGAAGACCGTGCCGTACCACCGACGTTTTTAAAGATTAATTTTAAAAAGATACCATGTAACGGCCAAAAGTAGTAATGAAACATCCCTTAAGTGATAACACCACTCTAGGATATGGAAAAATCGTTTTTTTTTCGGCTTAAAAAATACTTTAGGGTCACAAAAACAATATGCAATTGGTGCAGTAGCGATTTTTTTTTTAAACGTTTAATTCTCGATTTCGCCGCAACGCCTCGGACGTCGTTCAGGCGCTTCGTACAACTTCAAACGCGTTTTTCTCGAAACGACTTTTTTCAAACCGGGAGGACGGATTACTCGACCACCTCTGCATGGATCGATGTGAAATTTCGATAGTAGCTTCACAGTTACATTCTCTATGGGAGTACCTAGCCGTTTTTTGATTAAATGAAAACTTTTTTTCCATAAACAATTCACTGCTTATTTTTTGGGCAAAAAATCGATTTATTTATTTCAAAGTTGGCTATTTTTGCAAAATTTGATTAAAAACATCCCTACGTAGTCCCATAGCTAATAATATATAGATATTTTTTTAGTTTTTGTTCCAGATCTTATACTTTACGAGAAAACCGTCCTCCTGTGAAGTTATTTGTAAAAGAAAACCCGTTTTTTCAAGATGGGCTCTGTCGCCACCATTTTGTATGGAAATTATAATACACCATTTTTTTAATACTTTAATATGTGTTAAGGGCGGAGTGAAGTATTTAAATTTTTTTTTCATTTTCTTAAAATTTTTTAAATGAATGCATAATATATCAAGAATATTGTGTTAAAATTTCAAGTCGATCGGAGTAAAATTGACGAAGTTATGAGTATTTGAGCGTCTATTGCTCCATGCCGTTCTCTTCTCTTCTGCGTTTTTCAAACCGTTTTTCTGAAACTTGTCATATTTGAAGTCCGTGTGCACGATAACTCAAAATCTACTGGACCAATCGCTTTGAAATTTTGCACAGTACTTCTTCACATAATTCACCAGGTATTGTCGAGAGCTTTTTTGTTTTTTTTAATAATTACTAATTTTTCAACAACAAATTAGCCGATTTTTTTTAGCGAAAATCGGGTTTTTGGCTCCCAAGTGCTACGAAAAATCGAAAAATCGAACAAAAAAAATCCTCCCGTCATTACCTCGAGAAACATCTCCTTTAACAAATGCATTTTGATTTTTTTGTTTCAAATGATTCTGTTGCGAGTTATGGTGCACACCGCAAACCAACTTTTTTTCGAGGCGCCTCCGGGGTTTAATTTTCACTCGCTCAATTTTGAATATTTTGCAATGCAAATTTAGGACAATGTTCTTCAAATGTTACTTTATTATATGTAAATTTTTCAATAAACGAACACTATGTGTTACGCCAAAAAAAAATCTTAAAAACATGCCTTTTTTCGCCGAATTAACTTTACCGCACCGTTAAATAAACCATCTCAAAATAAATCCTATTCCTTTTTTCAAAAATTGTCAAAATTAGGCCTTATTTTCTGCCGCTAGACTGGTGTTATCCCTTAAGTCTCAAAACGGTGAAGAAATCTTTCCTTTTCGACAAAAAAAAACCACGAAAGTCAGCATTTTTTTCCCCGCCTAATGGTATCTGCCCCCTTAATAACTATGCGCCAGACGTTTGAACGTACCAGCCCAGAAACGACCACTCGGATCGATCTTTCCATCGTTGAACCTCGTGCCGCTGCGATCGCCGTCCACGGTCGCGAGAACCTTAATCGCCGGATCGGAATTGCTCGCTGTAGGATCCCATGTAATGTGCACAACGTCGGTGCCGGCTCCGCCGATGAACGCGTTCTTTTTTCCCGCGACCGGAATCGCCACGCCGAGCTGGCCATTCTCTAAGAAACGAAAAAAGATTCGCTTATTTCGTATTTTTTTTTTTATGGCTAAATACATGAGTATATATACAGGGTGTCCCATTTTAATCTTACACCTGAATTTTCTCGAAAAATATTGCTCGGACGAAATATTGTGTGGAACAAAACTTCTAGGGATTGAAGGGGGACGTTTGAAAAAAATTTATTTGAGGAGCCAAAATTCAAAATGGCGGCGTTACAAAGGCTGACATGTTTTTTTCAAACGGAAAAATACCTTTTTTTTATTGCCAAAAAATTTGTCAGCTGAAAACTAAAAACTTTTGTTGAAAAAATTTTTTGATAAAGTTCATAGTTTTCAAGTGAGAACATCATTTTCAATTATTTCAGATGTATCCAGGATTTGTGTGTGTGTGTGTGTGTGTGTGTGTGTGTGTGTGTGTGTGTGTGTTTTTCTACCCATCGTGATCAAAGTTCGTCAAGGATTTAAAGAAACACGTTTTTGGGCCTGAAAATGCCACAAACGCTATTAAAATGAAAAAAAAACTATTTTTCATCGATTTTCCTCCAAAATTTTCTCATGAAATATCGTCCAAATTTGAAAACAAAAAAAAACCCAAAATTTTCAACAAAAAAATTTGATTCTTTTTTTGTTCAAGTGGTCATACATTCGAAAATACAACATTGAGCGGCTTGCCGTGAGACATTTAGTCTAATTGTCCCTACCACCGGCATTTGCGTTAGCCAAAGCGTAGGAGGCTGCATGGCTGAGTCTGTTGCAGACCATTCGCGTTACCCAGAACTTGAAAACTATGAACTTTATCAAACGTTCTCACTTGAAAACTATGAACTTTATCAAAAAATTTTTTCAACAAAAGTTTTTAGTTTTCAGCTGACAAATTTTTTGGCAATAAAAAAAAGTTATGTTTCCGTTTGAAAAAAACATGTCAGCCTTTGTAACGCCGCCATTTTGAATTTTGGCTCCTCAAATAAATTTTTTTCAAACGTCCCCCTTCAATCCCTAGAAGTTTTGTTCCGCACAATAGTTCGTCCGAGCAATATTTTTCGAGAAAATTCAGGTGTAAGATTAAAATGGGACACCCTGTGTATATATAAATATAAATGTATATACGAGGGATTCGCCGTCAATTCGGCCACTTTTTTTTTCGACCATCTCAGATCTGCCCCATAATTGGTCACATCAAAGTACTACTAAAAGGCATTCTATGTGAATTTTTTCAGATTTTTTAATTCAACATTATAGAAAATGCCGTTTTTTTCCAAATGAATATATCTCGGAAACTAAAAATAACTGAAAAAAAATGTCCGTACATAAAAGTTGTTGTTTAGTGTTAGCTTTCGAGCGGACGACTTGAAATAATTTTTACGTTCCGGTAACGCTGATTTTTTACCAAAAAAGGGGATATTATTTTTTTTTTATTAAAAAACGGCCATTTTTTTGGCTGAAAAAATGACAGAGTCTTCCAGTATGTCTGACGATATCGCAAAAAATCGCCAGTGCGGTACGGATCGAGGTTCTAGGGTAAAAAAAATGGAACCGCACAAATTAATTTTTTATACCGGAACTTCGCTCCGTGCTACTCTGGCGATTTTTTTGCGATATCGTCAGACATCCTGAAAGACTCTGTAATTTTTTCAGCCAAAAAATGGCCGTTTTTTAATAAAAAAATAATAATTTCCCCCTTTTTTGGTACAAAAATCAGCGTTACCGGAATGTAAAAATTATTTCTAGTCGTCCGCTCGAAAGCTCACACAAAACTACAACTTTCATGTACAGACATTTTTTTTCAATTATTTCTAGTTTCCGAGATATATCCATTTGAAAAAAACGGCATTTTCTAAAATGTTGAATTAAAAAATCTGAAAAAATTCACATAGAATGCCTTTTAGTAGTACTTTTATATAACCAATTTTGGGGCAGATCTGAGATGGTCGAAAAAAAAGTGGCTGAATTGACGGAGAATCCCTCATATATAAAAAAAATAATAGTAATAATAGTCATAAAATAGTATACACAAAAATGGCTTCACAATAATAAAGAAGTTCACTATAATTGTGAAGACATTTTTTCTATTTTTTTACTGTATCCTTATTTTGAAAACTACTATTTTTTGTTCTATTGGTTTTTTCAATTATTATAACTATATGTTATAATATATTTTTATAATTATATATTAATTATATATTATTATAATTCAATTATTCTCTGTTATTGTGAAATATTTTTTTTCTACTATTTTTATATTTTATTCTTTTTTTCAATTATTCTCTATTATTGTGAAGTCATTTTTTTCTATTATTGTTTTATATATACGTTTTTTCGTGTGCATTTATTCAGTACTACATTATTATTAATCTTCTATGGGAAATTGTAAGCAATAGTTATATTTACTTATGTAGGCATTCGTTACGTTTCCCGTAGCAGGATTGTAGCAATGGAGCCTCTGATTAGGTAGGTCAACAAAGTAGAGAACCTGATCATCGATGTCCCAGTGCGGCCCCTCGGTCAGTGTATGCGGACCGGAAATAGCTTCAATGCAGATTTCATTTTTTCTCGAGCAGCTTCCTGCTTCGGTAGACCTTGAAAAATTATTGGAATGCGTGAGATTTCAGCTAATATTTTCCTCTATCTTTCTCTCTATCACTCTTCTTTTCTCTGTCTCCCTCTTTTTCTCTATCAAGAAGATGAACGATTCACAATTATCCCTGATAAATTTATTTTCCCGGAAGAGAAAATAATCGCGACGCTTAAGAATCAATAAAACAACAATGATTGGGTACTTGAAAACTTTCATTGCTGAAGATATTTTTCGATTCATTCTACTTGTATCCTGGAAAATACTTATTCGAGAATAAATTCTTGTGAGGTAAAATCTCGTCAAGCACTTCATTGGAAACATGTTTATTATTTTATACAAATGTGTGTGTATATAGATATATACATATATCAGGTCGATGAACAATTAAAACTTATAGAAATCAATTTTATAGAAGTACAAATATTTTGAATGTAATGTTTTATGCATCGGTAAAATGTCACGCAGATACGAATCTTTTAACGTCTTACACCTACCCGTAACTCTCAGCTATTTTGCCGAGCTGGGACCGACGATTGTCATTTATTTTCCGGCGCGAGAGGCGCCTCGCTATGAGCTCGATAGCAGCGACACCTCTCGGTAGTCGCGCGAAGTGAAAGTGCATGCACCGTATGGGCCAGCCTCATGACACTGGCCTACTATTCCTATACGATAAACGAAAACGCGTTTTGTCCTGGCATTTTAGTTCATGAAATCGCCACTGCCTAGCGTTGGCTGTTGTGTGACAGCCTTCGGCTCTAAAAACTCCGATGAGCTGCACGATTCGATACTTTCGTGGCTTTCGCCTGTTATCGTTATGGCGACATTATTTATCGTGTTCAAATGGAAAATCATTAGAACGGAAAATCATTCCAAATACATCAATAGACTTTCATTCGTGTAAGATATTCGAAACACCGGCGCAACATACATTTATATACACGCCTGTCACACGACTACTAGCGCCACAGTGCGGCAAGGACGTTTTGCGAACAGCATTTAACTAACAGTGTCAGGGGGCTGCATTGGGCCGACTGATAAAAACCCAGGTAGCAAAACGTTATCTACATGGCATCCGAAAGATATCCCGAAACGGATACGGATAACTTTTTGGTTGTCCAAAAAGACGCCGTTTTGTATTACAAAACGTATCACTCATGTCCGCTTGGCAGATAACTTATTTGTCTCCGATAGTTAACTATACGGCAACTTTTAATGGTTAACAAAGTGTCGACAAAAGGTTAACTCTTTTCGGTTGTCGGTACGTTAGCGCAGTCATCAAATCGATATATCTTAAAGATATCTTCTTGAAGGCAAAAAATGCCAAGATACCATTGCCATAAAAAAATCGTCCAATAGGCATCCGAATGAGGTTAACAAAACGAAATCTAAACAGTATCGAAGAGTACTATCGAAAGGATATCTAATTATTGGCAATATATATGTATAACAATATCCTATCCATTTCTTTATAAAAATTAACCTATTAATAGTCTAGAATATTTAATATGGCTCAATAATCTAGACTGTTAATGAGTTAATTTTTATCATGAAGAAATTGATGAGATATTGTTATGTCGATTTCGAAGTGGGCTAGGTCATGATAAATAAAACATCGATTAATTCATTATAAGTTAAATATAATTTAATATTATAAAAACGGTACAGTCGTTATTAGGCTTCCCTCCGTTTGCAGTCACGTCTTTTGGTGGTTGCCATGCTCCAAGCGATCCCGTAGATAACCTCAAAAGCAGACACGCTTATATAATAAAAAGATAGTACATTAAACACATATATGTACTCACAGAGGCGAAAAGAATAGTAGGATAAAAGGCACTTACCTATATATCTTTCAGCACCTTTATTTTTTCAACTACTTGTTGTTACATACAATCTTTTGCCGGTGAAATGAAATATGACACGCTACATTCGCAATATGAACGTTGGATGTGATCTTTAGGACAACATTTGGATGACTTTTTACTAATCCTCGCCAATACGAAATATCTTAAAAGAGAGCATATTACCGATATCTGAAAGCTGTCATGAAAAAGACGTCTTATGTAATTCATCTTTATGATATCCTTTGGATAACGTTGAACTAGATACAATAGATAACAGTAAATAGATAACTTTTTGATAACTTGAAAAAGTCACCAATTGGATAATATTTTGGGATGCCTTTTAGACATTCGTTTTCATCGCCGAAAGATATCATAAAAGATAACTTTACGGCAGCATTATACGAGATGTCATTTGAAACATGTCGAATAATTATCTTACGGTCATGTCTTAAAGATAACCTGAGAACGGTAACTTATCGACGTCAATTAGACATTTATGTTGCCTGGGAACCAATAGATTACCCGTGAAAAAGCTAAAAGGCGCTTGTTTCTGTTTTAATTATTTTTCTACGTAATATTAAGGTAGTACGTGCGCGAACCTCCTCATTAGAAAAAAAGTTGATTTTTTTTTATGCTGTAGTAGAAACATAAAAAATGACATCCGCGAAAACTCTGCAGGCCTTACCGGCTAAATACAATAGAAATTAATTCACGAAATCAACGCATTTAACCCGCACCATATAGGGAATCCGTGCGGATCGAACTTTGGAACGGAAATAATAATATTTGCCGGTCAGATCAGAGCTATGCGAAAAGCGACGAATAACACGAAAATTGTCGCGGTCACGTATGCTCCATAATAAATATAGGTTACGGGACATTTCGAGCAGATATCATCGATTCAATCGACTCATTTTTGCGTTCGCTTACCGCATTACACATACACTACAACACACGATTACACATACGGTAAACAAACACATGCTTGACATGTATCGAAAGCACCTGAATACAGCGTTGCCACGGATATTGCCAGAATTATAAAATGGCGGCCTGTGACAACTCAAGTCAAATCTGATTGCGATTTTACTTCACTTACCAAACTATAATACATACAGTTATTACATGCACTTCTCAAATAATTATTTTCTGTATCATGTTTATTACTATACCCAAATACATTATATTTTGCTTTTTTCAGATTCAATAATTTATAGATTTTCTGTCGACTAGTCAATCCGCTAGTACTACCTTAAGGCGGTTGGAGCGTTAATCACAATCCAAGATAACAAGTAAATAAAAATATATTTCATTGTCCCAACTATATACGTAGCCTTCGTTATGTCACTCAATTATTCATTCTTATGAACGATCATCAATGGTATTAAAAAACACATTTTCTGTATAGTTAATATACAGCAAAGGTGTTTTTCTTCAATACACATAGATCCCAACTATTCATTAGGCTCCTTTGAATTGCTAAAGCGTGATCGCATCTTCCCCGTGCCAGCGATCGCATCGCGCGTGCGCGGGCACGCATGCGCAACGACTCCCTTCCAGACGCCACGCACGCACACACGAGGGTGCGTGGCGTCAATCACCCGTGCCGTAGTCTATCAGCGCCCGTCGCGGTCTAACTTCCTCACGCCGAGATTATCGCAAAGATATCAAAGGATGAGTGAAAACCAAAAGAAAAAAAGTAAATATTTACATAATCGGATGTTGCCTCGTCGCTGCTGAACAATCAACGGTGTCGAATGCCTGCGAGCCCCTTTAGAGAGAGAGAGAGAGCGAGAAAGAAGCCGCGATGTTTTCCCACTAGATGGCGCCTCAGTACCAGCGATTCTCCAAGAATCTTTCCGTTCGCGTTTCTTTCTCTCTGCCTTGATTTACTTTTCCCGAAAGATTTCGGAATCGCTAATTTTCTCTCGGTCACCTCCCGCCAGGGAATAAAGACCCACAATAATAATAACAATATCAACGAGAACTGCGCACACGGCGACGACCGCCTAACCGAGCCGAGCGAAGATAAAGCCAACACTGCGCGATCGTTTTATCGTTGTTGCGCGTATCGCACGACTGCTGTTTCGTCGCGTCGAGTGCAATTCTAAACGTCGCTGGAGAATCGCATCTTCGCTATATATTGGCTCGGGGCGAGTCGCGGGGCGTTCTAATCCCAGCCATCATTGTATTATCCTTCGTTTACTTTTGCCCACATTATCGTGAACTGCGCGCGCGATAAGTAACATCGCAGATGCGCGAGCTCCATTTTTATTCTCTCTATCCTCGTCTCGATAAAACGCTTTTGAACGGAAAAGAATCTTTACCGCGTTGCAACACTCAATCCTCGAGAATTATCGCGATAAACGGTTGCCAGTTTTCTTCTTTTTTTTTCGTGTCGTTCGTCGAGGAGCGAAGAGTCGGAAATTTTGTGTAGGTCGTGCGATAAGGAGATTCTGATTTATCGTTATTTGTTGTTTGAAAAGGTCGAGTTTGGGGGGGAGGGGGCGGGGCGTTCGAATGGATTATATATTTTTTATCCTACGGGCTTTCCATCCGTTACACTATTTCTGAATATTTGTCCCTTCACGACTTCCGGTCCCGAGGAGAACCGCCCCACCCCCTTGGAGTCTTGGAATATTTTAATTATATTGAATATTATTGATACGTTTGGTACAAATATACCAAATATTCACACAAAATTGGTGAATATTTTTGAATCAAACGTTGACGAAAAATCGCACGTTTTCTTGTTTTTTGAAAATCATGTGAGGTGACGTATGGATAGTTCAATTTTTCACCAGCTTTAAAGGATTTTTTCCCCGACAAACTGGTGAATTTCGTTTTATTTTTTATTTTTGATTGAATTTTTTTATTTTTTAATTTTCATTTAATAAATTCAACTTCGATTCAATTTGATTCGATTTAAATTATTTTAATATTAATTGTATTACAGTACTACCTCTATAAGAGAGCGGTCTAGGGCGGTTAGGGGAAGAAATTCTCGAGAAATTCGTCGCCGAAGCCTTCCCCCACCGCTAGGTTAGCGCGCTCGAAAATCGCGCATGTGGTAGCGTGTATGTGTTTCTCCACTCGAACTCGATAAGAGAGCGCCAGCTGATCACGAAAATGAAGCCGTCTCTACGATTCTTGCGGACGTCAACAGGACTCTATACTCTGATGTATAATATATATGTTATGATACATACATATTGTACATGCTGTACGATATTTGCATTTATTACTACTACTCATAAACATATCTCTAGTATAATGTAGCCTCGATAATTTTTATCAATATCAATAATATTCTATGCTGTGTCAATGTCTATTAAAATATATTTTACTTGCATTAAATTACTACTAGAAATTTAATTATGGTGCATGTTTTTTTCTCCGACTTTACGGCTCAAACGTATATATTATTATACAAAGGAATATTATCCATTTGACAATCGTGCGACGTGCGATTTTCTGAAATCGCTCGCGATCTCTTATCGAGTTGTCCGCGACAAACTCGAGAGGCCTCGGGTACACTGGACAGCTCGAGCTAGGTGGGGGAAGCCATAAAATGCGCTCAAGCGGAACGGCGGGGAAATTCTCTCTTAGCGAGGGCTCTCTTAGAGAGGTAGTACTGTATCAAAATTCACCATCTCGGATCCTGGATTTAGATAAAAGACCCAATATAGCGAATATCGCGAGTAAATATATATTTAAAAAACGTTAAAATCGAACAAAAAATTGGATACGATTGGAGCACAATTGACGTGTCGACATACAGCAAGCAATGCAAACATAGGAAAACGAGTGTACTCGTTGGAAGATTAGGAAGGCAAGGTGATCAGCGGAGAAATAAAATAAACGTGGGTGAGGATAAGATGTGGTAAAGTCGAGAGCACATGGGATTGAAGTTTGCATCGTTGGAGTGTAATGAAAATGAGTTTTTTTTGTTACTTCTTCGTATTTATTTTAGTACCTACATTTTAGCTACAAAAATCCCTCAACCATTTCTTAAGATGCTTATTCGGAGAGCTGCAATCGAATTTTGCAAAATCGTTTTGGCTTTCGTAATAATAATGAGGAAATAAAAATATGAATTTTCGTTGCATTTCAACGATGCGACTAACTTCAGTACCGTAAGAGAGGCGGAAAAAAAGGTATGCAGGCGCCACATGCAGAATATGCAGGGAAGCAATTGAAAATAGTAAGAATTTGCTGAAATTTATTGAGGATATTTGCAAACAGGCGTTACGACTCCGTGTAAAATTTCATATACTTCGTCCGCGTGATTGGTGAGCAATTAATTATGGAAGTTCGGCTCGTATACACGGGCGACATAGCAAAAGCTTTATGAGAACTCCAATACGACTGTCGTAGCATAATAAAAATAGTGAGAATTGATTGGAAAGAGGCGAAAAAAATTCTTGAGATTTTTATGAATAATTTCAACGAAGAGTACACAGCGTTTTATCTGTCTCGTTATCGAGATATTCGTGAAATAAAACAGGAAATTTCGGTTGATTCGTGTAAAACGATAAAGCGCCCTACGGTACGTGGCAACCCCAGGCAGCATAAATGTCCAATTGACGTCGATAAGTTACCGTTGTCAGGTTACCTTTAAGACATGACCGTAAGATAACTATTCGACATCTTTCAAATGACAACCCGTATAATGCGGCCGTAATGTTATCTTTTATATCTTTCGGCGATGAAAACGGATGTCTAAAAGGTATCCCAAAATATTATCCAATTGGTGACTTTTTCAAGTTATCAAAAAGTTATCTATTTACTGTTATCTATTGTATCTAGTTCAACGTTATCCAAAGGATATAATAAAGACGAATTACATAAGACGTCTTTTTCATGACATCTTTCAGATATCGGTAATATGCTGTCTTTTAAGATATTTCGTATTGGCGGGAAATAGTAAAAAGTCATCCAAATGTTGTCCTAAAGATCACATCCAACGGATCACTTTTATCATAGTGCGAATGTAACGTGTCATTTTTCATTTCACCGGCAAAAAATTGTGTGTAACAACAAGTAGTTGAAAAAATAAAGGTACTGAAAGATATATACGCGAGTGCCTTTTATCCTACTATTCTTTTCGCCTCTGTGGGTACATACATGTGTTTAATGTACTATCTTTTTATTCTAAAAGCGTATGTCTGCTTTTGAGGTTATCCACGGGATCGCTTGGAGCGTGGCAACCACCAAAAGGCGTGACTGTATCGGGAGAGAAATCTCATAACGACGGTACTGTTTTTATAATATTAAATTACATTTAACTTATAATGAATTAATCGATGTTTCATTTATAAGGACCTAGCCCACTTCGAAACCGACATAACAATGTCTTATCAATTTCTTCATGATAAAAATTAACTTATCAACCGTCTAGATTATTGAACCATATTAAATATTCTAGACTATTAATAGGTTAATTCTTATAAAGAAATGGATAGGATATTGTTATACATCTATATCGCCAATAGATATATTTTCGATAGTACTCTTCGATACCGTTTAGATGTCGTTTGGTCAACCTCATTCGGATGCCTATTGGACGACTGTTAGATGGCAAGTGGTATCTTGGCATTTTGTGCCTTTAAGGAGTAAGGCCACTGTAAATTTTTTGAAAAATCGATTTTTTTTTATTGGCTTAAAAAATAGTTTAAACCCTCTAGTTTAAAAATAGTTTAAATCCTTTTAACTTCTTTTTTTAATTTTTTCCAATAAAAAACTATTCGCAAAACTTTAAACGCGTTTTTCTCGAAACATGGTTTTTCAAAATGGCACGCAGCATAACTCGAACAATTTTCATTTTTTTTACTTGAAATTTTAACCAGATGTGAACATTTACATTATCTTGAGAATGTCGATCGGAATTTTCAAGAACTTTATTTATTGATTTTTTATTAACAAAAAACTTGCCGTTTTTTACGTCAAAAATCAATTTTTTTTTCAAACGCACGCCAAATCCACAAAAATTGATACTTTTTAAAATCCGATCGACATTCTCTAGCTATAGCCCTCTAAATTAATGGTTTTTTTTTTGTTCTAGATTCAAAAGTGCACCAGTGGTGCTGCGTGCCGCGGAGCCCTGGAAGCAAAACATGTCCCGGGAAGATAGCTGTGGAATGGCCATTTTGTTTTTTTTTTACTGTAAAAAAATTTTATAATAAAGTTTAATGTATGCCCGATAACACCATTAAAAGTTTTTTTTCAAATACCTTCAATTTCGGGAGCAAAAAATTAGTGAAAAAACCTTTTTTTTGGGCCGTTACAGTGGCCTTACTCCTTAAGAAGATATCTTTCAGATATATCGATTTGATGACTTTGCGCTAACGTACGGACAACCGAAAAGAGTTAACCTTTTGTCGACCCTTCGTTAACCATTAAAAGTTGCCGTATAATTAACTATCGGACACAAATAAGCTATCTGCCAAGCGGACATAAGTGATACGTTTTGTATTACCAAACGGCGTCTTTTTGGACAACCAAAAAATTATCCGTATCCGTTTCGCGATATCTTTCGGATGCCATATAGATAACATTTTGCTACCTGGGAAAGCTTTAAGCGCGTCCCTGATGGAAATCCGCTTATTGGAATTCGACAAATAATGTTGAAATCTGTTAAAAAATGTCAGAAACTGTGAAAATGAATAGATTCTAACATAATTTGATGGAATCGTACATATTTTGATAGATTCTGTCGGAAATAATCTATGGAAATCGGACAGAACCTCACATATTATGTTAACTTTACGAAATGTCATAAAATCACAGAATTCGATACTTTCTGTCATCTTTTTGTCAGAAAATGTCATCTTTTAACAAAAAATGATAAAATTAATTTTCCATTTTTTGACATATTGTTGCATCGAAAAGAATGACAGAAAATGACAAAAAATGATAGAAAACGATAATTTTCATCATAATTTGTTGTCACATTTTTGTTGAATTCTGACAGATTTCAGCTGCCATTAAATCACAGAGTTTGATACTTTCTGTCATCTTTATGTCGGAAAATGTCATCTTTTAACAAAAAATGATAAATAAGTTTTCCATTTTTTGACATATTGTTGCATCGAAAAAAATGACAGAAAATGTCAAAAAATGATAGAAAACGATAATTTTTATCATAATTTGTTGTCACATTTTTGTTGAATTCTGACAGATTTCAGCTGTCATTAAATTACAGAATTTGATACTTTCTGTCATCTTTATGTCGTCTTTCTGTTATCTTTATGGAACTTAAGAGGGCTCAATAAGGAGCAAACAATATTCAACCGTACTAATTATATTTTTATCTATGTATTTTATCTGCGTCTCTGTATGTTGAATATTTTTTAAGATCTCAACAGTTGCCAAATATGTGTCACTAAATAAAAGTATTATTGAATATAAAGTCCCAAATTTCTTTCTTTCAGCATTTCCATTAAAATTTACAAAATTATATGTAAATTCCATCAAATATTGACGAATTCTGACAATTTATTATCAGAATCGATAATTAAATGTCAAAATTCATCAGAATATATCATATATTTATAATGCAAAATGTCAAAAGTTAACAAGTTCGGTCATTATATGACAAAAAATAAAAAAGAATGATATAATTTGACAGATTCGGTCATATTTCATGAATGTTAAAGAATTCCATTTCATTCCATTAAATAATGTCATTTAATGACGAAAATCTCACAAAAAATAAGAAAGAATGATATAATTTGACATATTCGGTCATAATATTTTATAAATGTTGAAGAATTCCATTATATTCCATCAAAAAATGACATTTAATGACGAAAATCTCACAAAAAATAAGAAAGAATGATATAATTCGACAGATTCGGTCATAATATTTCATGAATGTTGAAGAATTCCATTTTATTCCATCAAAAAATGACATTAAATGACGAAAATCTCACATAAAATGGAAAACTCTTACGACATTATATGACATATTATGTAAGATTCTGACAGAAATTACTGAATTATAACATTACTTTTCTGATAAAATATGACAGATTCTGTAAAACATGTTCCAATTTCCGGTCAGAAATCATGAACTTCTCACAGAAAATGTCAAATCTCGAAATAATATGACAGATTCTGTCGTATAAATGACATATTCTGACATTATTTCTCATTGAAAGTTGACGGAATATTATCAAATCTGACATTTTTTGTTAAAATCTGACGAATTCCAATAAGCGGATTTCCATCAGGGGTTTTGCTCGAAACTATGCTTTTCAAAACGGTGTACCAGGTGTATAAGTATGAAACCGGAATTTTTGTACAGAAAAAATACGTTTATTGTAATGATATGATACAAAGTATCATATCATTACCGTAGGTACATCCGCCAGTTGTTGTTGTGTTTGAGCGTCGTTTTCGTCCAACAAGGCTTGCAGGTCAGCGTCTTCAAACTTTTTCGGTGGTCTTCCACGTTCTTCGTTCCTCACGTCAAAATCGCCACTTTTGAACCGTTTGAACCACTCGAAACACTGTGTTTTACCGAGAGCATGCTCAACAAACGCCTCCACAAGCATTCGATGCGATTCGGCTGCGGTTTTCTTCAGATGAAAACAGAAAAGTAGTGCTGTCGGCAAATCGTAATTTGTTGGCACAAAACTCGACATGTTTATCTCTAATAAACTAATGCTACTGAATGAAACTCGTGTTATTGTGAGTTGGAAATCTTTGTCGGATGTCAATACAATAACAAGACACCGCTGACGTGATGTGTCGTGTGTAACTGCATCGACATCTAGCGCCACCTATGGGCAAATTCCGGTTTCATACTTACACACCTGGTACACGATTTCCCGACATCTAATCAACAGATTAAATTGGAATTCGGTACACTTATTCAGTGTAATAGTAGTTTAGTCTTGACCGGAGATTTTCTTCCCAACCTTTTTTCTTCATTAGCTATTGAGAATTATGATGTGATTTTTCCTCGAAAAATCAGAAAAAAATCGCTGATGTTTTTTTGATAATCGAAACACGATAACAACAAAAAGCTCGGTCACCCCAATATTATACATTTTAAGAAAAAAAAATTTTGTTTGTTTCGTATCAACCGTGTGGCCAAAATCAAGTACACCGTTGAGCGTCTCACGTTCAAAGGTCCTCCACGAGATTGTTTATTACTTTAATTATTAATATTTTATGATGAAATTTGTCACACAACTTTCCTAGTGTACACACACATAAATGTCTAAATGATTTTCAACTCATCTTGCTTATGCCTTCAATTTTTTTATTTTAAATAACCCTGATTGTTGGGTCGTCACACTAACCTAGGCCCTGAAGGGGTGAACAACGGCTGGAAAATAGCAGGGGCATAGGAGAATAGATCGTGAAAGGCAAGGTTATTTAAACTTTTTTGTTAGTCAACGAGTTTTAGCTAACGTTAAAATTTATTTAGACTCTGCTCACAAACATCTTCAGAGAGATCAACTATTCGGCCAATCGATGACGAAAGGGCGGTCGGTACGTATGGTCGCAGATAGTGCCCGTCATCATGTGATCAGGGACGATAGAAGTTTAAACGAAGACAGTATTCAGCGAGCAGATATGGATTCAAGACTTTGGCGTGAGAAGGAAAATGCCGCAATGCTTTATGGGGGAAGGGGGGGAGTGAAGGTCAGTATCGATGATACAAATCTAAATAGGTGACCTTGAATGACCTTGAATAACTTTGACCTCCTAATGTTTTTTATGCGGCTTGAAGTGCTCCACAAGATGGTTGAAAAAAAATGAACCATTCCATTAAAAAAAGTGGAGTTGACCTTGACATGGCTTCAGCGCCTCCACCGACAAAAAAATAGTCGCCGTATGACGGCCTTCTCGAACACTGAAACTGTTGTCTGAAACATTTATGGATATGATCAATAGTTTGAGTGCTATTGCTCTGTAACACTTTACGTGCCTCACCCTGTGTATGCACGTATTGATCAGGGGGAGAAGACATTTTTAAGGAGTCTGCATAAGCTTCCGATGAAAAACGATTTTTTTATTGCACAGTTGTATAGCCTAGGGTCTTAAGGGGTCTTCTCACTGTAGACGCTAAAAAAGCTACAGTCCGACCTCCGGATAAGAAACCAAAAGCCCCCAAGGGGAAGAGTTTTTCTTATATATCGCATACCCCCACCAGGCGCGCGCTCCGCGCTCGCTACCTCTGTCTGTCTCACTCTTTTCCGCATGCGATCCTCTCAACAAGAAACTCGCTCGAACGAGTTGCAACTTAGTATTCACATCGCCCATGAAAAAACGTTTTCGACTGAGCGTGGACATTTATTTAGCGAATGTTTGTTTCACGTTAATATACATACTATTGAATATTATTGTGTACTACTGTATCTGAATTACTATTAACTGTTATAAAATGACCGAAACTGTAAAGAAACGTAAGAGATCAGACTGTAGTATACAAGTCGAAGAAAATATTACAGAATCTGCGCCACAAGGTGATAATGTAAACAAAGAGCTTTATGTCCATATTGTTTTATCCCATTTATATAAAAGAAGAAGAAGTCAATATCTCTGAGGATTCATCTTTAATGGCAGAGTTCGACTCTCTCGAAAATATTTCACCGTCAGTTGAGTGCGTTGCGGATCAAAATAATACGCAACAAGACGAAAACGCTTTTCTTTACGTCTCGGAAACTTTTGCTGTTTTGTATGAAAATCCCTTATGTTTGTTTTTATTTTATTAGGTGTACAAATAAGGTTTAGGACACTTCGATTTTGTATCATAACAGCTATTCTAAATTAATTCAAAGGTGCCGCTCACTTATCATAGATGGCGCTTGATATGTAGTATCGAAACGTAAAGGAGTCATAAACATAACCTATAAATTCTGTAAATTAAACATGCAGACCGATAAGCTATTTATTAGACACTGCATTTGCTATGAATTCCATCAAGGAAAAAGTGTTAGGAAAGCGTGTGAATCGATATGTTCTGTTCTTGGAGACAACATTGTATCTAAAAGTACATGTGAGTATTGGTATAAGCGATTCAAAGAAGGTGATTTCGACGTTAGTGATCGTGAACGCACGGGGCCTCCTGCAAAGGTGGACGATCAGGAACTGCAAGCGTTGCTGGATGAAAACTCTTGTCAGACGGAGAAACAACTTTTGGAACAGCTTGGAGTAACTCAACAAACTGTTTGTTATCGTTTAAAAGCAATGGGTAAGATTCGAAAAGGAACAAAGTGGGTACCACACTTTCTGACTCAAGAAAATAAAAACAGCCGTCTTAACATTTGTGTGAGTCTTTACAACAAGCAACATAGAAAGTCTTTCTTGTGGAAAATTGTGATCGGCGATGAAAAGTGGATTTATTTTGATAATCCGAAACGCAAATATCATTGGGTTGACCCCGGCGAGCCGACAACATCCACGCCAAAGCGCAATGTTCATTGTAACAAAGTCATGCTGTGCATATGGTAGGATATGAAAAGCATACTGTATTATGAACTTCTCAAACCTGGTCAAACAGTTACTACCGATCGCTATTGTCATCAATTGATGCAAGTGAATCAAGAAATTGAGAAGAAACGTCCATTTTCTGGTAAAGGAAAACGTCCAGTAAAACTGCTCCATGACAATGCGCGGCCTCATGTGGGTAAACCGGTCAAGGATACGTTACTAGCGCTTGGATGGGAAGCTGTACCACACCCGGCGTATTCACCAGACTTAGCCCCATCCGATTATCATTTATTCCGGAAAATGCAGAACGATTTGTCTGACGTGCGATTCAAAACATTTGAAGAAGTGGAAAAATGGGTCGCTAAATTTCTTACCTCGCAAGACGAAAGTTTCTTTGCGAAAGGCATCCACGAGTTACTTGAGAGATGGCTGAAGGTCATTCAGTGCGATGGAGATTACTTCGATGAATAACTGTGTTTTACTTCTTTTTAAATAAATCTTGAATTTTTTGAAAACTGTCCTAAAACTTATTTGTACACCTAATATATGAAATCTTGTCAACACATATATGTATCTTTTTAATGAATACAAAAAATTTCTAATAAACTTGTAGATTTTTCGTTTCACACACGCACACACATATTCACGCACGCATGCACACATCAATTTACACTACACGTTCACTCTATTTTGCCCGAATAATCTCTCCCAGGCTGGTTTCTTAACTAGAGATTCCGCGCACAAAATTCTCGAGCTCGGAGTTCGAGTCGGAGTGGGGGAAGCACTCGAGTGAGAAACTGGGGAAAGTTTCTTATTGCTGGGTTTCTTATTCGGAGGTCGGACTGTATTTTCATGATTGTTTTTATAGGTTTATATTATTGATATAAAAGTTGTTACACTTAATAAATACACTTTCGGAATGCGATTAAAAAAAATTTTTACTTAAATCACTGTTTGTCGACGAAAATGGTAGTTAAAAAAGTCCTAAAAAAATTGTAGGTCTGCGCTGTTGATGAAATCTTGAGAATGGATCATCCGAAACAAAAAAATCAAACGTTTTTATATTCCGTATGTCAATGGCTATAGCGCATACCATACGATTTGTGATATATGCAAAAATAACAAAATGGCGGATAATAATTTTTAAAAATCCTCAATATGCGCTATAGCAAGAGTTGTAAAGAATATGTGGTTAATATTTCATAAGCATCGGTTCAGTAGTTTCGAAGATTTTATCAACACACCGTCGGAGAACGTTGTTTCGAGAAAAACGCGTTTAAAGTTTGTTTGGGTTACATAAATACACAAAATAATGTTTTTCAATTTATTTCGAAAGTGTATTTATTAAGTGTAACAACTTTTATATCAATATCTATAATATAAACCTATGAAAAAAATTAACGAAAATAGCCTTTTTCATCGTTTAAAGTGAGAAGACCCCTTAAGGGACAACACCACTGTGACGGCTAAAAAAAACGATTTTTTGAAAACCATCTAGAAAAATCTAAAATACATTTAAGATTGAGATGCCGTTGGACCCAGGTCGAAAAAATAATTATTTTCGGAGATATTGAATATTTTGTGGAGCGGTGCAGCGCTCCGTGACGCCTCTTCCTGAGGAAGTATTGGAGGCAATTACGCCAGTCTTCGAAAATTTGAGCAGAGACGATTTGCTGCAGCGTTGTTTGGGCGGCTTCACGCAAAACAACAACGAAAGCTACAACAAATCAGTTTGGGCAATCGCCCCCAAGTGTCAGTCCGGGAGCAAAAAAATCGTCGACATTGCAGCTGATATCGCGGTATTATTATTCAATGATGGCCTGAGAAGCCTCATGAAAGTTTTGGAGACGTTGGGGATAACTATCGGCCCAAATTGTTTCAATTTTTGCGTTGAAACCGACGCAGCGCGGATCGAGCTGGCGGAGCGCTCGCTCACAGACGCTGCAAAAGAGGCAAGAAGAGCCTCTACAAGTTCGAGAAAAGATGCTAGGGACAATGATTTGCTTCTTGAAGGCCAGCTATATGGTGCCGGCATCGCTGATTAAAGGTAAAAAATTTTTTTTCCAATTTATCGCATAAATTAACAAACCTAAAACTTTGAACGCGTTTTTCTCAAAACCACTTTTTTGAGTGCGGCACGCAGCAGAACTCGAGCAATTTTTATCCGATCGACTTCAAATTTGGACTGCATCAATAAAACTAGATTATCTAAAGAAGTACATAGGATTTTTTCGATATCTCACTAATAATAAAAGTTATAGCCTACTTTCGACGAGAAATTTTGCTCGAAAATCGTCCTTTAATTTCAAAAGCGTGCCTATTTTTTAAAAATCAATATTTTTTCACATCCCTGTGTACTTCTCTTCAAAATATCATATTATTAACGAAAACACTCGGTATTTATTTTCAGATCGACTTTGAAGAGAGTTCTCCTGCGTGCCGCGAACCACTGCAGAGGCAACAATACCTGACGCGGGAGCTTCCCCAGCGTCACCATGGGGCGTGAAAAATTTGAAATTTTTTTTTATGTATCTTCAATAAACAACGAACAAAACAAAAAAAATTGTTCGAATATCTCTTTTTTTTCCCAAAAAAAAAATTCTTGAAAAATGGCAAAAAAACAGGGGGTCACAGTGGTGTTCTGCCTTAAAGCAGACAATATGCACGAGGGTTCTTCAGGAACCGGCAATGCGTCCTTTAAGAGCTCAAACAAACGATTTGTAAAAAAGGATTTCGGATGGAAAAAAACGTCGCGTTGTTCAGGAACCGGAAACAGGCCCTTCAAGAACCCAAACAAACCATCTGCAAAGATTATGGATGGTATAAAAAATGCAGGAGTATTCTTCAGCAACCGGAAACAGGTGCTTCAAGAACTGCAACAAACCGCCTGCAAGGATTTTAGACAGAACAAATGGAAAATGGTCCTTCAGCAACCGGAAATAGGTCCTTCAGCAACCGGAAATAGCTACGAGGAGCATTGAAAAAAGCATTTCCGTTGCGCTCGAACGACACACCCCTCCGCATGAATTGACGTGCATCGATAGCGTTTGCGTTTATTCATTTGTTTATTTATCGTCGTTTCCGTGATGCTTACTCGCGTCAACAAATACCGCGCGGCTCGCCATAATTCAATGTCGTTCTCATCCGCGACACGTCGAGTCAGCAGGTGCACGTAAAATCGCTTATGCCGAGAACGGAGTGCGAGGCGTTTCACATTCTGTAGTCGCGCATCAGTGTCCCGTTGACGTTGAGACCTCTAACGGCGAAGACGGAGCCTGCTGCGGGCTGAGATTGAAGATCCTCGCTCTGCAGCCCTTCTCTGCCGGTCGTCACGTACAGAATGTCCAGATTTGGTCCACCAAAGGCAACGCTCGCCACTTGCTGCGCCGGCACCTCAACGGTCCTCAGTAATCTTCCGGTTATCGGATCGATCGAGATCACCTGGAATGAGAGATCGTGGTTCTTTTTCATCCAAAACGAAGCTCGAACGTTGCATTCCAATTTAAAAAAACTCCGCCGCAATTTATTCGATTGGTGCCTCGGGTCAAGTAGTAGATGCTTATATCTCAGAAGGTGGAGGTCATAGTGAAAAAAGTTTCAAACAAAAAGTGTCCCGTTTGAAGAGGGGTGAAATATCGTAATGTCGATTTGACCTTCGGTATAACAGCCAAGGTCGTGTGAAGGTCAACTTCGAAAGTTTTGATTTTGAGGGCAAATTGGCATGCCCATCTCTTTCGTCTCGTGAAACGGAACAACTTTTATTTGAAACTTTTTTCCTTGTAATCCGTACTTTCCGAAATATAAGCCTGTGGAGCTCGATATGAGACACCCGGTATAAAAAGAAACTAGTAATATGATGACAGATATAGAAATATGCGATCTTGAGGTATTCCTTTCACGAACCCGAATATTTAACAATTCCGGGACTTTCGCATATAGTAAAGTTGAAAAACATCCTAGTATACTGGTAAAATTTCAAGCCAAGTTACCGAACTTTTAAGATAATCCTATCGCCAGGCTTCGATCCAAAGAATTTTAATTTTTTTTTTTTTGAGATTCAGTAAATATATTAATAATTGTCTCTGTAAAATTTCAGGGTCGATTATCGACCTAATTACAGAGAAAAACATATTAAAATTGCGTATTTCTGTGAAGGAATTCCGAGACGACATACAAAAACCAAATTTCCGGTCGCTACAAAAGTGTATATAATAGTGGGAATCCGTCAGAATCTTAAAAAAAAATCAGACTTACATACTTAACACTTGCAGTAATCCCATACTCTTAGAAAAAATTACGCTTATTGATCTAATTTTTATGTAATATCAAGTTTAATTTAAACTTCCGATATTGGATTTACTACCACTTGCTACGATAGACATGGCAGCAAGGCAACAGCTGACTGTAGTCCTCACCTCATCTCACTCATTCGAATTTCCACACATATTTCATTTTTAACCGACATTATTTCGCCGACACAAATTTTTCACGCTTTTTACCAGTCGTGGCCCGGATACAATGCTTTATACGAGGGTGGGGTGAAAAGTTTCCGGCCTGACCAAGAGATGGTGCCACTAGGTCTAGTTTTGGAGCGGCGTCCTACAGTACCATTCCTACCGAGCTTGTATGTACAGTTTCAGCCCAATCGCTACGTTAGTTTGCGTTTGAGAGCACATTGCGCGAGACGCTTCCGTTGTTTTCGTAAAAATGGAAAAATTGGAAAAACGTGCTGTCATCAAATACTTCCATTTGAAAGGTTTTACACCAAAACAAATAAAAGAAGAGATGGATTCAGCACTAGGAGACTCCTCCCCATCATATTCAACTATTAAGCAGTGGGTTTCTGAATTTAAAATGGGTCGTGTGAGCATCCTGACGAGCCTCGCTCAGGACGGCCCGTTGAAGTCACAACTTCAGAGATGATTGAAAAAATCCATAAAATAGTGTTGGAAGACCGCAGGTTGAAAGTGCATGAGATAGCTGAGACCTGTAGGATGTCAGCTGAACGTGTGCGAAATATTTTGCACAACCATTTGAACATGGAAAAGCTGTGTGGAAGGTGGGTGCCACGTTTGCTAACGCTCGACCAAAAACTGCTTCGAAAAACCATTTCTACCGACAATTTGGCGCTGTATAGGCGCAATCCAAACGAATTTTTGCGTCGATTCATAACTGTTGATGAGACATGGGTCCACCACTACACTCCTGAAAATAAAGAACAGTCAAAACAGTGGGCTGGAAAAGGGGAACCAACCCCAAAGAAGGCAAAAACAATTTTATCGGCAAACAAGGTTATGGCTACTGTTTTTTGGGATGCGAGAGGAATTATATACATTGATTACCTTGAAAAGGGTAAGACTATCACTGGTCAATACTACGCAGAGTTATTGCAACGTTTGAAGCACGAGGTGCAAATTAAACGACCTCATTTGGCGAAGAAAAAAGTTTTGTTTCATCACGATAACGCACCAGCGCATTCGTCGATTGTTGCCATGTCCAAAATCCACGAATTGAAGTTTGAATTGATGCCGCATGCGCCCTACTTTCCAGACTTAGCCCCCAGCGACTATTACCTGTTTCCTAGCCTCAAAAAATGGCTTGGCGGAAAAAGATTTAAGAGCAACGAAGAAGTTATCGAAGCTGTAAATCAGTATTTTGAGGAGCTTGACGAATCTACGTTTAAAACTGGTATAACTAAATTAGAACACCGTTATGAGAAATGTATCAGTGTTGATGGAGATTATGTTGAAAAATAAAGCAAAAAAAATTTTTAAACATCGTTTTTCTTGGTCAGGCCGGAAACTTTTCACCCCATCCTCGTATATCCCGCACCTGACGTTGTTTTGACAGATCGGCGTTGAAAAGCATGGAGGTTGAACTCGTCCGGTTGAGTAAAAAGAGACGGAGACAGAACCAATGTTGCCAAATATCAAACCTAGAAATACTGCGCGAATCGTTGGAATAACGATTTTTTCATTCTTCTAATTAAGGGGTAAGGCCACTGTAAATTTTTTGAAAAATCGATTTTTTTTTATTGGCTTAAAAAATAGTTTAAACCCTCTAGAATAAGAAAAAAAAGGTCCTGTGCTTCTTCTTTTTTAAATTTTTTCCAATAAAAAACTATTCGCAAAACTTTAAACGCGTTTTTCTCGAAACATGGTTTTTCAAAATGGCACGCAGCATAACTCGAACAATTTTCATTTTTTTTACTTGAAATTTTAACCAGATGTGAACATTTACATTATCTTGAGAATGTCGATCGGAATTTTCAAGAACTTTATTTATTGATTTTTTATTAACAAAAAACTTGCCGTTTTTTTCGTCAAAAATCAATTTTTTTTTTCAAACGCACGCCAAATCCACAAAAATTGATACTTTTTAAAATCCGATCGACATTCTCTAGCTATAGCCCTCTAGATTAATGGTTTTTTTTTGTTCTAGATTCAAAAGTGCACCAGTGGTGCTGCGTGCCGCGGAGCCCTGGAAGCAAAACATGTCCCGGGAAGATAGCTGTGGAACCGCCATTTTGTTTTTTTTTACTGTAAAAAAATTTTATAATAAAGTTTAATGTATGCCCGATAACACCATTAAAAGTTTTTTTTCAAATACCTTCAATTTCGGGAGCAAAAAATTAGTGAAAAAACCTTTTTTTTGGGCCGTTACAGTGGCCTTACCCCTTAAATGTGAACATTCATTCAACAGTTTGCGCATGGAAAATGTTTAGTTATGACAATTTTTTTTGCATACGTTAAAAATATTAATTGTACAAGTCTCAAGTATGACCAGTGGCATGACTAGTGTGAAGCGATAGGATCACCTTAGCGAAAAATTACGACTCCGAAAATCGTCTCATTTCTACAGCACTTTATGGAGATGAATCGCTGGTCACAGTGGTATCTAATAATTGATACATTATATCACTCTAGATGTCTGGTATAAACTGCTCCAGGCGTGTAGAAAATGTTGAGGGATCATCACAGTGCGAAATTTTCAAAAAATTCGATTTTTTTGCATTCTACGACAGTATAGACGGTTATAAACTATAAATGAATTATAAAAAAGTTTTCAAGCTTTCCGTTTCAAATTTTGACACAACATTCTTCACGCCATTCTTCATCTTTCGACGGAAGCTTTTTTTAAACGTAAAATCGCTGAAAAAATAGGCTCAATTCGATACTTTTTTTTCAAAACGCCGCCATTTTGTCAACTTTGATTTAAAAAAAAACCTCCACAGCAAGATGGCGGCTTTCATACTGATTAATAATCTTTTTACACATTTTGTTTCAGATAATATTCACGGCCACAACCGTGTACACCGTGAGGATTCCTTTTTTTCGAAGATATTTTCAAACTTAAAAAAAAAGTATTAAAAATAAAAATAAACGTTTAAAAATGTATTTTTCTTCTTCGCGAGTGCTTCGATTTGACATAAAAAAAAAAACAGACTGATTATCGTATTTCAACCATCGAAATAAAAAATCGCGAAGATCAGCTATTTTTCGACCCGTTACACCGTGATGATCGCAATAACGAAAAAGGCTTAATAAATTGCGCGTTTATTTACTCTTCCACCGCCGTTGCACGCGACCCAGAGATTTCCGGCGTTGTCAATCGTCATGCCGTCCGGTACTCCAGAAATATTATGCGTCGACAAGTCGAACACGACGCGCTTGTTTGCTGCGAAGGAAAGTCAAAATTGTGCGCGATCGATATAAATTTTATTTTACCATTGCCGATATTTGCATTGAGAATTTTGTTTCGGGCTTACCAATATCGCCGGTTGCGTCGTCGTAGTCGTAAGCCGCCACCTGTAGCGTCGGCGAATCGTTATAGTAGAGGGTCGCGTTGTCGGCGCTCCAGGCGAGACCATTGCTAATCGACACCGGTCTTATCATCGCCCTCGGTACGAAATTGTGATCGAACCTATACAGCGTGCCTAAGTCGGGCTCCAGATTTATTCCCATCGTGCCTCGAGAAAGAAGAAAAAACGGAAAATGTTCAAATATAAATACAGAAATATAGGGTAGGCTAAAATGATATTTACGTTCATCGTCACGAAAAGTGACTATACGGTTAGTTATTCCCACCTGGGGGAAACCTAACGCCCTAGTTACTATTTTAGAACCGGAAATAAGTGACTATCTAGTTGCTTTTTGGAACGTGGACATGTGCAGCCCTCTAGTTACCTTTGCACGCAGTGAAATTGCTGTCTAGTGACTTTTTGAAAACTGGAAAATAAGTTACTGCCTAGTAACTATTTAAGAACAGGAAAAGAAGTTACTGTCTAGTTACTATTTAAGAACCGGAAAAGAAGTCACTGTCTAGTGATTTTTGATAACGAGAAAAGAAGTTACTGCCCGGTGACTTTTTGAGAACTGAAAAAGGAGTCACTGTCTAGTGACTTTTTGGGGACTATAAAAGAAGTTACTGTCTAGTGACTTTTGAGAGCTGAAAAGGAATTTACTGTCTAGTGACTTTTAAGCCAAGAGGCAGTTACTGCCTAGTTTCTTTATAAGAACTGGGGGGCACCTCCCTGGTTACGTTTTTTAGAACCGAGGAGACAACTCCCTAGTTACTTCTCAAGCCAAGAGAAAAGTTATTATCTAGTTATATTTTACGTACGGGTGAGTGGTGCCACCCTAGTTACTTTTTATTGCGTGAAAACAGCTACTACTTTTTTATAAGCGCGAAAAAGTAACGCCCTCGGTATTTTGGGGAACTAGGGACATTTATCCCTAGTTACTTTTTTGGAACGGTGGGAAAGTCCCTAGTTGTTTGTGAACTAGGGGGAAGCTGCCCGAGTTACTTTTCTTTAAAAAAAAACTGGGGTGAAGTGATTTACTAGTTACTTTTTGATAACTAGGCGTTAGGTAATGCCCTAGTTACTTCTTGAAAATTGAAGAGAAAGTGAAGCTTGAATACGGGTATAATACCCGTATTCATAGTCCTTCCTTGAGGAACAAGGATTCCTTGTTCCTCATTTCGCGTTTCATAGACTTTCCTTGACAGAACAAGGAGCCTTATTGGCCTCCTTCTTTCAAGGCAGGTCTCCCTGATGGAAATCCGCTTATTGGAATTCGACAAATAATGTTGAAATCTGTTAAAAAATGCCAGAAACTGTGAAAATGAATAGATTCTAACATAATTTGATGGAATCGTACATATTTTGATAGATTCTGTCGGAAATAATCTATGAAAATCGGACAGAACCTCACATATTATGTTAACTTTACGGAATGTCATAAAATCACAGAATTCGATACTTTCTGTCATCTTTATGTCGGAAAATGTCATCTTTTAACAAAAAATGATAAAATTAATTTTCCATTTTTTGACATATTGTTGCATCGAAAAGAATGACAGAAAATGACAAAAAATGATAGAAAACGATAATTTTTATCATAATTTGTTGTCACATTTTTGTTGAATTCTGATAGATTTCAGCTGTCATTAAATCACAGAGTTTGATACTTTCTGTCATCTTTATGTCGGAAAATGTCATCTTTTAACAAAAAATGATAAATAAGTTTTCCACTTTTTGACATATTGTTGCATCGAAAAAAATGACAGAAAATGTTAAAAAAATGATAGAAAACGATAATTTTTATCATAATTTGTTGTCACATTTTTGTTGAATTCTGACAGATTTCAGCTGTCATTAAATTACAGAATTTGATACTTTCTGTCATCTTTATGTCGGAAAATGTCATCTTTTAACAAAAAATGATAAATCAGTTTTCCATTTTTTGACATATTGTTGCATCGAAATAAATGACAGAAAATGTCAAAAAATGATAGAAAACGATCATTTTTGTCATAATTTGTTGTCACATTTTTATTGAATTTTGACAGATTTCAGCTGACAGAATTCTGACAATTTATTATCAGAATCGATAATTAAATGTCAAAATTCATCAGAATATATCATATATTTATAATGCAAAATGTCAAAAGTTAACAAGTTCGGTCGTTATGTGACAAAAAATAAAAAAGAATGATATAATTTGACAGATTCGGTCATAATATTTCATGAATGTTAAAGAATTCCATTTCATTCCATTAAATAATGACATTTAATGACGAAAATCTCACAAAAAATAAGAAAGAATGATATAATTTGACATATTCGGTCATAATATTTTATAAATGTTGAAGAATTCCATTATATTCCATAAAAAATGATAATTAATGACGAAAATCTCACAAAAAATAAGAAAGAATGATATAATTCGACAGATTCGGTCGTAATATTTCATGAATGTTGAAGAATTCCATTTTATTCCATCAAAAAATGACATTAAATGACGAAAATCTCACATAAAATGGAAAACTCTTACGACATTATATGACATATTATGTAAGATTCTGACAGAAATTACTGAATAATAACATTACTTTTCTGATAAAATATGACAGATTCTGTAAAGCATGTTCCAATTTCCGGTCAGAAATCATGAACTTCTCACAGAAAATGTAAAATCTCGAAATAATATGACAGATTCTGTCGTATAAATGACATATTCTGACATTATTTCTCATTGAAAGTTGACGGAATATTATCAAATCTGATATTTTTTGTTAAAATCTGACGAATTCCAATAAGCGGATTTCCATCAGGGCTCGAGCTTCCTTGTGGAAACCTTCGGCACTGTGATTGGCTGTTCCGTTTCATATGACTAATGCTTGCGCTTGCGCTTGGCGTCTGTGCAGTTTTTACCTGTATCACAGACCAGTCTACAGGTTAACCTCAAAAACAGTTAAAAGTGGAGCACGTAAAAAGTTTCGAAACGTATCACCGTGAACTCCGTTCACGGTGATACGTTTTCTATCTAACAAAAAAACTGTTGGAACTCGTAAAAAGTTTCGAGGCGTATCAGAATTCACGGCGTAATCGAAATAAGCAATTGGAACCACGTAAAACGTATCGGAATGTATCAGTGTACGGCGTAACCTCAATAAATAATTAAAACCACGTGGAAATTCGTAGAGAAGTTTTGCATATAATTACTCGGCATAATGAACAATGATTTTTTACACAATTCTGATAATGAATTTGATGATGATTTTGAGGAAATTGTGAATAGATTTCGATCGCGGCTTGACAATCGAGAGCCAAGCGGTTTGAGTTAGTTTCAAATAAAGCCGAGTGGCGCTTCTATCACCGGTTTTACGACCATAAGCAATCACATATCCCTAAATATGTCTTCCTTCTGGAAGGGAGAGCCGGGTTGTGAGGGTTGTGACTGTGAAACAAGGACGCCTCTGAGATTCAAGGGAGTCTTCATTAAGGCGTCCTTTATCCTTGAGATAAGGAGAGTCTATGAATACGGGTATAAGTTGCTTTTTGCCAATTACCGGAAATAACGCCCCGGTTGATTTCCAGGGACGATGGATGTACGACTTTTTGGTCGTTTGAAATGAATGTTTATCCAAGTTCTCGAGTGCCCACTTTCCGGTAACTCACCCGATATATATGTGTATGTATATGATAAACGAAGATAACGACATTACAGCAGAATTAAGGGGGAAGATACCTTTTGGCGCGGAAAAAAATGGCTCGTTTCGTGATTTTTTTTTAAGGAAAAATTTCTCCGCCATTTTTGAGACTATTTCATTACTACTTTTGGCTGGTTCATGATATTTTTTATTTTCATTAATCTTTCAAAATGGCGGAGGTATGGTACGGTCCTCTAAGCTGTATTTTCCAAACTGGCGTGACGTATAGCTGAAAAAAATAATCGACCGATTCTGATGAAATTCAGTATGATTCTTTCTAACCTTATTGCCCAAAACGTGACCCTGAATGTTTAAAAAAAAATTCAAATAATTTTTTTTATTGCAAAATGTAGCCATTTTTGTGGGCAAATTCAATTTTTTTTGTTTCAAAGCGTACCATTTAATCGATTTTCAACATTTCTCACTTTTCCTTGGTTCATATTCTGCGTATGAGGGTTAATTAAATGAAAATCTTCGTTCGTGTTTTTACAGATTAAGGGACCAGTCCACTTTGAAAATCCTCCAAAAAAATCGCGAAAATAGCCTTTTTCGTGACTCCAAAGTGGACTGGCCCCTTAAGGGATCATCACAGGGTGAAATTTTGATAGAATCGATTTTTTTGCATTATCTGATAGTATAGACGGTTATAAACATGGACCTGGCAGCACCGATTAATCGTAAGTAGACAATTTATACGAAAATTCCACATTCGAGACTGTAAACTCGTTTTTCTCGAAATGTCTTTTTTCAAAACGGTGTTCACTCTCAAAGAGTTTCTTTATCTTGCCATGGAAATTTTTTTTTTTCCTCAATCTTCATATTCTTGCAACGAAAAACTGTCAAAAAAGTAGGCTAAATTCGATACTTTTTTTTTAAAGCGCCGCCATTTCGTCATTTTTTATTTTAAAGAAACCTCCGTAGCAAGATAGCGGCTTTCATACCGATTAATAATCTTTTTACAAATTTCGTGTCAGATAATATTTACGGTCACAACCGTGTACACCCTGAGGACTCCATTTTTCGAAGACATTTTCAACCGTCAAATTTTGTTTTTAAATAAAAATAAACGTTCAAAAATTTATTTTCCGTTCTTCATGAGTGCTTTGATTTGACATAAAAATTTTTTTCTTTTTTCTCGAAACTACTTTCTCTCAAACTGGGAGGACGGATTACTCGAACACTTTTGCATGGATCGACTTGGAATGTTGATAGTAGCTTCACAATTACATTCTCTATGGGAGTACGTACCCGTTTTTTTAAATTAAATGTAAACTTTTTTTTATAAACAATTTACTGCTTATTTTTTGGGCAAAAAATCGATTTATTTCCTTCAAAGTGCGATATTTTTTCAAAATTTGATTTTAAAAAATCCCTACGTAGTCCCATAGCTAATAGTATATAGATTATATTTTTTTTTGGTTTTTGTTCCACGTCTTATACTTTACGAGAAAACCGTCCTCCCGTGAAGCTATTTGTAAAAAAAAAACACGTTTTTCAAGACGGGCTCTGTCGCCGCCATTTTGTATGAAAATTATAATAAAACATTTTTTTATACTTTAATACGTGTTAAATAAACCCTCTCAAAAGAAATCCTATTCCTTTTACATACTCCCAAAATAAATAGTCAAAATTAGGCCTTATTTTCTGCCGCTGCAGTGGTATTATCCCTTAAGTCTCAAAACGGTGAAGAAATCTTTCCTTTTCGAAAAAAAAAATCATGACAGTCAGCATTTTTTTCCTCGCCTAACGGTATCTGCCCCCTTAATGACTATGCGCCAGACGTTTGAACGTACCAGCCCAGAAACGACCACTCGGATCGATCTTTCCATCGTTGAACCTCGTGCCGTTGCGATCGCGGTCCACGGTCGCGAGGACCTTAATCGCCGGATCGGAATTGTTCACTGTTGGATCCCATGTAATTTGCACGACCTCGGTGCCGGCTCCGCCGATGAACGTGTTTCTTTGTCCCGCGACTGGAATCACCACACCGAGCTGGCCATTCCCTATGGAACAAAAAAAGATTCGTTTATTTCGTATTTTTTAATGGCTAAATATTTAAGTACATAGTATATATATTTAAAAAATAATAGTAATAAAATAATATAAATATAAAAAAATAGTATACGCAAAAATTACTTCGAAATAATAGACAAGTTCTCTATTATTGTGCAGACATTATTTTCTATTTTTTCAATACGTACTTTTTTTCAAATCTACTATTTTTTATTTTATCATCGTTTTCAATTATTAGAATAATATGTTATAATAAATTTTTATAATTATATATTAATTATATAATTGTTAAATACAAATGGGAAACGTGTTGTAAAAAACTTGTAAAGCAAGTTATGCAAATAAAACTCGATTATTATCATTATTATCAATTATGTATTATTATAATTCAATTATTATCTATTATTGTGAAGTCATTTTTTTCTGTTATTGTTTTACATATACTTTTTTCATATTTATTTATGCACTAATACATTGTTATTAAACTTCGATGGAAAATTGTAAGCAATAGCAATATTTACTTATGTAGGCATTCGTTATGTTTCCCGTTGCAGGATTGTAGCAATAGAGCCTCTGATTAGGTATGTCAACGAAGTAGAGAACCTGATCATCGATGTCCCAGTGCGGTCCCTCGCTCAGGTCATGCGGCTCGGAAATAGCTTCAATGTAGATTTCATTTGTTCTCGGGCTGCTTTGCGCTTCGGTAGATCTTAAAAAATTATTAGAATGCGTGAGATTTCAGCCAATATTTTTCTCTGTCTCTCTATCTCTATCACTCTCCTTTTCTCCGTCTCCCTCTATCTCTCTACCAAGAAGATATAAATTTATAAAGATATAAATAAACAATTCACAATTATCTCTGATAAATTTGTTATCCTGGAAAAGAAATACTCGCGACTCTTAAGGATCCGTAAAACAACAATGATTAGGGACTTGAAAACTTTCATAGCTGAAGATATTTTTCGATTCATTCTACTTGTATCCTGGAAAATACTTCTTCGAGAATAAATTCTTGTGAGATAAAATGTCGTTAGGCACTTCCGCGGAAACATATTTATTATTTTATACAAATGTGTGTGTGTGTGTGTGTACATATATATATATAAGGTATAGTAAAAAGAAATCCATTCTTTTTGCATGAAATTGAAGGCTTTATTCTAAGCATAGTTAGAATGATCCGATTTAGGTCTAATATGCACTGTTTTGATTGATACCTTGTTGCCATTTTAAAGGCAATTTCATTATGCCTTTCTCATAGAAACCCTCGTCCCTATTGGCAAGAAACTGGGACAGTCGATTTTCACAAGCTTCTCTTGAGGCAAATTTTTCACCAGCCAAATCATTTGCCATAGACAGGAACAGGTGGTAATTGCTTGGGGCCAGATCCGGACTATAAGGTGGATGCATAAGAACCTCCCAACCAAGCTCTCGGAGCTCCTCGCGAGTCACTATCGGTGTGTGTGGCCTGACGTTGTCCTGATGGAACACAATTCCTCTCTTATTGACCAAAGCTGGCCACTTCTGGGTGATTGCTTCCTTCATACGGTCCAATTATCGACAGTACCGGTCCGAATTAAGAGTTTGGCCATAGGGGAGCAGCTTATAGTAGATGATTCCCTGCCAATCCCACCAAACACACAGCAAAATCTTCCTGACCGTTGATCCTGGCTTGGCCACCGTTTGCGCCGGCTCACCCCGATTCGACCACGACCGTTTTCGCTTAACGTTGTCGTAAGTGACCCACTTTTCATCATGTCACCATCTGCTTCAGAAATGGGTCGATTTTGATGCGATTCAGCAGCGATTCGCAGATCGAAATTTGGTCCATGAGGTTTTTTTGCGTTGACTCGTGTGGCACGCATACATCGAGCTTCTTTTTGTATCCAGCCTTATTCAAGTGGTTCCAAACGGTTTTTTGTGCACTGTTTAGCTCCTGGGCAATCGAAACAGTGCTTACATGACGGTCGGACTCGACGATTTCCATTATTTTATCGACGTTTTCGACAATTGGCCTTTCAGAGCGTGGCGCATCTTTGACATCAAAATTACCGAAACGGCATCGACGAAACCAAAATTGCGCGTGACTGGCTGTTACAGTATCAGGACCATAAACAATATTCACATTTTCACCCGCCTGGCTTGTGTTTTCGCCTTTATCGAAGAAAAACTGTAAAATATGGCGTATTTTGACTTTGCTGGCGGCCATCTTTGACGCGCGCTCAAACAATATTGAGTCAAGCAATCACAAAACTGTCTGAGATGTTTATTTTAGTACGAAATCTTATCTTTCTAACGCCATCTAGCGTAATTCGATCGCACTTATACAACGCGAGATACAGATTACCAAAGCCATCTATTGCAAAAATTATGGTATTCTTTTTACTGCACCTAATATACATATATCAGGTCGATGAACAATGAAGAGGGAATGATACCTCATCGCGGTCGGTATGGTACAACAATTATAGATTCCCAAAAATCTCGAAAACGGCTCTTCAGATCCCGTCGAAACTTTGCGAAACGACGTCAAATACATAGACGAATAGCTGTCAACCCCTCAAATTTTCTGAATTTGAGGAAAAAAATGTAGATTGGCTTATCATAAGCCAATTTAGTTTTTTTTCTCAAATTCAGAAAACTTGAAGGGCAGACAGGTATTCGTCTATCTATTTGACGTCGTTTGGCAAAGTTTTGACGGGATCTGAAGAGCCGTTTCAGAGATTTTTGGGAATCTATAATTGTTCTACCATACCGACCGCGATAAGGTGTCATTCCCTCTTAAAACTTATAGAAATCAATTTTATAGAAGTATAAATATTTCGAATGTAATGTTTTATGTAATGGTAAAAATGTCACGCAGATACGAATCTTTTAACATCTTACGCGTACACGTAACTCTCAGCTATTTAGATTACGAATCTTGGCTGGCGAATGAAGAGTATTGCTGCCAACATCAATGTCCGTGAAGTTGCCGTATTTCGGTAGGTCAATATTAAATAATGGTAATTATTGAAATGATAGGCCAGGATATACAGAGATGTGGTTTATTCGAGAAAGATAAATGTTCGCCATACAGAGTAGTTACAAGCACTCTCCCTCGTTGTGTTTATGCTCCCGTGTTTATACCCGATGTTGTGATATTGAACCTTCTCGAAAATCTATCGTTCGAGACGTTTCGATGACCGTTAAATTCTCGATGTATCTAAGCTCATGTATTTCGCTTATTCTCAACAGTAATAATGAATAATCTCGTGACATAATTATAAATAGGCATCATTTCAAATAACTCACAATTTTATTCCGAGTTGTATAAAACGTTCGCTGACGCGGTGTTTTCATATTCATCATGGATAATTTTATACTTTTTCAAGTTGGCAGTGAAACTAAAGTTTTTTTTAGTTACGTAATAAAAATCTAAAAATGCATAATTTTACCCTTCAATTATGTTTTATGAGTAATTAGCATCTACAGAATAAATCTATACTCCATGTGTTTTTTTGAAGTTCACTGAAAGCAAAAATTCATAAACTGTTATTGGATTCGACTGGCCCGCTCCAACCTCCTTAAAACTTAATTTGAAAAATTCACGAAAAATGTCTCGCTTTTCCGGCCACGAGCTAGGTGTAGCCTGTTAATCGTTATGTCACGCAATTTTTCATCCTTATTAACGATCATCAATGGTATTAAAAAAAACACACTTTCTGTATCTTAATATCCAGCAAAGGTGTTTTTCTTCAATACACATCGATCCAAACTATTCGTTAGGCTCCTTTGAATTGCTAAAGCGCGATCGTATCTTCCCCGCGCCAGTGTTCGCATCGCGCGTGCGCAGCCACGCATGCGCAACGACCCCCTTCCAGACGCCGCGCACGCACACACGAGGGTGCGTGGCGTCACGCGTGCCGTAATCTACCAGCGCCCGTCGCGGCCTAACTTCTTCACGCCGAGATTATCGCAAAGATATGAAGGATGAGTGAAAATCAAAAGAAAAAAAGTAAATATTTACATAATCTGATGTTGCATCGTAGCTGCTGAATAAATCAACGGTGTCGAATGCTTGCGAGCCCCTTTAGAGAGAGCGAGCGAGAATGAAGCCGCGATATTTTCCCACGAGATGGCGCCTCAGTACCAGCGATTCTCCAAGAATCTTTCCGTTTGCGTTTCATTCCTTCTGCCTTGATTTACTTTTCCCGAAAGATTTCGCAATCGCTAATTTTCTCTCGACCACCTCCCGCCAGGGAATAAAGATCCACAATAATAATAACAATAGCAACGAGAATTGCGCACACGGCGACGACCGCCTAACCGAGCCGAGCGAAGATAAAGCCAACACTGCGCGATCGTTTTATCGTTGTTGCGCGTATCATCGCACGACTGCTTTCTCGTCACGCCGAGTGCAATTCTAAACGTCGCTAGAGAATCGCATCTTCGCGATATATTGGCTCGCGGCGAGTCGCGGGGCGTTCTAATCCCAGCCATCATTGTATTATCCTTCGTTTTACTTTTGCCCACATTATCGTAAACTGCGCGCGCGATAAGTAACATCGCGGATGCGCGAGCTCCATTTTTATTCTCTCTTTCTCTCTTCGTCTCGATAAAACGCATTTGAATAGAAAAGAATCTTTACCGCGTTGCGACATTCGATCCTCACGAATTATCGCGATAAACGGTTGCCAGTTTTCTTCTTTTTTTTCGCGTCATTCGTCGTGGAGCGAAGAGTTGGAAATTTTGCGTAGCGTGCGATAAGGAGATTCTGATTTATCGTTATTTGTTGTGTGAAAAGGTCGAGTATGGGGGGCGTTCGAAAGGATTATATTTTTTTTATCCTACGGGCTTTCCATCGATTTCACGATTTCTGAATATTTGTCCCAGGGAGACTAGAGTAAAGGAGTGGACACTGTGTGCTAGCGATTTGGCTCCAAAATCAAGGAAAATAAGAGTTGTAGGTGGCGTTGCAATCGGCTTTCCCTTATATATAGATATACTCTCTTGCTTAGCTTTCCGTCGGCTACTTATACATGGTTGTCTGTGGATTGAATCCATGCTCGAAAATAAAGTATTATATGATGTGTAAAAAAATTATAAATAAAAACTCACATTTTAAATAAGTTTTGTGTATAGTTATTAATGTTTTATAAGAGGCAATGTTAAATGTGTATAATTTGAGAACGAAATATTTATTGAACCGTTCGGTGAATCGTTTTCAAATTTGATAGAAGATTATTACATAGACAAAGTAACAATGGGTGTAATTGTGATAACTTATTATTTGAAAAATTACGCTCGTACAATAGAATATTTGTGATTATTATTATTACTTATTGTGAGAGTCATTTATTATTACACAGACATAACGTACAGCAAAATGCGCCTTGTTAACAGTACAGATTGTTTATTTAATTCATTCGCAGTGAACCATATTTAAATTTATTATTGAAAATTATATTGATTACTTTTCATTGTAACACTTCTGTCTGCTGTTGTTAATAGCACGCGTGAACGCTTCTAGCATCGCTCTTAACATTATTGGAACAATAAAAATGGAAAACATTGCAAATCCTCCAGTACGTCATGCATTGTAGCTCAATCTGACTCTGTGCATTTTTTTCAGCGATGCAACAATCTTACATTTTTCATTCTCATTATCTCACTTTCTACAAGCAGAATTCCGCACATTAGCTCCGTCAACTACGAAACACGAATCATTTTTGTGTTTTATAATAAACGAAAATTTAACTGAACGCTCGCGAAAAGAAAAAAAAACTAAATGTTAGTATAGTACATGTTTGCAAATATCATGCAATACCAAAAAAAACGCAAACCTCGCTTTTGACAACTTTCCTCTAATGCGCATGCCTAGAACCTTTAGCTACAAGTATTACTATACATCGGGGAATTGCGATCGCAGCGCCCCTTGCGGTCACTCAAAAGTCGGGATTTTGGGGCCGTCTTTCGCTGCTTATCTCCTATGGAGTGTCCACTCCTTTACTCTAGTCTCCCTGATTTGTCCCTTCACGACTTCCGGTCCCGCGGAGAACCGCCCCATCCCCCTTGGAGTCTTGGAATATTTTAATTGTATTGAATATTGATACGTTTGGTATCAATATACCAAATATTCACACAAAATTGGTGAATATTTTTTAACCAAGCGTTGACGAAAAATCGTACGTTTTCGTTGTTATTGAAAATCATGTAAGGTAACGTATGAATAGCTCAATTTTTCACCAGTTTCAAGGAATTTTTTCCCCGACAAAACTGGTGAATTTCGTTTTATTTTTTTATTTATAATTGAAACTTTTTTTTCGTATTTTAATATAAATTAAAATTTTTTTAATTTTATTAAAAAAGAAATTTTGATTTGATATAAAAAATGTAATTTTTGTTTCAATCTGACTTGATTTTAATTTTGTAAATATTAATTTATTATCGAAATTCACCATCTTAGATCCTTGAGTGTGATGAAAATAAATTTTTTGTTACTTTGCATTTCTTTCTGTACCTACATTTTAGCTACAAAAATCCCTCAACCATTTTTTAAGATGCTTATTCGGAGATCTGTAATCGAAATTTGCAAAATCGTTTTCGGTATCGTAATAATAATAAGGAAATAAAGATATGAATTTTCGTTGCATTTGAACGATGCGGCAAACTTCAGTACCGTAAGAGAGGTGGGAAAAAAGTGTATGCAGACGCCACATGCAGAATATGTAGGGAAGCAATTGAAAATAGTAAGAATTTGCTGAAATTTATTGAGAATATTTGCGAACATGTGTTACGACTCCGTGTAAAATTTCAAGTACTTCGTCCGCGTGATTGTTGAGCAATTAATTATGGAAGTTCGGCTCTTATACACGGGCGACATAGCAAAAACTTCATGAGAACTCTAACACGACTGTCGCAACAAAACAAAAATAGTAAGAATTGAATGGAAATAGGCGGAAAAAATTCTTGAGATTTGTATGGATAATTTCGAAGAATACAGCATTTTGTCTGTCTCGTTATTGAGATATTCGTGAAATAAAACAGGAAATTTCAGCTGATTCGCGTAAAACGATAAAGCGCCCCACGGCGCGGGGCAGCGCTGCTGTCAAGTCCGCCATTTTGAATAGGCGCCAAAATTTGAAACGCACAAACTATTGCTTCCTTGCTATAAGTTTCTTACCGCGGTTTCATAAAGAGTAGGGATGTGCGGGTACCCGATTCACTCGGGTATCCGATGTTCGGGTCGGATCGGGTGCCCGACGGGTTACTTTTTTGCCTTACCCGCCACTATCGAGTACCCGAATTTGGTAATCGGGTACTCTCAAATTTTTGGTACTCGTAAACGTCGAGTACTCTTAAACTTCGAATATTCGTAAACGACTCGGAGATCCGTATCTATTATTTATAATTATTTTTATTTTTTTATTTAGGTGTGTGACCAAATAACGGAGAAAACGAAAACTCGAAGAAGGCGATAAAACGAATAAATGATAATACTGTAAAAAATCTTTTTTCGTCTCTCTTTTCTATCCTGTGTGTGTGTGTGCGTATGTGCGACTGTGTGTGTGTCTGTCAGGGTGGAATGAAAAACGGTCACTTTTGGCGGATCGTATCGTAATAACGCGGAAAAGTTGTGTTTTGGCATCACTAAAAAGTGTGCGAAAGGAAAAAATGTACAATAAATATCTTCTGTTCCGGCGACCGCTTTAAAGTTTTGAATTTCTTAACGTGGGTTTTAAATTGAGAAAAAACCAAAAAGACCAAGATTCAGGGCCTTGCGTTTATTGGAAGCGAGAAGAACGTAGCTTCCATTTGATATTTTTAAATTTAAAATATCTTGATTGGTTTCAGAGATATAAGTGTTTGAAGAACAAGTTTTACCTGGAAAAAAATTAAAAAATGACAAAAAATGAAATTAAGGAGAATGAATCGCCAAACTACCAGCTAGCACTAGACAGAATTAATGAAAATTCGACAAAGAATCTTGCTTTTATTCAGTTTTTCGACATTCAAATATCTCGATATTTCCTGAAGTGCGAGTGTCTTAAAAGAAGTTTGCTGGAAAAAAATTGTAAATATATACATAACAAAAATACTAAAATTATTAAATAAATTATTTGTATTTCTTACGAACTCCAACCTGTCGGCGAAGGGTAAAGAACATGAAGCTGGAGTCTATTTCGTCCGTTTTGGTATGTTTCCGTGGCGCTATCTATACTATGAAACGAAACTTTGTTCCGGCAACACGACTTATCGAGTACCCGATGTGAGACGAGTACTCGAAAAACTCGGGGACTCGATAAAGTTCGAATATACCCGTCCGATCACGGGTACCCGATCGGATCATTGTCTAATTACCCGACCCTACCTGACCCGACCAATTCTGCTACCCGCACACCCCTAATAAAGAGTATTTAAATATTTTGAATCATTCTTTACATAGGCTGCAGTGCACGTGTTTCGACATAACCTTCAAATCAATTACGCGTTGTCCTTCTACTGCGCGTTCATTTTCCGGTTCATCTACTTTTTTCTACCGCTTTCTAGATTGTACTTGCTTCAACCGACAGGGAGCCCCCCTTCCCCCCCAGAGATTCGAAAGCATGTACATGAGGGTCTAAAACGTCTAAAATTCATATTTCCACCAGGTGATTAAAAAAAGGAAAATAGTAATAGTCCAGTCACCTTAGGCCATATTTTACGAAGTTCTATTCAAGAGGCCCACCCTTTGGCCTATTTTTTATAGGTTGTTTGGAACTACAAGAATATAGTCCTGAGTTTTCGGACATTTCCGAGGTATATTTTAGCAATAAAAAATTATTGAAAATTAAAAAATGCACATTTTTGAGATAATTTTTTTGGAACGCATCCTATCGAAAAACGTTTTAAATAAAATTTGTTCATCATAACGTCCTCTGTAAAAAAGGTCCTGAATTTTTTCAATCAATTTTTCTTTTTTTCATTAATGAAACTATTGTAATGAATGAAACAGTGTCTAAGAAAAGATTTATTTATGATACCTTTTCCCATCCTCAGTTAAAAAATTTTAAAGCATGTTTAAATGTAAAATTTGTAAGAACCATGGTCATGCGGCTGCTATGGGGTGAACATAATTTTCAAGAACACCATCGCCTTCGTAAGAAAAAATCACGTAAAATGAAAAAAAATGTTATACGGCCATTTTTAAGTAAGTTATTATATTTGTTAACTAAGCCGCTTGCGCCAGGCTGCGGAGTGAGAGTTCCGTGAGTGAGTGAGAGGGGCATCCCCACCGCGCCGCCCGGCCGAGCGGTCGACGCTGCGCGCTCGGCGGCGAGCCGTCGATCGAAATACATCGATAACTGTGATGGCATAATTGCTCGTAAAGGAAATAATTTTATTGAATCCCATGGCCGAAAGCGTAGGGATTGCTGAGGAACTCGAATTTTGCAAAAATCTTTATTACAACAATAGAAAATTGAACAAACGTAAAAACATTCGTATCTCGGGCGGTAATCAAAATATTGTAAATATTTTTTTCTCAATTGTTCGTTTTCCAAAAACGCGTTAGATGGTCCAAGAATTTTTCCGATATCTTTGCAACTTTGGCCAGAATTGTTATTTGTTTATAGGCAAAAATCTAAAATCGCCAAAAAACAGTATCTATTTTCAATAAAACGTATTTTTTTTCCAAATCGCTTGTGCATGATGACACGAAGCTCCTCGATTTTTTTCCACCCTGTGGGCCTTCGTCGGGAAATTCTATTGAAGGGCAAAGATTTTTCGATGATCGCAGATTGTTGCTAAACTATATCTCGCAGATCGATAAATCTTGCACGATTTTCTTGGGTTTTGGCTCCTTTACATTATGTACGAGTTTCAAACCGATATGTTGATAAACACCCGATTGCGGTTGTAAAAACGAAATGGAGGATTTTCATTTTCATTTGCCATTAACCGCTTAATTAACAATGTTAACACTTTTTTTCAGGATCTTTTTTACAGAGAACGTTATGATGAACAAATTTTATTGGAAACTTTTTTTGATAGAACGCGTTCCAAAAAAATTATCTCAAAAACATCCATGTTTTAATTTTCAATAATTTTTCATTGCTAAAATATACCTCGGAAATGTCCGAAAACTCAGGACTATATTCTTGTAGGTCTAAACAACCTATAAAAAAATTGGCCAGAGGGTGGGCCTCTTGAATAGGTCTTATGCTAAGGTGACTGGACTATAACAGAAAGTCCAAAATCTTGAAAACCGTGGAACTTTTACTAAACTGAAATTTCAACTTATAGTAAGACATGATTTGACTATCAGGACTGTCAGGACAACATGCAGGACTATCAATTCATAAGAGGACACCCTATATATATATATATATATATATATATATATATATATATATATATATATATATATATATATATATACATATATACAAGTAGTGCCCAGTTTTATAGCCTAAGGTCTTAAGGATCTTCTCACTGTAGACGCTGAAAAAGGCTATTTTCACCAATTTTTTTGGTAGGTTTATATCATAGATATTGATATAAAAGTTGTTACACTTAATAAATACACTTTCAAAATAAATTTAACTAAAATTCATTCACTTAAGGGGGAATTTACTTTTGTAAATTTGTTTTCCTACATCTTCCAAAAAAGAAGAAGAGTAAAAGAATGTTGAATTAGAAAGACAATTGTATGGTCCAAGCATTGCCGATTAAAGGTAAACACGACATTTCCATGGTTTTACAGTACTTAAAACTTTAAACGCGTTTTTCTCGAAACTATGTTTTTAGACACGGGCGTATGCGTAGCGCCTCGAGTTTTCAATCGATTGACTTGAAATTTTAACTGCAGCTTCTTGACAACATCTTCTAGTCCAGTACGTAGGATTTTTTCCATAAGTTGAAATAAAATTTTTTTATGATGGATATTCGATTTTTTTTTCTTTATATAAACGCCATTTTTTTTAAATCAATAATTTGAACAACTCGTACGTACTGAACTAGTTTTTTATATCTACTTCCAAAATATTTTTCGGTTTTTGTTCTAGCTTGAAAATTATGACCTGTGCGAATACGCCCGTAGAGGACTATGAACAAAAAGAGTTTTCTTTCATCGACGACTGCGTCGCCATATTGTTTCAAAATAGTTTTAAAAAATTTCTTCTACTTTAAGACTTGTACTAATATGTATAAAGAACCGAATTTTAAAAAAATTACAAAATGGCGACCATTTTTCGGAAAAACAAACAAAACATTTTTTTACCGTTTTTGGCAAAAAATAGTAAATATCAAAAAAAATTTAATCCTTGATAAGCGCTATAGATGTAGTTGTAAATAATATGTGGTTGAAATTTCATAAGGATCGGTTCAGTAGTTTCGAAGATTTTGTCAGCGAACCGTCGAAAAACGTTCTTTCGAGAAAAACGCGTTGAAAGGTTGTTTGCGTTACATAAATACATTTAAAAAAAATGTTACGCATAACATTTTATATAAAAATTTTTATAATGTATTCCGAAAGTGTATTTATTAAGGGGAGATAAACACCTAGATGGTCGAGGTCAAGGATTTAGAAGCTATCAACATTCCGTCGACCGTAGAAGACCTACACTATGGGCCTGGTATCGATGATTCCATGTAAGTTGACAAATTTCATGATTTATTCATTCCCAAATTTTCAAACGCGTTTTTCTCAAAACCACGTTTTTCAAATCGGTACCCAAAATTTCTCGAAAACCAATAAACCAATTGCCTTGAGATATGTTGTGGTCATTCTATACACTATTATCTAGTACTCGTCATAGGATTTTTTTCTCCGTTACTTAGTTTTTGTTTTATAGGCAAAAAAAATAACTAATTTTTGGCCCAAAAATCACTATTTATGTTCAAACGTCCGCCATTTTGTCATAAATCGATATTTTCAAATTCGGCTATAACAAGTACTAGATTATGGTATCTAATGTAATAATCTTTTTGGTTTTTTTTTTCAGATGATTTTTGAAGAAACGCCAGTGGATACCGTAAACGCAGATTTTTTTACGACGCTCCAAGGATCATACAATATCCTTGTATATTTTTGTATATTTTTAAATAAAGAAAATTAAACACATTTTTTAATGTATATACTTTTAGATAATTAAAACCCCAATCCGAAATTTCAAATAGTTTTCCTTGAAAACATTCACAAAAATGACCTTTTTTCCGGCTCCTAGGTCTATATCTCCCCTTAAGTGTAACAACTTTTATATCAACATCTATACTAAAAACCCATAAAAAAAAATGCATGAAAATAGCCTTTATATTTGCGTCTGAAGTGAGAAGACCCCTTAACTTGAATTCGCAACTAAGATATTGCTTTGCAACCGAGAACGAAAAAATTCCACCACTTTTTCTGTCTTTTTTTGGCCCTAGTTGAGGATGCTAAGAGCTCCCAACGTTTCATACAGCGGGAAAGATAGAGAAACAGAGAGAGCGAGCGAGATGATTTGGCTTTGCTTTCACTTACCTTGGGGAAACCGTGCAGAGGAATATAATCAGCCCAAAGACGTTCACGAACGATCTCCACCGTGGCATAGTGTTTATTGTGCCTCGCGAAATTTTCCCGACGAATGAATTAAAAAGAAAAATAAAACTTGAGCAGAGTATCGAGTGATCGTGTCGAGTTGAGAAAAAATAAAGGAATGAGCAAATGTTGAGACCAGCGCTAACTTTATATACGAAAGGACTGCATATATATACATATATACACATATATATGTATATGTGTACACTTCGCAGCGCAGCCTTTATTGCCAATCGCGCATTAAAATATAGCGGGAAAACGAAAATAACGAACTTCTCGACTTATTCCCCTTCGCGCGCCTCCTGTCACGAGAAAATCGTATTCTTTAGGCGTAACAGCGACTTTCGTCGCTTTGGCGCAGCGGTTATACATTTTGTGTATGCAAAAAAAAACACATTAGTGTCATTGGTGTCTGAGTTTGCGCGTGCGGCCTGAGCAGCCTAGGAAGAAAAAATGCGAGCCATCTCGGTCATGATATTTTTTGCGCTAATCACGTCATGCAATCAACGACACGACGTTTCGATAAGAATATGAATATTGCTTTTTATCGTGTACCGGAAGAAAAGTGGCTTTTCGCGATAGTGCTAAGGCGATGGCTCTTCCAGCAGAGTGAAACGGAAACGAAGTCGTGCTTGATGTATTTCATCAGTAATGTAAACTAGGGATGGGCGATGTTCGAAATATAATCGATTATTAAGAAATCAATATTTTTTCGAAGTATCTTTACGAAAAATCGATTTTTCCCTCTAAACAATCGACGATTCGATTAATCGAGTATAAACAAATATTGGTGAACCATGAACGGGGTTCTTATATTATTGAATCTCTTCGTCGTACAAACCCGATTCTTTTAATCATTTACTAGTCAGTTCTATCCATACCTGGAAATGTGCGCAGTTGTATCCACAGATGCCATATTTGGAAAAAGATTGCCATTATTAAAACATAAATTTCATAAATACAATCGGATAAACTTCCGAAAAGCGGAAATTTAATTTCGATCTGAAATTCGGCATACACCTTTTTTCAATATTTTAAGAGATCCATGGGTCGTTCGCATCCTCGCCATTTCATTAATGGGGTATCCCGTGAAGGTGTGTTTACCCGTTCATATTCTTATGTAAAAAAAAGTTTGGGGTAGCGTTATTTCACTGCCCCGGGTCCGCCAGAATGGGTTAATTCAGCTCCAGCTGGCAAGCCGTAAAAATCTGTCGAGGACGCAAACGACCCATGGGTTCTGGAAACGTATGTAAAATCCGACTTCGCGAAAACATTTTTTCTCTCTATAATTCTGTTCTTTGACTAAAAATATAAATGTTCATGAAGGTGTTGATTAAATGAAAGCGAAAATGGACGTGAGAACCAGCGATCAGGTTAGGGCGTCACTTCGTTCTCGCAATTCGAATCCTGATCCCGATATTTCCGCAAAATGTAGATCGGAGTTTCGGCACTTATTACGGTTCACGCGTTTTTGAGCTCTCTTGTATTCTTTCCCAGTGGTGAATATGTTACGCGGGTGACGATTGACGCTGTCACTGTATTGACGATAAGCGATATCCAATGAAAGTTCCGGTTCAGTATAGAATTTTTGGATTTCTCATTGGATCTCGCGCATTACTCATCCGGTATCGCGTACAGTGTGCCAAGTCTAACAATCAGAATTGACTTTAGGTTTGTGTTGAAAAAGATGCGAGGACAAGATGATTTATGATTGGCTGTTATATACCAATCCAGGCGTCACGTCCTGCGAGAAGGCATAACATATATGTATTTCTATGTTACTTTATCAAAATCGAGAATCGATTAATCGATCGCCAAAAAAATCGACAAAATATAATCGATTATTTCACCGAAAACATCGACACTTTCAATTAATCGAAAAACATCGCCCATCCCTAATGTAAACTATGAACTTGGGCAGGACAATGTATTCTTGGGAATCCTGAATACGTTGGAAATTCCAGTGATCTGTGGCCGAAGAGATAATTGGAGGTTAATATGTATAGGGAGGACGATGTGCAAAAGGAAATATTGGGCTTCGGTAAAGAGTTTATTGGGACACCGAAAAGCTTGTGAAGAGTTAAATGATCGGCGTGATCATTCTCTTGGGGACGAGAAAAAAGGGCGATTTTTGGTAATTTTTTTTCTTGAGGGGGAGATGCGTTTAGGCGTTCACGATTTTGAAGATTGATCATTTTTAACATACCACGTAGCAGCCAAAAGTAGTAATAAAACATACCGTAAGTCTAAAAAATGACTGAGAAATCTTTCCTTTTAACGACAGATCATGAAAATCGGTGAATGTTTTCCCCGTTTAAAGGTATGCCCCTTGAGGGGTCATATACAGTCACACTGAGCAAAAAAAAAAACCAATCGAATAAAAAATATATATTGGTTGATTCAAATAAATGTCTGATCGCGAAGTGCCACCGATATGTTACAATACTATAAAATATTGGAAAATGTGATTGATTCGAATAACATATTATTTTTTTGGAAATCTCTTCTGTTCTCTGAATATTTACATTATCCTTCAAATAAAATTATATTCTATTGAAATTCCTTATATACATTCCGTTGATGTGTGGATGAAATAATTAAGCGGTTGCTACATTTTTTATTTTGTACAAAAATATAATCGATAGAATGAATTATTTCTTTACTACATCGAAACGAATATGCCATGAGACGTAAGTTTTTCAATTTGTTTCAAATCTTAAATAAAAAGTGAGCATGAGAATGATCATCCACGATAATAGTGGAGAGAATATCAGATATTCAACTGATAAGAACAGATACTACACTTTGATCTCAGCCACAGGCCAAGAAGCGATACTCTTTAAAGTTTCCCCGGCATCTCATTCAATGACACCAATGATATTGGATCAATGATTTTTTTTCAGTGCAGGAGGCCCAAAAAGATCCATTTTTCAAGAATTTTACTTAAGAAGGCTTTTAAATCTATTAATGTAAAAAAATTTACACATATTATGGTAATATTTAACGATATTTTTATATTTTTTAGTTGCATAAATAATCATTTTGAAAGCTGCTATAGCTGATCTCCGGGAGCACCTCTAAAAAAGGCTGGATCATTTAAAATAAATAAAACCAAAAATATTTCGTTAATGTAATGGATTATCTAGTAATTGATCGAAGGAATAAGCAAAATAATATTTTTTTGACAAAATGGCGGCTTCTTAAAAAAAATCGATTTTTGACAAAAAATTAGGCTTTAAATTGTTTATAAAATGGAAACTATTTATCGGCGAGAAAAAACCTTCGATTAATTATTAAAAAATATCTTACTTAAAGATATCTTATATAAATAAAAATATCTTATTACTTATAAATATCTTATTACTATAATAAAAATATCTTATTACTATAATAAAAATATCTTATTACTAAAATACTTGAAAAGATTGTGTTAAAATTTGAGACCGATCGCTTTAGCCGTTTCCGAGAAATCTTGCTCACCGACTTTATAAACACAGTTTTGAGAAAAACGCGTTTAAAGTTTCAAAAGCACTTTCAAGGGCTCCGATACGTCATTACAAACTTCGAGAATATTCGCCGGATTGACAATACATTTTCTGTGTGTGTACTTAAATATATGTACATTACGAAAAAAAATTTGAAAAAATCGATTTTTCGAAAATGTTATCTCTATATAACCCTTAATACATAGTCCTGCTGAGTTTGAGTTTTTTTTAATGCGAAAATATTGATAAACGACCAAGTTATTATTATTTAAACAATGTGCCGCCGTTGCTGCGTGGCCAATTGGTATGGGTGGTCCTGGCAATTAGGATCGTGTGAAATGAAGAATAAAAACAAATTCTTTCAATATGATAATGAGACTTAAATTACTTTTATTAAGGGGTAAGGCCACTGTAACGGCCCAAAAAAAAAGGTTTTTTCACTAATTTTTTTCTCCCGAAATTGAAGGTATTTGAAAAAAAACTTTTAATGGTGTTATCGGGCATACATTAAACTTTATTATAAAATTTTTTTACAGTAAAAAAAAACAAAATGGCGGTTCCACAGCTATCTTCCCGGGACATGTTTTGCTTCCAGGGCTCCGCGGCACGCAGCACCACTGGTGCACTTTTGAATCTAGAACAAAAAAAAAACCATTAATCTAGAGGGCTATAGCTAGAGAATGTCGATCGGATTTTAAAAAGTATCAATTTTTGTGGATTTGGCGTGCGTTTGAAGAAAAAAAATTGATTTTTGACGAAAAAAACGGCAAGTTTTTTGTTAATAAAAAATCAATAAATAAAGTTCTTGAAAATTCCGATCGACATTCTCAAGATAATGTAAATGTTCACATCTGGTTAAAATTTCAAGTAAAAAAAATGAAAATTGTTCGAGTTATGCTGCGTGCCATTTTGAAAAACCATGTTTCGAGAAAAACGCGTTTAAAGTTTTGCGAATAGTTTGTTTGGGTTTGTTTGGGTCGCAGAGGACCTTTTTTTTCTTATTCTAGAGGGTTTAAACTATTTTTTGAGCCAATAAAAAAAAATCGATTTTTCAAAAAATTTACAGTGGCCTTACCCCTTAAATTAAATAAAATTACAGAAATTGCAGTCTAAAAAAAATTCGATTTTCGACCAAAATAAACAACTTTAATTTTGTATTATTAAAAAATGAATGAAATCGTGTAAACATTATCCGGTCGTACGATAGAAAATGTTATAAACTATGCTCTGTCCGAATTTTAAGTGAGTCGGACGACTTGAGCTACAACTTACATCCTTTCATAAGTATGTTTCGAGAAAAACGCGAAAAAGCATAAATTTAGGCGGTTAGCCGTAGCACAGTGAGCGTCTGACCTTTCACAAAAATGGTCACAACTCTGTTAATTTTTGGAATTTTTACAAAATCCTAGTTGCAAATTAAAGTTGAAACCACAGGAGGTAAGACTATAGTGGGATAATAATAGAGGTATTATTCTTATAAAAATAATGTTACATCACACCAGCCCAATAATTGCATCTCCGTCGAATGGTTTCGAGGAGAAAACCTTCGTTAACTTTTTACTCGTTCGGTTTTTCTCAAAGTTTAGTGAGCCGTATCGAAACTAAGATGTCAATGCCATGAAAATCGTTCTTCAGCCTCGAGAATTCTACCGCAAATGACGCCTTCTTCATTTTTTTCTACAGCGCCTCGTAATCGTCGCAATATTTTCAAAAAATCGTAATGGGGCCTGAATACAAATAATAATCTCCTCCGAAGGACAAAGAAAAATATGTATTCCTCTGTATCACGTTTTATTTTCAATGTTGTGCTCAATTTATTTATCGTACAAAATGTATCACTTATTCCATTGCACGCGGCACCGTCCATCTGTAGTTTTTGGCAAATCTTAGGAATTTGCTGAAATCTAAGTATGGTGTAGATATGACCTTCATGGACTGATGCCCAAAAATTCAATTCGATTCACAGTTTAGTTCATGAGATAATTGCAATTGAATATGGGTATTTTTGTACGCGATCCCTATACCTAACATGTAAACCGATAGGAGTTTGCTCGCATTTCTCGATATAGGTTCTAAACGGATCTTAGGATTTCAAAATAAAAAACACGTCCACGCAGTACTTTTGTCTGATTGATTTAAAAAGGACAAATTTTGACCGTTTAGTTTCGGAGATATCGACTTATGAAAAGTGGTAATTTTATTCCACACCGAACCCGGGCCCAACCATCTGTAACGGAATGGCAACAGTGTACGCTGCAGCCAGCTGATCGGCGCGTGGTCTGGGAACTCAAAGCGTGTTTTTTTTCCGGAGTTCTAGTAATTCTGAGACGGATGTGAAATAAAGGTAACACGCATTTTGACCCGACGACAAAATATCCGCGACAAAATATCCGACGACACAATATCCGCAGGATAAAATATCCTCATGACCAAATATCCGCAAGACAAAATATCTGCCGATATTATATCCGCTGTCGGTAATTAAATCTATGATTAACGTTATTACTCTTAAACTAGGACAACTAGCTTCATGAGACAGTCAATGTTTTTCTCTCTGCTGTGTATGTAGTGCTACAGTTTAAAGTGTACAGTCATGCCGTTGAAATTTATTCTGTCAGTTTGTAGTGTCAGTAGTGCTGTCAGTTTGTAGTATCAGTAGTGCTACAGTTTAAAGTGTACAAAAACTTTACAATAAAGAAATAAGTGCAATGAAGAAGCTCGTATTATGCCCCCACCCCACTATCTCACACACCCCACAAAGGTGTACACTTTAAACTGTACATTACAGTGTAAACTATACAGACATTACATTATTGTACAACAAATTACACAGTACAAACTATCTCACACACCCCACACTGTAACACTGTACAGTTTAAAGTGTACAGTCATGCCGTTGAAATTTATTCTGTCAGTTTGTAGTGCTGTCAGTTTGTAGTGTCAGTAGTGCTGCCAGTTTGTAGTGTCAGTAGTGCTACAGTTTAAAGTGTACAAAAACTTTACAATAAAGAAATAAGTGCGATGAAGAAGCTCGTATTATGCCCCCACCCCACTATCTCACACACCCCACAAAGGTGTTTTGCGCGCGACCCCGTTGATGTGGAGGACGAAATTTAGGATTTTATCTCGCGGATGTTTTGTCATGAGAATACTTTGTCTCGGATATTTTATCTTTCGGATATTTTGTCTTTCGGATATTATGTCCTCGGATATTTTGTCGCGGATATTTTGTCGTCGGGTCAGATGTGACGTAACCGAAATAAATTTATTCTGCAAACGAATTCAATTTGTTTAATGTATGCATGTATTTATGCATGTATTTGTCTTTGTTCCATCGAATACAATTTAAACTGTCGGCTAGATGTTGTAAATCCACGATCCGACGTCCTGCGACAGCGAACTTTTGTTGCTGATCGTTGAGGTTATGGTTATTCTCATCGCGTTTAGCTGCATTCGCTTGACACATGGCTGCCACAGCTTTCAGTCTTTTAGCAAGCGCCTTTTTATTGTAAACTTTCTTTTGTATCGCATTTGGGTTGACATTTTCACGCTTTTTTAAATTTATATAAAATACTTCGCGAAAGACAGATCGTAGAAAGCTCAAGGCTATGACTGCAGGAAAATCGCGCTGTTGCCACGATTACAGCGCCGCTCTCTATGATCGTGTTCGTTGGGTCTCATCGTTTTGATACGAACAAGTGCGCATGCGCATCATTATACGCATGCGCACTTGTCCGTATCAAAATGATGAGACCCAACGAACACGACCTATATGAGTACGAGACCTATCTATGCATGAGGTGCGAATGTGCGGGATATTTAGAGGGTACAAGCTCTGTCAATAATTTACAACCAATAGCATCGTATAGGCATTGGAAGTTACTATACGATTCGACCGAAACTTTTGGCTCATACGTGTACCTACTACATTAAGGAGAGGGTAGGGGTTTGCACTTTTGAAAAATCGATTTTTTTTTGTCTTTTCTTATAGTTAAACATTTCAAGAATATAATCCCAAAATTTCATGTCAATCAGAGCAAAACTCTCGAAGTTATTGACTATTTAGTCCCCCTCCTTTAACACTGTAGCTCCGACTTCTCTAAACTTCAAACGCGGCTTTCTCGAAACCACTTTTTCAAAGTCCGTGCTCACTGCCATTTGAAACCTACATGACTTCAAACCACGGTCTTACATACAGGTCTGGAAACGAAGCCAGATTTCAATGGAGTCGCGAGGCACCGTTACGAGCTTCACTTTTCATTTCGCTCGCCGCCACCACCGTCGCTACTATCGGCGAGTACCTCCCACTCACGGTCTTCTGTGATCTCTCCCTTCGCCCCTTGCCTTGTCTTAGACCGTGCCCCGTGTCATTTATTACTCCATTTTTTATGACAACGTTCTCGATAACCTCTGTTTGCGTCAACGAGCATTTGTAGTTTGAAAAATATTCATAAAGCTGGCGAAGGTGGACCGTTGTTTCAGGGCTTTCTAAACTGACGAACCAATAAAGGGATTTGTATATTCAACATTCCATGTGTTGCGTATTTTTTTACTTTTGTCATCGAAAGAAACTCGGAATAAAATTCGAATAAAAATCCATTTCACTCGAAAAAGGTAAGTATTTTTATTTGTTTTAAAAAATTTTATATTGGTCTTCCAGCCACACAGGATCTGTCCCTTTTTACAAGCCCCAGATCTATTCTCTTCCACAATCCCCCGTCCTTATTCCACAATTCTTTCTCATTTACCTCTATTGCTCCTTTGCCCCCCACGAAAAAGGTAATGGGCATTTCGGATCATCGAGAAGAGTGAGAGAGACGGGCGGAAGCTGTTCTGTCCTTGTCGCACACGTACACGCCGATAGCAATGCCACGTAGTGGCGAAAATTGGAAACAAACGTGGGTTCGTTAACGGTGCCTACCCCCACCACGGTCGTTTCCAGACCTGTATGTAAGACCGTGCTTCAAACTACATATAAAATACCTCTCCCCAACGGTTAGTTTGAGATTTTTGTTTAACTTGAGGGGGTTTTCCACCCCCAAAATGGCGGAATTTTTCGTGAAAAATAGCACTTTTCACTTTACATGACCACCCAAAATTTAGAAATGAAAAAAAAAATTATCAAGGACCGTTGCGGGGAGGGATTTGATGATACTTTGACTAAATTTTAATGGTACTTGATTTCAGATAATTTCTAGCTGAGATACAGTGAACACCGCAAATCGTGTTTTTCCAAAGGCGTTCTTGGAAAAGCTTTGTCACCGGCTTGTTTGTCGATATTTTTACGTATAAATTTCACGGAATGTTCTTAGAATGACACCTAACAATGTACAAAAGGTTTCAATAAATTTACTCTATCCATATAGATGAAAAAAATCGCAAAAAAGTGTTTTTTTTTCACGTTGAAACCCCTACCCTCTCGTTAATGTTTCAAGAAAGCGCTTTGGCATGTATAAAAAACGTGTTTTTCGAATGTACAAAAACGTGTTTTTGAATGTACAAAAACGTGTTTTCGAATGTACAAAAACGTGTTTACGAATGTACAAAAACGTGTTTTCGAATGTACAAAAACGTGTTTTCGAATTACAAAAACGTGTTTTCGAATGTACAAAAACGTGTTTTCGAATGTACAAAAACGTGTTTTCTGGATGTACAAAAACGTGTTTTTACATGTATAAATAACACGTTTTAATGCATAAAAACGTGTTTTCGAAGGCACAAAAACCTGTTGTTCGAATGTGCAAAAACGTAAATAAAATAAAACGTGTTGTTTTTACATGTGGAAACAATACATTTCAAATGCATAAAAACGTGTTTTTTGAATATATAAAACGAGTTTATAATATTTCAAGAGCGTGCTTTTACATGTAGAAGAAAACATGCTTTTTACATCTTCAAAGTGAATGTTCTTGACGTATAAAGTACCATTTTTATGTGTGAAACACGTTTTTTTTTTCGTGTGTGAAAAAAGTCTTCTATAGATTCATTTTAAAAAGTGTATTTTTTTAATAGCATCCATAACGTGTTTGTTTTATGTATAAAAACATTTGTTTCTATGAATCGAAAAAATGTTTTCTTTGTAATGCATGCAAAGCGTGTTTTCCGGATGTATAAAAAACGCGTATTTCATCAAACTTTTGAGACATAAGCCGCAATACGTGCCCAAAATTCATTTCGTCGACAACCGAACGTAATTCCCCAACTACATTCGTTTCAAATACGCCGCCCAGCGTATCGCGCATGCGCAAAGCGTACTCGCGGCAGATGGCGCCCCGTTGGGTGGGGATTCCGACAGGTGGCGTTATCTAGCGTCGAAACGGGACTTTCGAATGATGGAAATGTCTCGCGACGCCTCGGCGCAATGGCCGGTATTCCCGGTCGGCCAACATCATCGGGTCACGTGACAGCGTCGTATTGATACGTGTCGTCGAGAGGAGCCACGATTTCAAGCTCTCGCCCCCCTCGGCTTTATCGTAGCTCAACGGAGCGTGCACCGTGGCGCACACTCTCCCGACGAGTCTGAGACGCGTGTGAACCGACTGGTGTGTCGACGTCCCTACTCGCCTTCCGAGCGACGTCCCCCGTTTCTTTTTCTTCCGTTTCATATGTTTCCCCGCACGAGTATAAATTAAATTTGCGACAAAGTCTCGAGATTCGAGGATAACGAGAGCGCGTGGACGAGTTTCGTAAGACGACAAAAATCGAGCGATCATCATGGGGAGTGAGTACACACATTCGTAAATAAGACCAAAGTGTTACTCGCTCGGCTTACTATTTTACCTCCGTCGCGCGGCCGCTCGATGCCACGAACATTTCCCCTTTCGTACGGGCGACGAGGAGCGAAAAAAAAAAAAACGAGAAAATATGTCGGCCGATCGCGAGCCCCATACTGACAGACGTGTAACGCTTTTCTTCCCATTGCAGTCAAATTTCTCGAGGTGATCAAGCCCTTCTGCGGCATACTGCCGGAAATCGCGAAACCGCAGCGCAAAGTGAGTATACGCGTTTCGCGATATCGAGAAAATTAATGGGAAAATGCACTATTTTTGGCGTTACTCCGGCATATTGGTCGGCGGTACGAGTTGACGGAACAAACTGACGACTAATCACTTTTCCGGCAGATCCAATTCAGGGAAAAAGTACTATGGACGGCGATAACGCTGTTCATCTTCCTGGTCTGCTGCCAGGTGAGTGGCCGGTGCACGCGTCAGAGGACGTGAAAGAAGCTCGGATTTTGACGGCCATATGTCGCTCTTTTCAGATCCCGCTCTTCGGTATCATGTCTTCGGACAGCGCAGATCCGTTCTACTGGATTCGCGTCATTCTTGCTTCCAACAGAGGCACCCTCATGGAACTCGGAATATCGCCGATCGTCACGTCCGGCCTCATAATGCAACTCTTGGCGGGCGCCAAGATCATCGAGGTCGGCGACACTCCCAAGGACAGGGCGCTTTTCAACGGCGCGCAAAAGCGTGAGTATAGACGCGGGTGGGGAGCGAAAAAGTTCTAGTATGGAATCTGGCAAGGAGAAAGAATCTGATTGGGGTGTGAAAAAAAGTCGATTTTTAATCATTTGGTTTTGGGAGAGCGTCAGGAGGAGGCGGGGATTTTATACGCAATTGATACGGACTCTTGCCGGGTTTGAGTTTTTTTAATTGACATTTTGATAAACAATGATGTCATTGTTATGTGACCAAGGTGAGACAGTTGCTGGATGACCGATCGGTGTAGGTTTTTCGATTTGTTCGGGCTTGTTTGGTCATGTGAAATGAAAAACGAAGAAATGTACTTTCAGTATAGTTATAGAACTATATAGGTATGACTGGATGATTTTTTTAAATTTTGAAACATACGAAAATGGCAAGCAATGGAAAAAAAGTTCGATTTTCGACAAAATAAAACACGTTTAATAATATTTTATTAAGAAATGGATGAATGCGTGAAAAAATTATCTGAACGTGCGAGAGAAAATGTTATAAATTGAGCTCTGTCGAAATTTGAAGTGAATCGGACGATTTCATAAAGCGTAGTTTCGAGAAAAACGCGAAAAAAAAAGGAAAATCGCCATGACCCGATACAACTTTGGTATATTTTTAAAAAATTTATTTTTCGTCGTATTCAACGTAATTATAAATATTTCCAACTGTATTGAGGAAGGCTGAAAAGTTCTCGGCCGCGCTACCGTGAGTCCACCCTATGCATTTGTGTGTACCTCAGGCCGAGAACTTTTCAGCCCTTTGTATATTTTTCGACCTTTTTTTTTGTTGCGTTTCGGACATTTTGCATTGGGCGATCTGACCCTCCACAAAAATCATTATAACCCGATAAAACTTTGGTATATTTTTAAAAAATAAAATTTCGTCGTATTAACGTGATTATAAACATTTCCAACTGTATTGAGAAAGGCTGAAAAGTTCTCGGCCGCGCTACCATGAGTCGCCCTATTGACTTGTGCGTACCTCAGGCCGAGAACTTTTCAGCCCCTGGCATACGAATCGGAACCTTCGTGTTTGCAACTACTTTTCAATCTTTTTTTGCATTGGGCGATCTAACCCTTCCCAAAAATCGTCCTAACCCGGTCAATATTTGGAATTTTCCCAAAAATGTATTTTTCGTCGTCTTCAACGAAATTATAAATATTTCCATACATATCCAGAAAGGCTGAAAAGTTCTCGGCCGCGCTACCATGAGCCACCCTATGCATTTGTGCGTACCTCAGGCCGAGAACTTTTCAGCCCTTCGTAAACGCCTCGCAAGCTCTGTCTCCAACTACTTTTCAACCTTTGAAAAAGATGCATAAAAATCATAAATCTTTACATGACATTTTTCCCCGCTCTCCCACACGTAAACTCACTATTCGATTATTTTCAGTATTCGGTATGGTGATCACGGTCGGCCAGGCGATCGTGTACGTGATGACGGGAATGTACGGTGATCCGGCGGTGATCGGGCCCGGCGTCTGCTTGCTCATAATAATCCAGCTGTTCGTCGCCGGTCTCATCGTTCTCCTGCTTGACGAACTTTTGCAAAAGGGCTACGGTCTCGGCAGCGGCATATCGCTCTTCATCGCGACGAATATCTGCGAGACGATCGTTTGGAAAGCGTTCTCACCGGCCACCGTAAACACCGGACGCGGCACGGAATTCGAAGGCGCCGTGATAGCCCTCTTTCATTTGTTGGCGACGAGACAGGACAAAGTTCGGGGTCTTCGCGAGGCTTTCTATCGTCAAAATCTTCCGAATCTCATGAATCTCCTCGCGACGATATTGGTCTTTGCCATAGTGATATACTTCCAGGTACGAAGCAAAAATCTCGATATTCATTTTTCCGTAGTCGTACGCGCTACCGCGTGGTCCTTAGTGCCAATTTCCGACGCTAGGGTCGCTCGTCGCGACTCGTGGCCGTTACACATATGGAAAACCGGGAAAACTCGGGGAATTTTGTAAATTCTCCGAAGTTTTTCAAGCATTTACTTTTTGCAAGAATTACGAAAAATGAGGCGAGCAAAAAAAATGAAAAGTATAAATATATTTTTAATATTTATATTAAAAATATTTGTCAGCGACAAACATTGACAACTTCAAAAACTAATTTATTCTAAAACTTGAAACATTTTCATTCGATTTGTCGATACACAATTATTATTGCAGAAAAGTTTTTATTTATTTATTTTTCATCGGCACCGACATAAACATTTATCATAAAGAACAGGTTCTGTATTTGCTTTTAATATTTTTGTTTGACTTTACAGTGTTTGGATTATTTTTCGAATTTCAGTTTTTTTTCTTCAATTTTTTTATTTTGGTATTGAACATTTTCATATAGTAGTAAGAAGTTTTATTTTCATCGCCTTTTCGGCTTTTTATTAAGGGGCCAGTCCACTTTGGAGCCACGAAAGAAAATGGCTGTTTTCGCGATTTTTTTTTGAGGATTTTATAAAAGATATGAATATAAAAGTTGTTGGGCTTGATAAATGAAGTCTTGAAATACATTTTAAAAAATATTCGTTTTTAAGTACAAAAAATAGGTGGGCTAGGTAGCTCCATCACAACTCGGCAACGGCTTGTCTGAAACAAAAAATCAAAGTCCATTAGATTCAGTATGACACCAGCTACAAAATGACCCTTGGATATAAAGTTTTATCAAAAAATAAAAAAAACAGCAGATGAAAAACGAAAAAAGTTTTTTAAACGCGTTTTTTTCGCAGTTTTTCGCAAAAAAAAGAGTGAAAATCAAAATTTTAAAACCATCGAGGGTCATCTTGTTGCGAATCATGTTTACAATATGTGGTTCAAATTTCAAGAGAATCGGTTTATTAGTTTTAGAGATACGACGGAGCTAGATTTTGAAAACGTCGTTTCGAGAAAAACGCGTTTGAAGTTTATACTATGAAAAGCTCTTACCTAAACTCAGTCGGCAATTCCTGCACCGTACAAAATCCCTTCTGATTGCTGATCATCGTCGATTTCGTCAAGTCTTGCTTGCTTTCGATTTTGTGAAATTTTCAATGTGGACTGACCCCTTAAGCTGTTATACCGTTGAACATCGCCCTCTTACAATCTAACTTGTATCTTCCCTCTTTTATTGTTCTTCATTTTCGTCACACTCCACATTCTCGCTCTCCATTACCGCCGCTTCTCTTTTCTTACACTCTATTTCTATTTCCCTAAGAATGTACACATATTCGTATCTATCTTCCCTCCAGCAACTCTATTCATTTATCTTCTACTCCCCTTTTATCCGTTTCCACCTTTACCCACTTTTCACACGTAATCAGATGCCCCATTGTTTCTCTTTTTCGTTTACGTATTCTACAAGTCCATTCCACTCGCCCCTTTTTTCCATCCCTCCCTATATTCCCACACCTTATCCTCGCCCATCTTTCCGTATCCTTTCCTTTAAGGCGTTACCCCCACTTGTAGCGCAAAAAACGGCCTTTTTCATGAATTTTTTAAAAGAAAACTACAAAACTTTTTAAATCGATCAATATACCATCTTAAAGAACACATCTTGAAGAACTTTCAGTAATTTTTTTATTGAAAAATATTACATTGTTTAGTGGCAAATGGCCGTCAATGAAATAATGTTTTTATATACACGGTTTGCGGTGACCAACATTGCGGCGAAGTGGATCATCTGGAAAAAAAATGCGGATGGATTTAGTCAAATATAAGTATAAACTAGTCTTTGATCGAAGGATTTTAAAAAATATTCATTTTTCACAAAATGGGGGACAGTCAAAGTTAATGGTTCGATTTTAACGAAAAAAAGGCCGTTTTTTGGCTATAAAACGGCCATTTTTTTTTTTCGAAAAAAAAATCGAACGATCAGACTACATTTTTATGTATTAAATAAGCCTGCAAAATTTCAAGAAGATCGGTTCATTAGTGTTCGAGTAATCTTGGTCACCGACTTCAGAAATGCCATTTTGAGAAAAACGCGTTTAAAGTTTCAATTTCCGGTCGTTTACACAACGGATTCTTCTCTTTCAACGCTCATATCTCAGTCAATTTTGTTCGGATCGACTTGAAATTTTCAAGACATATTCTCAGATACTTATACTTCAAAAAAATGCAATAAAAAATTCGATTTTTTCAAAATCGCAACTGGGGGTAACCCCTTAAGGCCTTAGGCCACAGTAACGGGCATAAAAGCGTGTGCGAATTGAACAATTCTTTTCGTATGAAAAAGTGGTTCGCTTATAAAATTAATTACACATCTATTCAGTATGAATATCAAGCTGTTAGAAAATATATATATTTTTTCTCGATGTATAAAATCGCCGACTACTAATATTTTCTTTTTTTTTTTTGGCGCTCCGCGGCGTGACATTTAGCATCCACAATTTTGTAGCTAGAACAAAAAACAAAAATTCTCGTCAATCAACATTAGAATACCTAGAGAAGTACGTACGGAATTTAAAAAATATTGTTTTATTCATAAGTTGTAGGTATTTGAACTTAAGAAATAAATTTTCAGTGAAAAATTTCGATATAACTGCTCGTAAAATGAAAAGTTTTGGTTTAATCAGAAATTCCGTACGTACTTCTCTGCGCCAGTCACGCCACTTGCAAAAAAGCCGTTTCGAGAAGTTTCGAGTAGTCGGCCATTTTGTACATCGAAAAAAAATTCCTATAGCTTGATATTCATACTAACTAGATGTATAATTTATTTTCTGAGTGAATCACTTTTTCATGCGAAAATTTTAAATTCGCACATGATTTTATACCCGTTACTGTGGCCTAAGGCCTTAAGACGAAGTAGCAGATCTACCACGTGACGTATGAGTGCGAGAGAGATAGCTGAAATATTCGAACAGAGATTTCTCAGAGATGAATAATATTTAGTTCAAAAGGAAATCATCAAGCTCTGCGTCTGGGAATTCTCCAGAGCTTAATGCGTTGTTTTTTTCTAAAAAATTTAACTATTTATGAGAAAATTGGGTCGGAAAGTTTGTGAGGTTATGTTGACCTTGCACATGCCCTTAATATCTTTCGCCGCCAAATACTTCCACGGTGCTTCGTCGTTTTCTATTATCACATTGTACAAACTATTATACATCAATTTTTGAATTAGTTCTTTTTCTCTATGGTCTTTCTTTTTAAGATAATCCCTTGTCTATTATTTTTATTTCGTTCCCCTCTATCATATTTATTATTTCCTTAACGGCGGGGTAAAGTTAATTCGGCGAAAAAACGGCATGTTTTTAAGATTTTTTTTTGGCGTAACGAATAGTGTTCGTTTATTGAAAAATTTACATATAATAAATTAACATTTGAACAACATTCTCCTAAATTTGCATTGCAAAATATTCAAAATTGAGCGAGTGAAAATTAAACCCCGGAGGCGCCTCGAAAAAAAGTTGGTTTGCGGGGTGCACCATAACTCGCAACAGAATCATTTGAAACAAAAAAATCAAAATGCGTTTGTTAAAGGAGATGTTTTTCGAGGTAATGACGGGAGGATTTTTTTTTTTTTTTTCGATTTTTCGATTTTTCGTAGCACTTGGGAGCCAAAAACCCGATTTTCGCTAAAAAAATCGGCTAATTTGTTGTTGAAAAATTAGTAATTATTTAAAAAAACAAAAAAGCTGGTGAATTATGTGAAGAAGTACTGTGCAAAATTTCAAAGCGATTGGTCCAGTAGATTTTGAGTTATCGTGCACACGGACTTCAAATATGACAAGTCTCAAGGAAGTAAAACAGTAGAGGAAAGAACGGTCATAATGTGGGGAAGAATAGGTAACAAACGCGAAAAGCGTGTACCTAAGGAAAAAACCAATAAAAAAAAAAAAAAAAAATATGACAAGTCTCAGAAAAACGGTTTGAAAAACGCAGAAGGGAAGAGAACGGCACGGAGCAATAGACGCTCAAATACTGATAACTTCGTCAATTTTACTCCGATCGACTTGACATTTTAACACAATATTCTTAATATATTATGCATTAATTTAAAAAAAAAATTTTAAATTTTAAAAAATATTTAAATACTTTACCCCGCCCTTAAACATTTTCGCACATTTGATCTTAAAAAATAAACTACAATCTTTATTTGACCCCAATATTCCTGAAATGCGTAACAACCATGCGACTCCACGGTAAAAATGAACGATGGAGAACCAATGACGACCTGGTAGAAAAAAAGACTCGCTCATTGGCAACGTTTCTCTTTTTGCCAGGGCTTCCGTGTCGACCTACCGATAAAGTCGGCCAGATATCGCGGCCAGTACAGCAGCTACCCCATCAAACTGTTCTACACGAGCAACATACCGATCATTCTCCAATCCGCGCTGGTCTCCAATCTTTACGTGATCTCGCAAATGTTGGCGGTCAAGTTTCAAGGCAACTTGATCGTTAACCTGCTCGGCGTGTGGTCGGACGTTGGTGGCGGTGGTCCAGCCAGATCTTATCCCGTCGGTGGGCTCTGTTATTATCTCTCGCCACCCGAGTCCGTTGGCCACATACTTCAGGATCCCGTACACGCCATGCTCTACATTCTCTTCATGCTTGGCTCATGCGCGTTCTTCTCGAAAACTTGGATCGAGGTCTCCGGCAGTTCCGCCAAAGACGTAAGTGGAGCGTCGCGCTCTCGTAAACGCGCATTGAGAATTAATTCGTTAAGGGGCTACATCTACCTGGAGGCCCGAAATAAATGGCTACATTCCGATTATTTTTCTTCTGGGAAACGGTTGGTGAAAAAGAAAAGCATTTTTTTTAACACAAAGATACATATATTGAGAGCCTTAAAAAAGAATCGCCAAAAAATACGGAAAAACAACAAAGACATGGCCGCCGGCAGATGTGACAGGAAAAAAACGGGCAATATTGAGGGATTTTTTAAACTAAGAAATAATTATTCCATAATTATCAAACTTTAGGTATACGTTAATAGTATGTTTAAATATACAAAGGAATTTTTTTAATTAATTCATCATCAAAATGGGCGCGCAGTCTAGCTTCGCGTAGACTTTGATTTGCAAAAAAGTTCAAACATTTTTTCAGTTGGAACATGTATAGTTTCTACGTGACGGTAATTAAAATGAAGAAAACGCAAAATTAAGAAAATGGCGCGCATTTACAAAAAAAAAATCAACATTTCACGCAACATCTCTGTAAAATGTGGATTAAAAAAGTAGTTTTTTTTTTACGATTATTCAACAACAATTCTCGTCAAGTAGAGTGTATCGATATTATCAATATTTCTACCAAGTTTCAACTCAATCGGCTCAATAGTTTTTGAGTAATCCTGCACGCCAATTTCGATAATGCAGTTTTGAGAAAAATGCGTTTGAAGTTGACGCCAGCTCCGAATCCGAGCGGTGAGGCACAGCGTCGACGGGCCGTAACGTTTGAAGAAAAAGAAATCGATTTTTTGATCGTTGTAAATGTATATTCCGCCTTGAATGGTCGATCTTAGATCTAAAAACCTAACGGGTTGTTCAATTTACCAATAAACACGAGTCGTCGACGAACGTCGAATTTAAAATCATTTTTTTAAACAACGTGGCGACGAATTGAAACTGGGACATACAAAATCAATGAAAAAAGTCGTCATTTATAGGTAAATATGAATAAATGAAGATCGATTTAAAGAAAGTGAGATCGCCAACGATCTTTAAATGTTTCTCATCGTATCTCCTGTAAATTTGGAGACAAGATTCTCGAGATATCATGAAAACGAGACTTTGGAAACAGTGTTTCGAGGAACACGCGTTTTACGTTTGAAGTATGGTGCTGCTACCACTCGTCCGGCAAATTTTAGAAGCTGTTGAAACAACAAGTTTCACAACACAGTATATTAACATTTTCTACAAACAACTAATTTCATAGCGCAATATATAAGAATATTCTATGAACAACTAATTTCACAACACAAGATATTGAAATCTCCTACAAACAACACAATATATTGAAATTTCTTATAAACAACCAATTTCACAGCACAATGTATCAAGGTTTCCTACAAAAAAAACTAGTTTTACCGCACAATATATTGAAAAATTCTGTTAACAACTAACTTCACAACAGTATATATTGAAATTTCCGACAAACAACTAGTTTCACAACACAATATATTAAAATTTCCTACAAAAAACTATTTTCACAACAAAATATATTGAAATTTCCTATAAACAACCAATTTTACAGCACAATGTATCAAGGTTTCCAACAAACAACTAGTTTCACAACACAATATATTCAAATTTCCTACAAAAAACTAGTTTCACAACACAATATATTCAAATTTCATACAAACAACTCATTTCACAGCATAATATATAAAAATGTTCTATCAACAACTAATTTCACAACACAATATATTGAAATTTCCTACAAACAACTAGTTTCACAGCACAATATATTAAAAATGTCTGTAAACAACTAATTTCACAACACAATATATTGAAATTTCCTACAAACAACTAGTTTCGCAGCACAATATATTAGAAACTTCTACAAAGAACTAATTTTAAAATACAACATATTACAATTTCCTACAAACAACTAATTTCACAACACAATGTATTGACATTTCCTACCGACAACTAGTTTCACAACACAATATATTAAAATTTCATACAAACAACTCATCTCACAACACAATATATTGAAATTTCCTACAAAAAAACTAATTTCATAACGCCCTATATTGAAATTGCCTACAAACAACTAGTATCGCAACACAATATATTGAAATTTCCTACAAACAACTAGTTTCACAACACAATATATTGAAATTTCCTAAAAACAACCAATTTCACAGCACCATGTATCAAAGTTTCCTACAAACAACTAGTTCCATAGCACAGTATATTAAAAATTTCTGCATATAACTAATTTCACAACACAATATATTGAAATTTCGTACAAATTTCGTTTCACAACACAATATATTAAAATTTCATGCAAACAGCTCATTTCACAGCATAATATATAAAAATGTGCTAGCAACAACTAATTTCACAGCATTATATATAGAAAATTCCTACAAAAAACTAAGTTTCCTACAAACAAATAGTACCACAGTACAATATATTAAAAATTTCTGTATACAACTACTTTCACAACACAATATATTGAAATTTCGTACAAACAACTAGTTTCACAACAAAATATATTAAAATTTCATGCAAACAACTCATTTCACAGCATAATATATAAAAATGTTCTATCAACAACTAATTTCACAACACAATATATAGAAATTTCCTACAAACAACTAATTTCACAGCACAATATATCAAAACTTCCTACAAACAACTAATTTCACAACACAATATATTGAAATTTCCCACAAAAAAACTAATTTCACAACATAATATATTGAAGTTTCCTACACACAACTAATTTTACAGCACAATATATTAAAATTTCCTACAAACAACTAGTTTCACAGCACAGTATATTACATTTTTCTATCATCAACTAATTTCACAACACAATGTATTGAAATTTCTTACAAAAAACTAGTTTCACAACACAATATATTCAAATTTCCTATAAACAACTAATTTCACAATACAGTATATTGAAATTTCCTACAAACAACTAGTTTCACAACCCAATTTATTAGAATGTCCTACAACCAACTAGTTTCACAACACAATATATTTAAATTTCCTACAAACAACTAATTTGACAACACCATATATACAATGTTCAACAAAAAAAAACTAGTTTCACAGCATAATATATGAAAATTTTCTAGAACCAACCAGTTTCACAGCACAATGTATCAAAATTTAAATACAGCTAAAAGGTGATACTATTGAATAATTGTTTTTTGCCCAATGCAATTTCGTGTCCCTCGCAGCTCGTTAACGCTATTTTATCTGTTCCGTCTGTAAAGGACATTCCCCGGACTCACCTCGTTCCACCGTTCTCATAGCACGTTCGAAATATTGTCCGAATAGTCGAATGCGATGTTTTGCACACGATTTCCCAGTGGGTGCGGGAACGCTTTCGAGTCTCCAATTTCTCATCCCTCCCACCGTCCATGCTCGTCGCTAAACGTTGTGTTCTCTAATACTTGCAGGTGGCGAAACAACTGAAGGAACAACAGATGGTGATGCGAGGACATCGCGACAACTCGATGATTCACGAATTGAATCGTTACATTCCGACCGCGGCCGCTTTCGGTGGCCTCTGCATCGGCGCGCTCTCGGTACTCGCCGATTTTCTGGGCGCGATCGGCAGCGGCACCGGTATCTTGCTCGCGGTCACGATAATATACCAGTACTTCGAGATCTTCGTGAAGGAACAGAGTGAAATGGGTGGCATGAGCACGTTACTGTTCTAATCTCGTAACGCAATAGACTCGAAAAGTGAATTCAATTTTTTTTTTTTATCACGAAGAACTGAATAATAATAATTTATTGTATAAAAAAAAAAAGAAAACAAAAAGTCGTTGGTGGCCGAAAGAGAGAAAACAGATGCACGGACAAACACGAGGACACACGGGGGGAGGAGTATTGCCCGTTGGGACGAGGCGACGCAACGACTGTTGATCGCGAGGCTCGAGGGGCCAACACCCAACGCACTGGAAAGAACTCTGAGAAGGGGACTCGGAAGTTGATTTTTAAAATTGGAAATTGAACAAAAAGAGTATAACGAAATTTTTCATGAATTTTTCACATAAAATGGCCGTGCACTGATATATATATATATATATATATATATATATATATATATATATATATATATATATCAGTGCACGGCCATTTTATGTGAAAAATTCATGAAAAAATTTGTTATACTCTTATATATATATATATTCGTTCTGGCGTTTCGCGGTAAAACTTTTTTCATTTTTTCTCAATATTGATATAAAGCACTAGAGAAGTACCGAAGATTTTTCGAAAATATTGACGAGCATTTTGACGATTAAAAAATAAATAAAAAATGTTAATTACCGAATATTTCGATATTTTGCAGATTTTCGCCGTTTCGCAAAAATCGTCGGTACTCCTTTGGCTTTATTGATCCCTCGAGAAAGCGTTATTCTGCCCCAGGCCAATCCTACAAAGAGGATATTTTTTTTTTTCGCGTGCCTTTTGCGCAACGAATTGTAAATTTGTCCCGAAACGACGATTGTTTTTTCGTTAAAAGTCAACTTCGGGGACGCCGTATCGGCAATCGGTCTAGCGCGTCGGTGTTGTCCCTCAACGAGAGTCTAAAATCGAGGTATATCTCTGCGCGTTAGCGCTTAAGTCAAATCAACGCTCATTCACGGATCATCGAATGCTCGTTCCCTCGGGAGACTGTGCGACCTCGGCACGTGCCAATACCGCGCGGTTTACCGAAATATTCGACGCGAGAATAAATCGTCAAGAGCTTTAGGAGCGAATGAAAACGCAAAAGTACATGCGAATTTGCGATAAATTTGCTCAAAATGAGTCGAACAAACGTCCAATCGTTGATCCGGAATGATCGTCGTATTTTTTTCCTTTCCGTTCGCTTTTTTGTTTCAATGTTTTTCGTTTTTTTTTTCTACGCGCGCATAATTCATCGCTCGTGCACGAATGTTTTTCTTTTGCTCTTTCACACGCAGGTTGCGTTATATTCGCGTCATTTGCAACATTATAGTGGAGAGGAGGCCCATAGTTGATCGTCAATCTCATTGTGTTCAATCACAAGATCAAGAGTTAGTCTTTCGCACCGTTTGTACGTTTGTTTATCGAAGAAACGAGACAGGAGCCGGGGAGGAGGGGGGAGTCTTCCGAGAGTAAATAATGTGAATTTTGTCGGTGCAAAGCCCCGCAAGGATAATAAAGCTCGCGATGTAAATAGAGTATCGTGAAGTCTTTTTGGAAGGCAAGCCTTACGAAAATGAAGAAAAAAAAATCGATTGGAAATAACGCGAGTAGCTCGCGGAGTGTGCAATCCTCGATACAGGACGAAGCGCCTAACAGCGTTCATACTCTATACAGAGACTGCCCAATTTTAATCGACTCGAATATCCTCGAGACTTCGTACGAAAATACGTTTCGGAAAGTCGAAAAGTCACTCTTAGGTGGTGCAATTGTTTTTTTTTTCTCGCTCCGACGCGTAAATTGCCGCGAAGATCAACTTTGCTTTTTTTCCAAATGGCGTTTCTCGACGCTCCGATCGATGCAGCCAGTTATCTACACTGAAGCAAGCGACTAAAGGGGGATTGAAAAATATTTGTAAAGCGCTACATGTCGAGACTGGCGAAAGTCTCGAGCGTAATTTACCGACGAGAGTCTCGAAGATATTCGTCGGGTCGATTCCAACGGGACACCCTGTATATTTTCTTAACACGAAACGAGAAGCGAACAAGCCAAGCGACTGATACTCGGAAGCCGCGTTCATCGTCATCATGCATAACGTTCATTCCTGTATTATTATAAACGACAATGCAACAAGAATTAACTTTATTTTTCGTTTCTTGTATCGGAGAGCGAGAGGGAGTGAGGAAGAAAGAAAAAAAAACAATGTTCTTTTTTATAAAAACTGCAAGTTGCTGTATTTGTGTCTATCACCTGTCCGTGTTTGGGGATATTGCGCGATCTGTGGCCCCTAATTGGGGACGGGTTGAAAACTTCGAACTTTGAGTGATCGGAATACTCAAAAGTCCGAAAGAATTTTACACGAAAGACCAAAACTCCGAAAATCTGAACAGCGTCGAAATAATTCGTATATGGAAGTCTTAAAAGTTTCAACATTTTCAATAAATCGACGAATAGGTTCAAGAATTTGTTTTATTGTGAAGTGTTTTTAGGCCAATTTTGAAATTTGTCTAGGCAATGTTACACGTTCTGCATCGTTTACAGTCAATTGTGTACAATTCCGCGGGCATGATCTTGACGAATCTTGTAATTTCGGAACATTTGAGGAAGGTTTTGCCTTGTTGGGCCAAAAAATGTTCGACTTTTCACCAACTTTTTATGCGAAAAGTATTAAATGTAGAACGTTGATATTTGGGAGGTTGACTAAGCGGTATTGAACATCAAAGTATTTTTTAAAGTTTGACAAAACACGGTGGTGGGAGTGGGAGCCACATATGAGGCATTCCGCGTCACTTCAGCCAGTGAAAAAAAATCCAGAAATAATTTTGAAAAATTGAGTTACTTTATTGAAAAATATTCACTGTGTCGAAATTTTTTAAAACATTCTGACGCTTTTTCTCGTTGATTACCATTTTTTAACATTTTTCCATTCAAATGGCTGTATCTTTGGCAGGATTTAACGTATTTACATTCGTGAAAAACGATAATTTGCGTCTTTTTGTAGCCTTTCAGAAAGAAATTAATTTAGATTTTATTGAGCAAGTCGAACGTCCGTTTCAGGGCAAAATATGCAAAAATATTTTTTTTCTCAAGGAAAGACACTCGTTATTTTTTTTTTTTTAATTTCCCCGAATTGTGAATACGAAAAACGGATTATTGGTATTTTTTATATTATGGGATTCCTAAACGCTGTGAAGTAACAGCTATTTTTATTTAAAATTTTTTTTTATTAATATTCGATTGAAGAGTGTGGAGCACTCCAGGGCTCCAATACATATGACATATATGTCGTATGTATTTCAAAAACCTGGTAAATATACAGCGAGTGCTCCAAAATGAAAAAAAAAAAAAAAAAAAAAAAAAAAAAAAAAAAAAAAAAAAAATAGCTGTTACTTCACGGTGTTTAGGAATCCCATAATATAAAAAATACCAAAAATCCGTTTTTCGTATTCACAATTCGAGGAAATTCTTAAAAATAAAATAAAGAGTGTTTTTCCTTGAGAAAAAAAATATTTTTGCATATTTTGCCCTGAAACGGACGTTCGACCTGCTCAATAAAATCTAAATTAATTTTTCTCCGGAAGACTAGGAAAAGACGCACATTTTCGTTTTTTACGAATGTAAATACGTCAAATCCTGCCGAAGATACAGCCATTTGAATGGAAAAATATTTAAAAATGATAATCAACGAGGAAAAACGTCAGAAATTTTTTAAAAATGTCGACACTCGGTGAATATTTTGCAATAAAATAACTCGATTTTTCAAAATTATTTGTGAATTTTTTTTTACTGGCTGAAGCGACGTGGAACGCCTCACATGTCGGTGCGCGGGCGATGACATTCTTCGTTTGCCGAAGTCCCAAGTCCCGGCCAGGTGATCTGAAGCAAAAAATTCAAACATATTTTTGCTTTGTACAATATTGTGTATAAGTTGACCTAGAATGAAGAAGAAAAATCGATGAATAAAAAAATAGAGAGCAAAAAACTGCAATAATTTTTGGAAAAAAAAAACAAACTTCCTTCCGATGTCACTATTTTCTTATTTTTCAATTTTTCTTCTCGATTCTAGGTCAACTTATACCCAATATTGTACAAAGTAAAAATATGTTTGATTTTTTTTGCTTCAGATCACCTGTTCGGGACTTGGGACATAAGTGGCTCCAGCCACTCCCACCACCATGTTTTGTCACACTTGAAAAATATTATCATGTTCAATAAAGACCGCTCGGTCAACATACCAAATATCAACATTCTATATTTAATACTTATCGCATAAAAAATTGGTGAAAAATCGAACATTTTTTCGCCCAACAAGGCAGAACCTATGACATTATCTAGACAAATTTCAAAATTGACGCAAAATCACTTCTCAATAAAAAGAAAAACCTTGAAATAATTCGTCGACTTATTGAAAATGTTGAAACTTTTAAAACTTCCATAGCCGAATTATTTTGACGGTGTTCAGATTTTCGGAGTTTTTGTGTTTCGTGTAAAAATCTTTCGGATTTTTTAATCTTTCGCGGTAGCATTATTTCGAAGTGTCGAGCGTTCTGATCATTCAGAGTTCGAAATTGCAACCAGGCCCCATCTTGAATTTCGGAATATTAAAATTCGGAATTTGAAACCGTCGGAATTCCAAGCCGGCCTAATTCTCACCACGCAGCCTTCATACTCGACCCAAAAAAAGATTTTTCAAAAGTGGTGAAAATCGAAATTCGACCCTTAAGGGGATTAAACAGGAGTTTTAAAGTTTGTACGAGACAACATATATTTGGTCACATTTGCTTGAAACTTGGCGTTGATACTCTACAATACAAATGATTCAAGACGTATTTAAGCGTTTCCTAAAATTCGACCCTTAAGAGGGTTCAACGGGGGTGTCAAAGTTTGTATGAGACATATTTGTCAGTTTTGAAACTTGGCATAAATACACTAAAATACAAATAATTAAAAATGTATTTCAGCAATTTCCAAAATTCAACCCTTAAGGGGTCTAAACGGGAGTGTTAACGTTGTTTGACCAGACTTACTTGAAACTTACCAAATTTATTTGATAAATAACACTGGAAGTTTTCCTCTCTGTTCGGTGCGTGTAGACAGTCAAGTAGTACTTTTAACCCCTTAATTGTGTTTTTTTTGGGTTGGCATAAATAAAATAAACAAACCCAAACAAATACATGTTTAATTCGTATATTTATACCAAGTTTCAAGCAAATCTGGCGAAAAAATATGTTGTCTCATATAAACTTAAAAACCCTCGTTTCACCCCCTTAAGGGTCGAATTTCGATTTTGACCACTCTTGAAAAGTCTTATTTTGGGTCAAACATGAAGACGGCGTGGTCAGAATTAAGGGCCACACATATCGTAATACCGCCGTCTGTTTCGACTTTTGTACAAATTTATACTCGACGCGTTTTATATTTACACCGTTAAACGCGTTGCGTTAAAAACGTTTTTTGTTGAAACGACAAAGAAAACGAGAATAGTTCACTTGTGCTCGTTGTAAAATAGGGTCGCGTAGAGCGGGCCTGATTTGTGAATATTCGCGAGAAGAAGAAGCCTCAGTGTGTCCGTGAAGCGTATGTTCGGCGTCGAAGTGTCGGTGTCCCGCCAGGCCACGTTCGAACCTTCCGTCAGCGTGAAGAGCGCCGGTGACGGCACGTTCTCGTGCATGTACGCCCATATGCACTCTCGCATCACGGTGTTTATCTGGACGAAATACAATGCTCGTTAATGCGATTATTGGACGACGCGATAAAATCATTTGCGAATTTAACCATTTTTTTTCGTATGAAAAAGTGATTCGCTCATAAAATTAACTACACATCTATTTAGTATGAGAGTCAAGCTGTTAGAAAATATATATATTTGATTTCGATGTACAAAATGGCCGACTACTAATATTTTCTTTTATCTTTTTTTTAGGCGCTTCGCGGCGTGACATTTAGCATCCACAATTTTTTACCTGGAACAAAAAACAAACTCGTCAATCTACATTAGAATACCTAGAGAAGTACGTACGGAATTTAAAAAATATTGTTTTATTCAAAAGTTGTAGGTATTAGTACAGTCGTGCTGTATATTGGAATCGGAAAAAATTAGAAGAAGGCTAGTTTTTTGACAGGTGATTTTGTAGGTGCCACGGGTGTTAAAACCAAGTTTGCCTAAAAATAGGAGTGTAGGGTTTTTTTAGGGGTTGGGGGTGGATTAATTCCAAACTACAACCCCCACGAGGTCGGCGCCGGGAGACAAAATGTTCAGAAAAATTCGGGTTTTATTTTTGTCCATAGCGCCAAAGTCGTGGAAGTTCATTTTTGGGGTGAAAAAGTGGAGTGAAATTTTGAAAAATCAGTTTTCATTCGATAACTCTTTAGGACAAATTCATACAATTTTTGTTCAAATAGAAACGTTGTAGCCCTTGAAAAGACGCGTTGATCGAGTATTCGATCAACCCTCTCCAATAATATCTTCACCCCCAAAAGAATTGTTAAAGAATTAACCAAAAAATTGTTTATTGAATAACTCAAAAACAATCGATTTTTCGGGGATGATTCAAATGTACGAAATGTAGAGGATAATTTTCTCTACATTTTCGTTCCTATGGACAACCCTTGAATTTTGCTTTTTCGAACCCCTCTCAGGGGTTGAAAATTCAAAATGAAATTCTGGGAAAACTATTGACCGAAACCAAAGAGATACGAGTTTGGCGCTTTGGACAAAAATGTAACTGAGAGTTCAAGCTACAAATTCTTCCACGGCGGCGAATTCGTGCGGTCAATAGTTTTTCCAGAATTTCATTTTGAATGTTCAACCCCCGAGAGGGGTTGGAAAATCAAAATTCAAGGGTGGTCCATAGCAACGAAAAAATGGAGAAAATTATTCTCTACATTTCGTACGTTTGAACCATACCCGAAACACCGATTGTTTTTTAGTTATTCAATAAACAATTTTTCTTTTGGTTTTTTAACCATTTTTTTGGGGGTGAAGATATTATCGGAGAGTGATGATCAAATACTCGATCGACGCGCCTTTTCAAGGGCTACAACATTCCCATTTGAACAAAAAGTGTACGATTTTTTACAAAGAGTTATTGAATTAAAACTGATTTTTCAAAATTTCACCCCACTTTTTCACCCCCAAAATGAACTTCCACAACTTCGGCACTATGGACAAAACTAAAGCCCGGATTTTTCTGAACATTTTGTCTCACGGCGCCGACCTCGTAGGGATTGTAGTTTGGCATTAATCCACCCCCTTCTCCTTTCATCCCCTAAAAAAGAACCCTACACCCCGATTTTTAGGCAAACTTGGATTTAGTACCCGCGGCACCTACAAAAACACCTGTCAAAAAAGTAGCCGTCTTCTAATTTTCTCCGATTCCAGGTTTTTTCAGCGACAGCACGACTGTACTATATTTGAACTCAAGAAATGAATTTTCAGTGAAAAATTTCGTTACAACTGCTCATAAAATGAAAAGTTTTCGATTGATCAGAAATTCCGTACGTACTTCTCTGCGAAATGCAATTAGGAACATAACTTTTAAATTTGAAGTAAATCGCGTGAAAATTGTTGAAGTTATTCGTCACGCCAATTGGAAAAAAGCTGTTTCGAGAAGTTTCGAGTAGACGGCCTTTTTGTACATCGAAAAAAAGATATATTTTTTCTGACAGCTTGATATTCATACTAAATAGATGTGTAATTCATTTTATGAGTGAATCACTTTTGAATACGAAAAACATTGTTAAATTCGCACATGATTTTATATCCATTAGTGTGGCCTAAGGCCTTGATCTAGAGGGACAAAACTTGCACTTCGGTACTTGTCTACGCAGTTAAAATAGTTGTTTATATTCAAAGTAAACAAACCATATTACATGGAACTGAGGTTTATTTTCTAAGAAATCGCGCCGAACAATAGAAACGAAGAGTTAGAAAGGGCCTACTGTAGTTTCGCCGACCAAGTGCCCGAAGCGCGATCGCGCCATTCGTCTGAGTTTGCTCGATTAATACGCTGCGTTTCTGTGTGCTAGTAGTGATTGTGTGTTATTATTTTTTTGTGAGTCTCAAGGTAAGTTTCCATAAGATTTTTCTTTGTCAAGTGTTTATATTTAATCACGAGCACCATTTGGATAGAGCGTGTTTATTTCAGAAGAAAAACTGCTAAGTCCGTTTATTCTTGAGTTTTAGTACATTATATCGGATTATACAGGGGCCATTCATAAAACACGTGACGCAAATTTTATCAATATTCGACCCCCCCCCCCCCTCTGTGACATTTCGCGAGGGATGCCGGTGCCCCCCTGCCGCTCCTGAAAATTACGTGACATGGAGCCCGCCCCCCCCTACTGCTCTCGTTTTTCTTTCAACAAAAAGAAGCAAGTAAAATACTAAAACCATTTTAATAAGCTATTTCAGAACGAACAATCTATATTGTTTACTTTCGGTAAATATATATGTAATATATAAAAACGTACAATTTATACGTGGGGTCGTCCATTAAGGCCTTAGGCCACTTTAGAGGCCGAAAAAATAGGCTTTTAGGGGATTTTTTTTTCAGAAAAACTACTAAATATATCAAGATTACAAAAAAGGATGTTTATCATACATATCAGTGACTGTATACAATAATTTTTTTGAAGCGATTAATTTCAAAATGGCGGCTGTGCAGCGTTTATCTCAAAACTGTATTTTTTAAATTGGCCGGAAACATAACTCAGACAATTTTCAACCGATTCACTTGAAATGTTGAATATATCTTGAAAAATACATTGTTTATGGAAGTACGTGGGATTTTTTTTATATTGCATAGTTCATTTGTTATTAAAAATTATCTGACGATTTTTAGGCAAATTTTTAGAAAGTGAAAAATTTCGTCAGATAATTGTTAATAACAAATTAACTAGGCAGAATAAAAAAAATCCTACGTACTTCCATAAACAATGTATTTTTGAAGATATATTCAACATTTCAAGTGAATCGGTTGAAAATTGTCTGAGTTATGTTACCGGCCAATTTAAAAAATACAGTTTTGAGATAAACGCTGCACAGCCGCCATTTTGAAATTAATCGCTTCAAAAAAATTATTGTATACAGTCACTGATATACAATATCAGAGCCTTACGTGATAACCCCTTAATCACGTAAGGCTCAAATAGCGGGGGGGGGGGGGGGGGGGTTGGATAACATCACTGTTGATCACGCTAGGGGTAGGGGGTGGGGGGTGTTGTGACATATCACGTCTATTTTTTGTGTTATTGCACGGACAATGCTATTTAAATATACTGACAATATACTCAGTACAGTCGGGCGAACTAGAAAAAAAAAGGTGAAAAAAGGATTAGAAAACCTAAAGAAAAAAATACTGGAGGAGGAAGAAGAAAGAGTACAAAAATCATCATACAATAGTTTATACAAGTACTTGGTGGAGAACGAAGAAAGCCCATGGAAATACTGGAAGGAGGAAGGAGTGAAGGGTAGGGAGAAAGAATTGTGGGCAAGAATAAGATGTGGAAATGTATGGAGGGCGGGAAAGAAGGGGGAAAAAAATTGGCGGTGCAGGATTTGTGAGGAGAAATTTGAGACGGTGGAGCACCTCCTAATCTGCAAAAAAAGGTTGGGAAATGATGCCAAAAGAGGCAAGAAAAGAAGCGGAGGAGTGGATACAAGGAGTTGACGAGGTTGCGATAAAGGGGGAGATCATTAATATGTTAAGCGGGAAAATAAATGTGGGAATTTGCCGTTACTTCAAAGAAATAGAGACATTATGTGCAAAAATGAAAAAAGAGGAAAAAGATGAGAGCGACAGCGATCAGTAGTGGTTAGGATATAGGTTAGAATTTTAGACGTAAGTTGTTAGGTGTAAGTTCGTGAATGAGATTGATTGTAAGAAAAGAGACTTTGTAAAAAACTTTATAACAAGTTGTGCAAATAAAACTCTATTATATATATATACTCAGTACAGTCGTGCTGTTTATTGAAATCAGAAAAATAAAAGAAAGGTAGTTTTTTGACAGGTGATTTTGTAGGTTCCGGAGGTGTTAAATCCAAGTTTGCCTAACAATTGGGCGTAGTTTTTCTTTAGGCGATGAAGGGGGATGGGGGTGGATTGATGCCAAACTAAAATCCTAGGAGCTCGGCGCCGTGGGACAAAAAAATGTTCATACAGTCAAAACTTTTCCGACAAAAGATAAAAATATTTTTTATTTTCGTTAACGGATGACAATATGGCAAAATTCCAGGGTTATTTATATGAACGAAAATGTAGAGAATATCAATCCCTACATTTCGTACCTCGATCCCTACCATTAAAACGGCACCGGTAAAATTAACCGTTTTTGAGTAATTACGAAAACAAAACTTTCAGAGTATTTCGTCATTCGTTACGGGGGGAGGTACTTTTCAAGTTAAGAGATGATTTTATACCCAATCGACAACTTTTTCATTTGAATGGCGTTCGAAGCAAATTTCTCGAACAGTTATTCTCAAAATACTGATTTTTGGTACGTTCTCCCACTTTTAGAAATAGAAAATAAAGAGATACGAGTTTGGCGCTGTGGACAAAAATGTAGCGGAAGGTTCAGGCTACAAATCGTTTCACGGCGGTGAATTCATACGGTCAATAGTTTTCCCAGAATTTCATTTTGAATTTTCAACCCCCGAGAGGCGTTGGAAAAAGCAAAATTCAAGGGTGGTCCATAGAAACGAAAATATAAAGAAGATTATTTTCTACATTTCAATTTTCGTTATACAATAAACGAATTTTTAAAACTATTTTAACAATTTTTTAGGGGTGTAGATATCGGAGAGGGATGATCAAATACTCGATCGACGCGTCTTTTCAAGGGCTACAAGATTTTCATTTAAACAAAAATTGTACGTATTTTTCTCAAAGAGTTATTGAATCAAAACTGATCTTTCAAAATTTCAGCCCACTTTTTCACCCCCAAAATGAGCTTCCTTGACTTTGACGCTGTGGACAAAAATAAAGCCCGGAATTTTCTGAACATTTTGTCTCACAGCGCCGACCTCTTAGGGGTTGTAGTTTGGCATTGATCAACTCTCCCCTTCATCCCCTAAAAAAACTCTACACCCCGATTTTAGGGGAAACTTGGACTTAGCACCCGCGGCACCTACAGAATCATCTGTTAAAAAACTGGTCTTCTTCTGCACTCTATGACACTTCTGTCTGACATTTCTTATTAAAAAATACACGTGTTGTTGGGGGGAGGGGGGGGGGGGGGTGTAGCTAAGAACCTCACCACATATCTCCATGGGCGAGGGGGGCTCTAAAAGTGGCCTAAAAAACCTCACGTGATCAATGGAGGACCCCCGTAGTAAGAAATATATTCTTTATGTTATGTAACATCAATAATAAATAATTTGATAATCTTTTATCACGATGCACCTAAAATGCAATGTGTTCCCGAGGATGCTTCAGGTGAGTCTCAATAGATATCAGAGAAATTGCGACTTCCTCGTAGTCGGAACTTTGGGTGGGCAGTACAGAAAATTTTCAGCGTCTCAGTATCACCCTTTTCCAAATTTAATAGGCTTTTAGTGTCTCGTGACTTTTTCTCGACCCCCTCCCGCCCCCCCTGTGAAAAAGTGTGACGATTAGCCTAACCCCCCCCCCCCCCCCTCACTGCGTCACGTGTTTTATGAATGGCCTCTACAGATCTCGTGCTATATTTTTCTAATAGAGTTACCTATTAAGTATATGAAATGTGTAAATTTGTTTGCGAAAGTTTGCGACACTCGTACAAGTATTCCGTAATTACAGAATGGCTTCGCAATTTTCTTTTGCTCATTGAACCTCAATAATATCGATGTGTTACGTAAATATGTTATGTATGTGTAGAAATATATGTCTACAATCTCGACAGTGCTTTTATATTCCGTCCAAGACACCTAACAGCATATTCAACCCACAAAATTAGGCTCAATCATTTTGTATCTCTACTTTATGAACATACCACACTGTGCGACGGTGGCATCTTTTTTTTTAACATGTTGAGTCTACTAGGATCGCTGGTACGCGTGAGGCTCGTATTCTCGCGAGTGACGTCGCACTTCCGGTTTCCGATCAACTGTACAGTCATGGCTGTTACGCATATGGAAAATAGGAAAAAACTCACGGAATTTCTTTCCTCTTGGAATAGTCAGGGAATCTTGAAAATTTTCTGGAATTTTTTCAGAATTTACTTTTTGCCAGAGATACGAAAAATAAAATCGACTCGAAAAAAAAACTGAAACGTACAAAAATAAATATTTTTGTATATTCATAAAATTTATATTGTTCTTCATTATGTACAGAAAGAGTTGTGTCAGTGCCGAACGGTGGAAATTTCAAAAACTAATTCACTCTAAAACTCCATACATTTGCATTCGATTTGTCGATACACACAATTATTATTGTAGATAAGTGTTTATATTTATTTTTGCCTTATTGGCACCGACAAAAATTCTGCTTATTATAAAAAAGAGGTTCTGTTTTTGCTTTTAATATACAGGGTGTCCCATTTTAATCTTACACCTGAATTTTCTCGAAAAATATTGCTCGGACGAACTATTGTGTAGAACAAAACTTCTAGGGATTGAAGTGGGACGTTTGAAAAAAATTTATTTGAGGAGCCAAAATTTAAAATGGCGGCGTTACAAAGGCTGACATGTTTTTTTCAAACGGAAACATAACTTTTTTTTATTGCCAAAAAATTTGTCAGCTGAAAACTAAAAACTTTTGTTGAAAAAATTTTTTGATATAGTTCATAGTTTTCAAGTGAGAACATCATTTTCATGCCATCAGCCATGCAACCTCCTACGCTTTGGCTAACGCAAATGCCGGTGGTAGGGACAATTAGACTAAATGTCTCACGGCAAGCCGCTCAATGTTGTATTTTCGAATGTATGACCACTTGAACAAAAAAAGAATCAAATTTTTTTGTTGAAAATTTTGGTTTTTTTTTGTTTTTTTGTTTTCAAATTTGGACGATATTTCATGAGAAAATTTTGGAGGAAAATCGATGAAAAATAGTTTTTTTCCATTTTAATAGCGTTTGTGCCATTTTCAGGCTCAAAAACGTGTTTCTTTAAATCCTTGACGAACTTTTATCACGATGGGTAGAAAAACAAACACACACACACACACATCCTGGATACATCTGAAATAATTGAAAATTATGTTCTCACTTGAAAACTATGAACTTTATCAAAAAAATTTTTCAACAAAAGTTTTTAGTTTTCAGCTGACAAATTTTTTGGCAATAAAAAAAAGTTATGTTTCCGTTTGAAAAAAACATGTCAGCTTTTGTAACGCCGCCATTTTGAATTTTGGCTCCTCAAATAAATTTTTTTCGAACGTCCCCCTTCAATCCCTAGAAGTTTTGTTTCACACAATATTTCGTCCGAGCAATATTTTTCGAGAAAATTCAGGTGTAAGATTAAAATGGGACACCCTGTATATATATATATATATATATATATATATATATATGTGTGTGTGTGTGTGTGTGTGTATGTGTTAAATTTGTCGAATTTCCGTTAAAATTTATTTTTTCAATTTGACATTTTCATACTATTTGACGTTAACAAAAATTGTTCCTCATTTGACCCCAATCTCCCGGGGATATTTTCAAAACCTGGAAAATTCGGGGAATTTTCGATAATGCGTAACAACCATGAGAGTGTCCCGTTTTTGAGGTCAAGTTTTTTTTTCGAAGCAATTCAAGAGTATTTTAATCAGTTTGAGTTCGTTTGAGTACAAAAAACTCAAACGAAGCATAATTCAAAGTACGCTCGATATCGTGTTTTTTAAATTTATTTTGGCTTCAGACAAACCCAAACGAATTTGAAAACACTACACTGAGCTTACTTGTTCGAAAAGAACGGAGTTATTTTTTACAAGCTTGCATTGAACTTGACTTTCCGTGAGTTGCAAAACAGAAAATTGATATTTCACCCACTTGCCGACTATTTAGAGCTCTGAAATTTTGTAAGCATGCATCTAAAAGGTGCCAATGCATGATTCAACTTGGAAAAAAAAAAAAAAAAAAACATATCCATAACATTTTCATGTTTTCATGTCAAATTAGTGATATTTAAACATCCAAATAAAATCTCATCAACACATACAAACAAATTTGTAGCCGACTGTGTTTGTATGTGAAAAGTTTATATGCAGCAATTAGTCGTAAGTCCAATCCCAATTAGAGTCTTCGTTATTTTTTACAAGCATTTCACGTTCCTAACGTTCAAACTCGTAAACTACTAAATTACTAGTAACAACTAACTAGTAAAATTAATAAAGACTAAAAAGTAGAAAATAATTTATACGTAAAAAAATATTTAAAAAACAAGCTTTTACTTAATGTACTGAAAAGTAGAAAATAATTTTTTTTACCAAGTGACTATAAATAAAAGCTTGGACTCAAAATTTAGACATATAATCTTTAATTTACATAAATCCGTTAACATATAAACTGTATTTAATTTACTGTAAAACAACCTTAGATTTCTTCAATGAAAACCCTGAAACTGAGTATAAACGTGTGATAATAATTTTTGCTCCAATTACTATTGTGCCAAATTAAGTACAGTTAATGAAACTGAGTTGCTCAAATTTATTAAAAATTTAAAAAGTTGCGCGCCCCAAGCTTTTATTTACAGTTACATATAGGTGACTTGGTAAGAAAAAATATTTTCTACTTTTTAGTACATTAAGGTAATCCTATCGCTTCACACTAGTCATACAACTGATCATACTTAAAACTTGTACATATTAGATTTTCAACATATGCAAAAAAAAAATAATTTCTAATAACTAAAATTTTCCATGTGTAAACTATTGAATGAACGTTCACATTTAATTAGAAAAATGAAAATATTATATTTCTACGTTTGATATTAGGCAACATTGGTTCTATCTCCGTCTCTTTTTACTCAACCAGACGAGTTTAAGGGCTGAGATGCAGTCAGAATTTTCAAAAAATCGATTTTTTTTTAGTTACACTTTCTTGAAGTATGATAATTCGAAAATATTCCCTGAAAATTTCAAGTCAATTTGATGAATAGTTTCCGGGACATCCCACAATTAGTGAAGGGGCCACGTCTATTCCCAACGTACAGACGTGGCTGACAAACGCACACGATAATACCCGGGACGGCAGAATGCTTCGAAGACAACAACAAATTGATATTTTGGAAGATTCCACATCGGCAGAAGCCCTATTCTATGGGCCAGGAATTGATGATTCGATGTAAGTAATTTTTTCATTAGTATTTCTATACATAAATCAAGTGTAAAATTGGAAATCTCTTTCAGAAATTTTCAAAAATTCATTACTCAAAAACTATGAACTTTAACAAAATTTTATAAAGAATACTTTCGTTTTAAAATTACCCAAAATGTTGAAAAAAAATAATTCATCGCGAAAAACTTTAATTTTTTGAAAAATTGTTTTAACAATTGGCTATAAACAATCGAATGCTCGACTTTTCGGCAAAAAATTGTGATATTTGGATGCAGCGGATCAAAATACATAAAAAAAGTTTAGCTTCATCCATCGAGCTCCAAATTTTACGAACATATATCCACATCGAAAAACTTTAAACGCGTTTTTCTCGAAACTATGCTTTTCAAGCCGGTGACCACTATAATTAAAAAACCACTCGATGGATTTCGATGAAATTTGGTGTGCTTATTGATAGCATTAAAAACTAGTCCTTAAGATATTCCTTTCACGAACCCAAATGTTTGACACTTAAGGGCGGGGTAAAGTATTAAATTTTTTTTTAAATTTTTTAAAATTTTTTTAAATGAATGCATAATATATCAAGAATATTGTGTTAAAATTTCAAGTCGATCGGAGTAAAATTGACGAAGTTATGAGTATTTGAGCGTCTATTGCTCCATGCCGTTCTCTTCTCTTCTGCGTTTTTCAAACCGTTTTTCTGAGACTTGTCATATTTGAAGTCCGTGTGCACGATAACTCAAAATCTACTGGACCAATCGCTTTGAAATTTTGCACAGTACTTCTTCACATAATTCACCAGGTATTGTCGAGAGCTTTTTTTTTTTTTTTTTAATAATTACTAATTTTTCAACAACAAATTAGCCGATTATTTTAGCAAAAATCGGGTTTTTTGCTCCCAAGTGCTACGAAAAATCGAAAAATCGAAAAAAAAAATCCTCCCGTCATTACCTCGAGAAACATCTCCTTTAACAAATGCATTTTGATTTTTTTGTTTCAAATGATTCTGTTGCGAGTTATGGTGCACACCGCAAACCAACTTTTTTCGAGGCGCCTCCGGGATTTAATTTTCACTCGCTCAATTTTGAATATTTAGCAATGCAAATTTAGGAGAATGTTGTTCAAATGTTACTTTATTATATGTAAATTTTTCAATAAACGAACACTATTCGTTACGCCAAAAAAAAATCTTAAAAACATGCCTTTTTTTCGCCGAATTAACTTTACCCCGCCGTTAACATTGCCTACCCCCACCACGGTCGTTTCCAGACCTGTATGTAAGACCGTGGTCACGTCTCTTTATCGTAGCAAGTGGTATCAAATCCAATACGGGAAGTTCAAATTAAACTTGATATTACATAAAAATTAGGTCAATAAGCGTAATTTTTTTTGAGAGCATTGGATTACTGGATTGGAGCGTCTCTTTATCGTAGCAAGTGGTATCAAATCCAATACCGGAAGTTCAAATTAAACTTGATATTACATAAAAATTAGGTCAATAAGCGTAATTTTTTCTGAGAGCATTGGATTACTACAAGCGTTAACTATGTAAATCTGATAATTTTTAAGAATCTGACGGATGCCCACTATTATATTAGGAGTACAACTTTGCAGTGACCGTTTTACTTAGAAAGCCACTGCGGCCGAAGTAGTGGCCCTAGCTCAATAAAAAAAAGTGGCATTTTAAACTAGAGGCTCTGACAATGTAAACAATTTAAAAAAGCTAACGGATACGTGTATGCATTATAAAGTTATTGGCACTCAAACATGGCAACCTACGAGCCGAATTCTCACCATTTGCGGGAACTGCTCCAAACACAACAAAGGAAGGGATTTTTGCACCGGATTGTGACTGGAGATGAAAAGTGGGTTTACTACGATAATCCTAAACGCCGAAAATCATGGGGACTGCCTGGTCATATTTCGTCATCGACGACCAAACCGAATATTCACGGATCCAAAGTGATGCTGTGTATCTGGTGGGACCAGCTGGGCGTTGTGTACTATGAGCTGCTCAAACCATCCGAAACCATCACAGGGGAACTCTACCGACGTCAGTTGATGCGCTTGAGTAAGGCACTCAAAGAGAAACGGCCACAATTCAACGAAAGACATGACAAGGTGATACTGCAGCATGACAATGCCCGACCCCATGTTGCAAATGTCGTGAAAAAGTACTTGGAAACGCTGAAATGGGAGGTTTTATCCCACCCGCCGTACTCTCCAGACATTGCCACTTCCGACTATCACTTGTTCCAGTCAATGGCACACGATTTGGCTGACCAGCACTTCGGTACTTACGAAGAAGTCAAAAATTGGGTCGATTCCTGGATTGCCTCCAAGGACCAAGACTTTTATCGATGCGGGATTCGAATGCTACCTGAAAGATGGGCCGAGGTCGTAGCTAGCGACGGGCAGTACTTTGATTAAAAAATATGGAGCCACTTTTTTATAATAAAGCCTTAAACTTTTGAAAAAAACGGTCACTGCAAAGTTGTACTTCCAATATACACTTATCAAGGTAAAAAAGTTATGAAAATCCTATGGATTGAAGCCTGGCGATAGGATTACCTTAAAAAAAAAATCTTGTTTTTTTTAATTTTAATTTTTCTGGCACTTTTCGTTGACGATTATTTTCTCAATTACTCAAAATGTTTTGACGAATTTATTATTGAAAAAACCTGCCACTATTAGTTGAAAATAATTCCCGTTGAAATACGCGCTTTATTGAACGGGCAACGAAGAGAAGAAAAAGGAACGAGCGTTAGGACGAACCTGATTTGGATTGAGAATCGGAAGAACGTCCCTGAGGCAAACCAAGGGCGGTGGTAGCAACTGTCCAAGTGCCATTACGTTCGCGAGCAACATGCCGTCCGCGGTGTTCCAATTGGCCATAACCGTGGCGGCGATTGCCCTCAACAGAACCGAGCAATAAGCGAGGGCCGGTCTGTGCCTCGCCGTTAGCTCGAGAAGCGTCCAGAGCACGGGCACGTCCCGAAACGTTCGTCTTATCTGCAAATCTCGCTCGACCGTGACTTTCGTGAATTCCTCGTCGGGCCACGGTAAACCGTTGTACATAACGTCCGGCGACACGAGCTCGACCAGCAGCAGACTGACCATCGTCATCGCGTCGAGGTTCACGGGATACGGGCCCGCCGGATCTTCGTCGCTGCAACAGGCCTGTGGGGAAAAAGTGGAACGTTCGTCGCCGTCAGGATTGCAAATAACGCGTTACTTTTTGTAATGCATTAGCGTTTTCATTACTCATTACTTTACATTTTGTGATGAAAAAAAATGTCATTACTCATTACTTCACATTTTGTAATGTAAAAAATGTCCATTACTCATTACATTAGATTTTGTAATGTAAAAAAAATTCATTACTCATTACATTGGAATTTGTAATGTAAAAAAATTCTATTTCTCATTACCTTACAAAGTCCAATGTAATGAGCAATGGAAATATTTTACATTACAAAATGTAATGTCATGAGCAATAGAATTTTTTTACATTACAAAATATGGAATTTTGGAATTACATTACAAAAATGGAATTTTGTAATTACATTACAAAAATGGAATTTTTTCAAATTACTAATACAATGCAATGTAAAAAATCTCCATGACTCATTACAATGTAATGGGAATTATTATTCGTTTCCCATTAGGGGCAGCAGTTACTCATTACTTTACATTTTGTAATGAAAAAAAATGTCATTACTCATTACTTTACATTTTGTAATGTAAAAAATGTCCATTACTCATTACATTAGATTTTGTAATGCAAACAATTGTCATTACTCGTTACATTGAATTTTGTAATGTAAAAAAAATTCATTACTCATTGCATTGGAATTTGTAATGTAAAAAAAAATTCTTTTTCTCATTACATTACAAAGTCCAATGTAATGAGCAATGGAAATATTTTACATTACAAAATGTAATGTAATGAGCAATAGAATTTTTTTACATTACAAAATATGGAATTTTGGAATTACATTACAAAAATGGAATTTTTTCAAATTACTAATACAATGCAATGTAAAAAATCTCCATTACTCATTACAATGTAATGGGAATTATTATTCGTTTCCCATTAGGGGCAGCGGTTTTTGCACTGGGTCGATCTGACCTGATGGGAAACGAATAATAATCCATATTACCTTGTAATGAGCAATGGAGATTTTTTACATTACATTAGTAATGTGAACAAATTCCATTACTCATTACATTAAAGTGGCTATACCAGTGTGACACTTTCGAAAAATTGATTTTTTTTTGTTACCTTTTTCGACAGTTTATACTTTCAAGAATATCCTGTAATTAGCAGTTTATATGGTAAATATAATTTCATCTTGCAAAAATCGATAGTTAAATCTTTAAACGCGTTTTTCTCGAAATGAGATTTTTCAAATTTGCTGACATTGTAACTCAAAGAGCAATTATCCGATTGACTTGAAATTTGAACTGAGTACGCTTGAATGTATTTACTCTACAATGACGTAGGATATTTTTGATTGGATGAAAACTGACAATTTGGCATTGGAAAAAACGACCATTTTATAGGCAAGAAAACAGACTTTTTTCATAACTACGCCATTTTGTTGGATTTTGATATTTTTCGAAAATCCTATGTCATTGTATAGGAAATACCTTCCAGTTTAACGACATTTTTTCCTTTTTCGGTTTCAGATACTCAATCGGCCGGAATCATGTCAGCAGTGGAGGAACGTTTTTTTCGCGCCTTCGAAGGCGGCGCATAAGTCGCTTGGATCTCAATATTTTTCTATGAAAAAATTATGTAATATAAGTCAAATATAGCCAAATATATTCTTAATTTTCCGAAACATTTAATCGAGTACTTTTTTCCCAAAAAAATCCCGAAAATCACCCAAATTTTCAGCGTTCACAATTGTGTAGCCCCTTAAATTTTGTAATGTAAAAAATTTCCATGACTCATTACATTACACTTTGTAATGTAAAAAAAATCCATCACCCATTACATTGGACTTTGTAAATTTTTTGTCATTGCACATTACTTGTAGTAGTTTTTACTTAAGCAACTCAAAAATTACTTTAGTAACTTTGATGTTAATTAATTTCAAACTTGAAAATGACTTCAGTAACATATGAGTTACTTGAAAAATGACTTCGGTATTTGTAAAATTACTTTAGGCCTTATATACGCGAAAAATTACAAAATTTTTCATTTTTTAAATTATTTTTGATTCCATTAACCCGAACGGCGAGGAATATTTTAAGTTTTACGGAGTTGAAAAATTCCGAGAGCGTAAGGCGCGCCCGACCGACCACTTCAAAGCCGTTTTTCCACGATTCACTTTTTTGAACCTTGTGACAGTTCTAACTCTTGAACGAAGATTCAGATCGCTTTGGAATTTTTACAATGCATTCTTAGTTTCATCATCTATCGTGTGAATCACAGAAACAAAAATTTCAATGACACAATAAAATATAAAAAATAAAATACCGACTGAAAGTTGAGTAAAAAAATGTTAAGTTTCGAATTTTTATTATAATAATTTTTTTAAATAAAATTGTTGATTCACACTGAAGATACATTAATTATGCAATTATGAATATGTGCATTTTTTTCAGATACCCACATCGATGCCGAGAACTTTGACCACCAACGCGCGCCCAAAAAAATACATTGCTTTATTATGGTAAGGTAAATGTCCCAATTATTGAACACTATCTTGTATTTTTATTATTTCTCATTCACCTGCATGCATTTACTTATTTATAAAAATATCATTACATATATGGAACTTTTAGCTATCGAAATGTTACCGTACTTGTGTAAAAAAAACTTTAATTAATAGAGAAAATAATTATTTAATCAGCAACGGTGACCAGATTTGACGTCTCGTGGTAACTGCTTATCGTTTTTGCTAAGACGCGCCGCTTCATGTGTAAGAGCATAACAAATTCAAAAACTGTCGCATCTCAAAAAATAAAGGCGATTTAGGTTCCTCGGAAAATTTCTTACAAATAACAATTTAATTTTTTTTAACTAAATTATTTGTTCAAAAATACGGTGTTCGATCATTGGGACATAGAAAATGCAGTGTGTCCCAATTATTGAACACTCGATTTCTCCAAGATGGCGTCATTAAACCCATCAAAACATCGAGACAGTTAACGTGTGACAGATCGTGTGAATTGGATTTATTCAAACAAAAACTGCAAGTTCCTGAATAAACTTACCTTTATTATTTTGATAATAACTCTAAGATCATCATATATATTTTTTATTTGTATTTTCGTGCAAAAGAACATAAAAAGAAAAGTAAAAATAAAATATAACCTAAATGTAACCTAAAAATACGAATGTAATGATCAATATTTTTTGCTCTCCGATATTTCAGGGAGCCAAGCTGCGACAAAATCAAACAAAAACAGAACATAAAAACGAGGAAGCTGAAAAGAAATATAAAATAAAGTTCGAGTTGAAAAGAAAAAATAAACCAAATGCGAATGAACCAAAAACCTGTCAAAAGAGACTAAATATATATTTTTGTATTTTTACATGATTAATAAAAAATTATTTAAGTGTTTGATTTTGCTTGTATTTCTTAATATTGTGCCCAAAATAATATTTTCAGAACGGAAAAAGAATTCTCGAGAGTGTTCAATAACTGGGACATGCCTGTTCAATGTTAGGGACATAGGCACTTCCAGTGTTCAATAATTGGGACATTTGCATGCTTTACATTGTTATTCTTTTTTTTTCATTTGAAATCATTTAAAAATAATTTAAATGGTGATTTTTCGAAAGTAAAAATATCAAAGTATCATTTGAACATGAAAGCGATGGTTTTTTCTTGATTTTATATTTTTTCTCACCGAATTCAATCCCCCAGATCCTTAGCTGATCAATAATTGGGACATTTACCTTATATTGGGTTGGTACAAAAATCTTGCAACACTTTTTTTTTCAATTAAAATATTTTTCCTAATAATGAACGTTGAGAACATTCGAGAATAGGAAATACAAGAATGGTCTAGAACCTTCCATGCCGCAGGATATATAAGCGAGTCAGATGTTCCGCGGAGTCAGCATGAGCAAAGATGGATCAACGTGCACTTCGAGCAATCGCATATTACGAATTCTTGCAAGGGCATTCTGTAAGAGCTGCAGCCCGTAATATGTGCAGTGCGTTCAAGGCTAATGTAGTTAATTATTCAACGGTCTCCCGATGGTATCAGCGTTTTCATTCTGGCGATACATCTTTTGAAGACAAACCTAGGTCCGGCAGGGAATCGATTGTGGACGATGAAGAACTGCGAGCACTTATAAAGGCAAAGCCTAATATGTCGTCACGAGAATTAGCCAACAAACTCAACTGCAGTCATCCTACTATCCTTCGACATTTACAAGAGATGGGATATAGGAAAGTTTATTCGTCTCGGATACCGCACAATCTCAGCGAATCAAACAAAGCAACACGCATGTCCATCTGTCTTTCGCTCCTGCATCGTCCGCAAAGAAAGGATTTTCTTCAAGAAATAGTCACTGGGGATGAAAGCTGGGTGTTGTATGTTAATCACACGCGCAAGCGTCAGTGGCTATCGAAAGAGGAAAAACCAGAACCGACCTCTAAACAGCCCCGTGAAATGAAGAAAGTTTTACTCTGTTGTTGTTGGGATTCTGAGGGCATGTTCTATTACGAATTTCTGCCAACCAACACCACAATACAGGCAGAGATTTATTCTGCACAACTGCAAAAGGTGGCTAAAATTATGAAACAGAAAAGGCGTAAACGTCTTCACGTTCGGCTTCTCCATGACAATGCTCGACCCCACGTCGCTAAGATGACACAAGAAACTATTTCGCAGCTAGGATGAGAAGTTCTACCACACCCACCGTATTCACCAGACTTAGCACCTACCGACTATCACTTGTTTCGAGCTTTGAAGAACTATTTACGGGATAAAAAATTTGATGATCTGTCAGATCTCAAAAATACATTGGACGACTTTCTTAATTCACGATGAAAAGAATTCTGGTCTGCGGGCGTGCAAAGTCTACCAGAGCGTTGGGCAAGAGTTGTAGATGCGGAGGGAGCCTACATTACTGAATAATCGTTTATTGTTAAAATAAAATATTTTTCTTTTTTACTCGTGTTGTGTGTTGCAAGATTTTTGTACCAACCCAGTATCTCCGCCATTTGTTAATATTTCTAATTTTTTTTTACATATACTTAACTATGTGCATAAATTACTTGTAAACATTTTTTGCTCGATATATGCGTCATTTTTTTTTAACCGCGTCGAGAAAAGTACCTTCGAAAATCGGCGAAATCGCGTATGTAAGGTCTAAAAAGGGTCTAAAGGGCGTAAGTAGGTAAAAAATTATCTTACTAACTGAACATTTACTTTAGTAACTCTAAAATTACTTTGGTAAATTGAACATTACTCGAGTAACTTGAAAGTTGCTCAAGTAACTGTGAAGTCACCTTAATGGCGTCGACGAGCAGAGTACTGTTGAGTGCGATGGTCTCCGTGTCCAAACTGTTTTCCGGCGGCGGCTTTCTCGGTCCCTGTCCGATCACACCGGCGTGAAAGACGGACGAGTGTTTCTGGGCAAGCATCGCGCTCGTGCCTTGTTTGTGATTTTGCAAGCGCAAAAGTGCACTCTCGTTTCTCTGCTCGTGATTCATCTTGGCACCGAAATACTTCGCGGGCTCGCTGAAGATGCTGTTGCTGAGGAGTTCTCGAAGCGCGAGTACGCGGGCGCACGAGGAACGTCGGGAGAGCATCGAGAGGAGTCTCGCGACTCTTTTCACGCCACGTTCCTTGCGGTAGACGTCTGAGAACACACGAGGAATCGAGCTCAGCCGAATGCCTTTTCGACAGTCCGCCTCACGACTTGCATTATCCGTTAAGGGGTAAGGCCACAGTAACGGGAATAAAATCATGTGCGAATTTAACAATTTTTTTCGAATGAAAAAGTGATTCACTCATAAAATTAATTACATATCTTTTTAGTATGAATATCAAGCTGTTAGAAATTTTTTTTTTCGATGTACAAAATGGCCGACTACTTGAAACTTCTCGAAATAGCTTTTTTCCAATTGGCGTGACAAATAACTTCAACAATTTTCACTCGATTTACTTTAAATTTAAAATTTATGTTCCTACATGCATTTCGCAGAGAAGTACGTACGGAATTTCTGATTCATCGAAAACTTTTCATTTTACGAGCAGTTTATGAGCAGTTATAACGAAATTTTTCACTGAAAATTCATTTCTTAAGTTCAAATGTAAATTGACGAGAATATTTGTTTTTTGTTCTTGGTAAATAATTGTGGGTGCTAAATGTCACGCCATGGAGCGCCTAAAAAAAAAGATAACAAAAGAAAATATTAGTAGTCGGCCATTTGGTACGTCGAAAAAAAAAAATTCTCTAACAGCTTGATATTCATACTAAATAGATGTGTAATTAATTTTATGAGGGAATCACTTTTCATATGAAAAAAATTGTTAAATTCGCACATGATTTTATACCCGTTACTGTGGCCTAACCTCTTAAGGCACCACACCATGGTAAAAAATTGTCATTTTTTTCTTTTTTTTCTGAAAGATACATTTGTTAAGAATGCTCTGACCAAATTTTTTAAAGAAACTTGTAAAATTGGCGGAGATACAGCATTTTATGTGAAACCGTTTGAAGCGCACGACCGCGCCGAGCGGCAGATGTGCGGCATTGAACGCGTTTTTCTCGAATGTACACGGTACCCGAAAACCTCGTCAAGCTGTTCAAAACTTAGAATAACGTACGCTCTAACGAATCAAAATTTGGTTTGCCCACAAAAATTGATTTGAAGCACTTTTATTGCCTTCGCTGATTAGGCGGTCGGATTCGGGCCATGCTACCCTACTTACCTAACAGAAAAAAATTGGTTTTGTAATTTCAGATAAAGCTATCATGTGTTATCCTGACCACTACGAGGACACTTTTTTATGTGCCTCCGGAAACCAGTTCCCACCGGCTGAATTACCCAAATTTTTTGATGAAATTAAAAAAAAAATATTGTTGAAATGTCGCTCTTCTACGTGCTTAACTTTTTCGATATTTTTGAATAATTTTGAATATTTTTAGTATTTTTGAATAGGGGCCGTCCATATATTACGTCATTCTAAATTTGGGGGGGGGGGGGAGGTTCGTCTGCGGATGACGGTAAATGATGCATGAGGGGGGGGGGGGGGGGGGGGGGCGTTTCGAAATTGACGTCATTCTTGTGATACCAGTTACTTCAAAATGTATAATAGTATATTGTACAACTAGAGTGGTTTCCCCGCATGAGTGATGAAAAATATTTTGCAAGTACCTAATGGTATTAATTATTGAACTCATTATTTATTTATTTATTACATAAGGTTTGTCTACATTATATTCGAGAAGTTCAAATAACAGCGTACCTATGAAAATAGTTCGATCGAGCCAAAATGAATATGGGGAGGATACGGAGATATTACCCGTGATCCAGGATTTGAAAGAATGGGTGAAAACTCCGTGGGAGCTATGCTAAGAAAACTAAAGAATAGGGAAGAATAATATTATTATATTAATGAAAATTGCCAAAGTACAAAATAATAAAAGATGATTCTATAACAAAATGTGGGAGCTATCCAAAGAAAACTAAAGAATAGGGAAGAATAATATTATTATATTAATAAACATTGCCAAAGTACAAAATAATAAAAGATGATTCAATAACAAAATGTTTTAATGTTAGCCAATTTTTCTCAAATTCGCAAATGTTTTAATTTTGCCAAACTGGTAATGACGTCAGTTTTGCGAGAGGGGGGGGTCATTAGGAAATGACGATAGGATGATTGTAGGGGGGGGGGGGGGGGGGTAAAAAATCAGCAAAAATCGATGACGTAATATATGGACGGCCCCATAATTGAATAATTGAAATTATTCAATTATTTTGGATAAAATAATTCATATATTATATTTATAAAAAAGTAGAGAAAATAAGCTTTTTTTACTTCGAAACCCACGTAACCCCTTAATCTTTTCCAAATTTTGTTTCAGATAATATTTACCGCCACAACCGTGTACACCGTGAGGGCTCCTTTTTTTGAGACATTTTCAACGGTTAATAAAAATGTCAAAAAAAATAAAAAAATTTACGTTTATAAGTTGATCATCCATTCTATTTGAGTGCTTTGATTTGACAGAAAAAAATCAGACTAGCGTATTTTAACCATCGAAAAAAAAATCGCGAAAATAAGCTACTTTTCGACCCGTTGGGGGCGGGGGGGCGTACACAAATTACGTAACGCAAAATTTCCGAATTATTGCCCCCCCCCACCCCCCATTCCGTTACGTAACGGGCGCTTTGACGTCAATAATTGCGTTTTTTTCATAGACAACTAATTATAAAAGGATCGGGTTTATTCTCATTTGATGAAGTATATATTCATCTAGTTGTATAGCAATTTTTGACAAAATCTTGAAAATTAACCGAGATATATGACCTGTTTTGACGACGAAAAAAAATTCTCTTCATTATCCCATCGATATCTTTATGAAAGGTTATCTGTAAATTAAAAGTCAACAATTTATCGATATCTATACAAATGTAGCTATCGTTATGCGTAGCCGTTTTTTATTTGGGTTTTTTTTTAACAAAATGCCGACAGTTTGGACATTTGTTTTCTATTTTCAAGGCCCTTTTTCCGTATTCAAGCAGTCTTTAAAAATAGTAGTAGTAGTATTATTATTTATTTCCGTGTATACCCTTAAAGGGTGTTTACATACTGGCCATTCCCACTTGTATAGGTTTACATAAATTTGATATAATTTGTTGGATGCTTAAACCTACTTTCTATTCTCTTGCTTTCCTAGCCGCTCGAATTGCCTCGCGTAGTTGCACAGTTGTTTAACCGGTTTCGATTTTAGTTGCGCCTCTATTTTCTGATCGATTTCCTCCCCCATGTTGTTCCCCAACCATTGTTCTAATTCGGCCACGACTGCCTGGTTGATGTTTCCCTTCACTTCGGGGCACTCGCAAATGTGGCTCCAACTTTCGATTCCTTCGATTGCACATTCTGCATTTGTTGTCCGCGTAACCCTTTTTCATATTCTTCACCACACTCCCGCATCTCATCCTTGCCCACGTTTCTTTCATCTCGCCGCTAATTGTCGTATCTTCCCAATATTTTTCCGTTTGTATTCCCATTTTCCTATTTTTATATTCTTTGCAGTATGTCGACGCCTCGATCTTGCTCCAATCATACTGGACTTCTTGGTCCGTTTTTACTTTTATGCCTCTTTTTATTTTTTCCTCTACCTCTCTAATATTTCCACTCCTTATGGCACGCCAGATTCCACCCTCTCCTATGTTTTCCGTCGCTTTTTTCAACTCATTGCCCCACTTCGACGAGTTCCCATTTAATATTGCTCTCACCTCCTCCTACTTTAAAAATAGTAATTATCAAATGTTAAGGGCGGGGTAAAGTATTAAATTTTTTTTTTCATTTTTTCATTTAATTTTTTCAATGAATGCATAATATATCAAGAATATTGTGTTAAAATTTCAAGTCGATCGGAGTAAAATTGACGAAGTTATGAGTATTTGAGCGTCTATTGCTCCATGCTGGGTTTTATACCTGGGCGGCAGATGCGCGGCGCGCTATTGTATTTTTCGACCCCGAATAAATTTCTTGATAAACGGGCCTGTTCCGGTCGAGCAAGCGGCGCACGACAGTAAAGAAGAAAGAGTTTTGCGTAGACAAACGCAAAAAGATGCTCTCGATCATCTTGATGGAAGCCTTTTGCTCTACGGACTTGGCATCGACGACTTTGAGTGAGTATAAGAAAATTGTCGAGTTTTATTTTGAATTTTTAAAAATTCAAAGATAATTGAAAAATCTGAAAAAATTCATACGTATTCAGAAAAATGAACGAATCACGAAAAAAAATTGGGTTGCGGGGAAATTTGTTGACTAATTTTTTTTCTTCATCATTTTGTTAATAACATTTTGGAATTATTATTATGCAAAATTAATCTTTTGAGTACCTTTAATAGACATGAATTTTCTCAGATTTTTATGCAATCGAGAAGTGTTCTCAAACTTATGTGCAATGAGCGCTAAGCAAACAAACTCTTCTGCGTCTTTCAAACCGTTTTTCTGAGACTTGTCATATTTGAAGTCCGCGTGCACGATAACTCAAAATCTACTGGACCAATCGCTTTGAAATTTTGCACAGTACTTCTTCACATAATTCACCAGGTATTGTCGAGAGCGTTTTTGTTTTTTTTAAATAATTACTAATTTTTCAACAACAAATTAGCCGATTTTTTTTAGCGAAAATCGGGTTTTTGGCTCCCAAGTGCTACGAAAAATCGAAAACTCGAAAAAAAAAAAATATCCTCCCGTCATTACCTCGAGAAACATCTTCTTTAACAAATGCATTTTGATTTTTTTTGTTTCAGATGATTCTGTTGCGAGTTATGGTGGACACCGCAAACCAACTTTTTTTCGAGGCGCCTCCGGGGTTTAATTTTCACTCGCTCAATTTTGAATATTTTGCAATGCAAATTTGGGAGAATGTTGTTCAAATGTTACTTTATTATATGTACATTTTTCAATAAACGAACACTATTCGTTACGCCAAAAGAAAAATGTTAAAAACATGCCTTTTTTCGCCGAATTAACTTTACCCCGCCGTTAACAACGCGGACACGTACACTCTTAGTCACTGCGATTACAAAAATGTTTTTTTTTTTAATTGAAATTCGTTTGATAAGTTTTTAAGTATTCGCTCGGACAAGGTCGAAGAAACTAGTTTCGAGAAAAACGCGTTCAAAATTTTCGTTCCGTGTTTCTTGATATAAAGTTACGATTTTTTCTAGAATATTGATACTTACATTGAAGTATCTAGTCGCGGGCGATATGACGGTTCTTCATCTTCATGATAGTTCACAAAATAATAAGGGCCTGTACTGTATCTATTATAAATGATGCCACACCTGTAGGGACTGAGGGCACTAACCGATCGCGTTATCTGTTCTCACTAAAGTGACTATAACTCCGTCAATTTTCGGACTTGTGAATAAAAATGTTGCCATCATATTTTTCAATACATGTACTTTCAAGAATTATAAAAAATTCCTTCAAATTTCGCTTGGGGCATGTTCCCCCTTAACCGACATTGCGTATAGAAAGTTGTGAGCTGTCCCCGGTAAAATTACACGCGAGGTTTAAATAAAAACATGCAGCAATTTTGCTATTTCCGGCAGTTTTAAAATCGTCACGTAACGCAAACCTTGACGGTCGCAATTTTTGCGCCTCGCTTACCTTCCTCCTTTATGCAGATGAAAAAGTATCGTATGACGGCTCGCGTGACCTTGAGGGTGATCTGTACGCTGTGAGGATGCGGGGTGTTTTCGGATGCGCTCAAAAGATCGAGAGTCTCGGCAATGTCGTTGGCGAGCTCGAAGTCGTCGGTTCTCGTGAGAAGCTCCGACACGTGCTCGATGTTCAGGGTGACAGCGCGCGATACCAATTTCGACGAGAGAATCGAGGCTCGCTTGGAATTTTGCCATCTCAGCAGGATCGCGAGATTGCGAAACAATTGACGCGCCTCGCGATTCTTGGAGGCGTTCGTGTACTGAATGTCACGCAACGATTGTTCCAACGCTTGGGTAAGATAGCCGTGACCGGACAACGGATTCTCGACTTCAGGCTTCACCGCTGGAAATACAACGAGATTTTCCGAGACGAGACGCACCAGGGCGGCAAGATGGAAGTCCGTTTTGGCGTTTCTCAAGGCGTAGGACGCCGCCGACACGATCACGGTTGGACTTTGGGCTCCCAGGAGCGACAGGAGCCTACGAGAGACGAGAGTCAATACTACTACGTGTGTTCGGTAAACTCGATTTGCCACATTTGCCATTGCACAGCTTGAACGTCAATTTACTCATACGAAATTGTAGCGTCTGGGCGTTGTTTAATCGTTAGGGGCCGTCCATATATTACGTCATCGATTTTTGCTGATTTTCGACCCCCCCCCCCCCCTACAATCATCCTATCGTCATTTCCTAATGACCCCCCCCCCCCTCTCGCAAAACTGACATCATTACCAGTTTGGCAAAATTAAAACATTTGCGGATTTGAGAAAAATTGGGTAACATTAAAACATTTTGTTATAGAATCATCTTTTATTATTTTGTACTTTGGCAATGTTTATTAATATAATAATATTATTCTTCCCTATTCTTTAGTTTTCTTTGGATAGCTCCGACATTTTGTTATAGAATCATCTTTTATTATTTTGTACTTTGGCAATTTTCATTAATATAATAATATTATTCTTCCCTATTCTTTAGTTTTCTTTGGATAGCTCCCACGGAGTTTTCACCCATTCTTGCAAATCCTGGATCACGGGTAATATCTCCGTATCCTCCCCATATTCATTTTGGATCGATCGAACTATTTTCATAGGTACGCTGTTATTTGAAGTTCTCGAATATAATGTAGACAAACCTTGTGTAATAAATAAATAAATAATGAGTTCAATAATTAATACCATTAGGTACTTGCAAAATATTTTTCATCACTCATACGGGGAAACCACTCTAGTTGTACAATATACTATTGTACATTTTGAATTAACTGGTATCACAAGAATGACGTCAATTTCGAAACGCCCCCCCCCCCCCCATCCATCATTTACCGTCATCCGCAGACGAACCTCCCCCCCCCAAATTTAGAATGACGTAATATATGGACGGCCCCTTATCAGACAATTTTTTTTTCCGATCAAGTAATTATCATTGTATTCAGGGGTTTTCTTACTTTAGGCGCTAAAAAGGCCATTTTCATGAGTTTTTTGATAGGTTTGTATTATAGATATTGATATAAAAGTTGTTACACTTAATAAATACACTTTCGGAATACATTTAAAAAAACATATACAGTAGCGTGCAAAAGTTTTGGTCCACCCTATTTTTCGTCGATATTGTATAGAAATACGATGGTACGGGAAATACAAACGAGCGATGACACTTATAATTGGCGTCGAGATGCTCGATATTACAAAAAATGTGGTATAAACAGTAATATCACTCTTCAACAATTAATTATCCAACAGTTATTTAATGACTGCAAAAGTATTGGGCCATATACTATTGCGTATGAAAACAAAAAACAAAACATTATAAAAATACGAAAACATGGTTTAGTTTTCTCTCTAGAGTCAATACTTCGCTGCCATGCCCTTAGCAGCAATTACAGCAGCACATTGTCGGGGCATAGGCGCAATTAATTGCGAGATGCGATCTTGTGGCATCTTTTCCCCACTCATATTGCAAATGATCCCATAATTCCGTCTTGTTGGAGTGATTCTTCGTTCCAACGCGAACCTTGAGCTCTTGCCACAAATGTTCAATCGGATTTAAATCCGGTGACTGCGAGGGCCAGTCGAGAAGGCGCACTTTTCGGCTTCCAAGGAAATTCTTCACAAGACGCGAAGCATGTTTGGGATCATTGTCGTGTTGAAATATCCACCCATTCGGCATATTTTTCTTTGCAAACGGGAGCATATGGTCTTGCAATATATTTCGATACATTATAGCGTCCATATTTCCTTGGATTTCTATTAGCGGACCAATACCGTTATCGGAAAATGCTCCCCAAACTTTAACGTTTCCGCCACCGTGTTTTACAGTTGGAATTTGATATCGTACATCGTATCTGGTACCTGCTGGACGTCTTACGTACTTGCGACCATCACTTCCGAACAATTGAAATTTGGATTCGTCGGAAAAAAGAACTTTCCGCCAATGCGATACTGTCCAATGTTGATATTTTTTGGCAAAATTCAATCTAGCCTTCTTATTCTTTGTGCTAATGAGTGGTTTCTTTACACCGACGCGCCCAATCAATCTCACATCCTTCAGACGTCGGGATACCGTACTCCGACTGATATCAGCGAGATTTTCACTGCGTAATTCTCGCGAAATTGTTGCTACAGTTTTTCGCGAATCTATGACGAACCTTCTGTTAATGATTTTGTCCACGCGTTTTGAAGTTTTTCGTGCTCTACCGCTTCGACTTTTATCACACAACGAATTTGTTGATTTATATTTCGCAGCAATACGGTTTACTGTGCTTTTCCCAATAGATGGAGTATTTGCAATATCACGAGAACTCTTTCCTTTTTCAAATAGTTTTAATACAACTCCGCGGACCTCAATTTTTGTGTGTTGCGCCATTACGGCAGAAACAGAACTGATTTTTTCATGGTTCTTTATGTTTCGAACTAACGCGAAAGAAAGCGCGGAAGAAAACGTAAACAAACCGTGTGGCTGGAGAAGGTGAGACAGCGGCCCACTATTTTTGCACACTGACCGAACGCGTTCGACACTGTACACAAACCATACACTGTACAAACAAAATAATATACCACGCTGTTATGCATATCATAGCTCCCTAAAATATTTGAAACGATGAAGAGGTTCAGGCATTGAATATTTTATCGAATAATTGAGAAAAAAAGGTTGGTCCGAAATTTTTGCACGCCACTGTATATCTATTTAAGGCCGTAGGCCACAGTAACGGGTATAAAATCATGTACGGTTTAACAATTTTTTTTTCGTATGAAAAAAAGATTCACTCATAAAATTAATTACACATCTATTTAGTATATCAAGCTTTTAGAAAATATTAGGTGTACAAATAAGTTTTAGGACACTTCGATTTTGTATCATAACAGCTATTCTAAATTAATTCAAAGGTCCCGCTCACTTATCATAGATGGGGCTTGATATGTAGTATCGAAACGTAAAGGAGTCATAAACATAACCTATAAATTGTGTAAATTAAACATGCAGACCGATAAGCTATTTATTAGACACTGCATTCGCTATGAATTCCATCAAGGAAAAAGTGTTAGGAAAGCGTGTGAATCGATATGTTCTGTTCTTGGAGACAACATTGTATCTAAAAGTACATGTGAGTATTGGTATAAGCGATTCAAAGAAGGTGATTTCGACGTTAGTGACCGTGAACGCACGGGGCCTCCTGTAAAGGTGGACGATCAGGAACTGCAAGCGTTGCTGGATGAAAACTCTTGTCAGACGGAGAAATAACTTTCGGAACAGCTTGGAGTAACTCAACAAACTGTTTCTTATCGTTTAAAAGCAATGGGTAAGATTCGAAAAGGAACAAAGTGGGTACCACACTTTCTGACTCAAGAAAATAAAAACAGCCGTCTTAACATTTGTGTGAGTCTTTACAACAAGCAACATAGAAAGTCTTTCTTGTGGAAAATTGTGACCGGCGATGAAAAGTGGATTTATTTTGATAATCCGAAACGCAAATATCATTGGGTTGACCCCGGCGAGCCGACAACATCCACGCCAAAGCGCAATGTTCATTGTAACAAAGTCATGCTGTGCATATGGTGGGATATGAAAAGCGTACTGTATTATGAACTTCTCAAACCTGGTCAAACAGTTACTACCGATCGATATTGTCATCAATTGATGCAAGTGAATCAAGAAATTGAGAAGAAACGTCCATTTTCTGGTAAAGGAAAACGTCCAGTAAAACTGCTCCATGACCACGCGCGGCCTCATGTGGGTAAACCGGTCAAGGATACGTTACTAGCGCTTGGATGGGAAGCTGTACCACACCCGGCGTATTCACCAGACTTAGCCCCATCCGATTATCATTTATTCCGGAAAATGCAGAACGATTTGTCTGACATGCGATTCAAAACATTTGAAGAAGTGGAAAAATGGGTCGCTAAATTTCTCACCTCGCAAGACGAAAGTTTCTTTGCGAAAGGCATCCGCGAGTTACCTGAGAGATGGCTGAAGGTCATTCAGTGCGATGGAGATTACTTCGATGAATAACTGTGTTTTACTTATTTTTTAATAAATCTTGAATTTTTTGAAAACTGTCCTAAAACTTATTTGTACACCTAATATTTAAGGCCGTAGGCCACAGTAACGGGTATAACATCATGTGCGGTTTAACAATTTTTTTTCGTATGAAAAAAAAGATTTATTCATAAAATTAATTACACATCTATTTAGTATATCAAGTTTTTAGAAAATATATATATTCTTTTCGATGTACAAAATGGCCGACTACGCAAAACTTCTCGAAACAGCATTTTTTCCAATTGGCGTTAACGGCGGGGTAAAGTTAATTCGGCGAAAAAAAGGCATGTTTTTAAGATTTTTTTTGGCGTAACGAATAGTGTTCGTTTATTGAAAAATTTACATATAATAAAGTAACATTTGAACAACATTCTCCTAAATTTGCATTGCAAAATATTCAAAATTGAGCGAGTGAAAATTAAACCCCGGAGGCGCCTCGAAAAAAAGCGGGTTTGCGGTGTGCACCATAACTCGCAACAGAATCATTTGAAACAAAAAAATCAAAATGCATTTGTTAAAGGAGATGTTTCTCGAGGTAATGACGGGAGGATTTTTTTCTTTCGATTTTTCGATTTTTCGTAGCACTTGGGAGCCAAAATCCCGATTTTCGCTAAAAAAAATCGGCTAATTTGTTGTTGAAAAATTAGTAATTATTAAAAAAAACAAAAAAACTCTCGACAATACCTGGTGAATTATGTGAAGAAGTACTGTGCAAAATTTCAAAGCGACTGGTCCAGTAGATTTTGAGTTATCGTGCACACGGACTTCAAATATGACAAGTCTCAGAAAAACGGTTTGAAAAACGCAGAAGAGAAGAGAACGGCATGGAGCAATAGACGCTCAAATACTCATAACATCGTCAATTTTACTCCGATCGACTTGAAACTTTAACACAATATTCTTGATATATTATGCATTCATTTAAAAAATTTAAAAAAATTAAATACTTTACCCCGCCCTTAAAAAAATAACAAAAGAAAATATTAGTAGTCGGCCATTTTGTACATCGAGAAAAATATATATATATTTTCTCACATCTTGATATTCATACTAAATAGATGTGTAATTGATTTTGAGTGAATCACTTTTTCATACGAAAAAAATTGGTTTAATTCGTACATGATTTTATACCCGTTAGTGTGGCCTAAATTTTTCAAATAAATAATACGTTTTACCAATCAATTAAAATGTCAGGTTATTTTGAGACACCTTTTATATCCGTTCTTTACCTGACGGCGGTCTGGACACGGAGAGGATTGCCGTCCAACAAGAGCGGCACGACCAGGCTCAGATCTTGCTTGATCGAGGTCAAAAGAGCGATACCCGTCGAATGCGGGCCCTTCATTCTCATCGAATGATCAATTTCCTGAAGTATCATCTCGAGGATCTCGCGACAAACGTTCTTCACCGATAGCGCAGCGTTCACACCGTGATAACCGACGTTGCTCGTGTTGAGGCACGTGTCGAGCAGAATGCTTATTATCTGCGAGGCTCCTTGTTCGCAAGCGAGGGCGAGACGTACCGTAAGGTCGATCAGCATGTCGGCCTGGTTGTCGAAATATTTGCACCAGTCCGAAGCGAATACGGCCAGTCGCGGTATCACGTCCGGTCTTACCGGGAAAACTGCAAGACAGGAAGATTTATATTTGCCTCAATACGAACTCAAATACGTTCGTTTGGAGTTTAAAGGCCATAGCCGGGTAAGTAGGGAAAAATTGCCCTCGCATTTTCTCCAACGAAATTAGGAGTATATTCTGAGGTATAAAAAAAAAAAAAAAAATTTCTGAAAATTTCATCCCCGTCAACGCAATGGTTTTGGAAAAATGATTTTTTTTGAATAAAAAAAAAATAAAAACACCGGAAACGCTTCAGTGGATTGATTCGATTTTTTTTGGTACTTGTTACGATCAAACGTGTTACGAAATAAAATTATAGAAAATCTTGCGAAAGATTAAGGTTTTAAAAAAATAATGTTCCTTGTTTTATTTTTTTTTTTACTACAATCCACTTGGGGTACAATAACGAAATTTTTTTCATATAATCTTTGGGCACCTTATTAGATTATATAATTTTTTCAAAATGATCGGTTCCGTACGCCACAGTGAAAAAAAAGAAACAGACTTTATTGATATATTTTAGTTATATATCTACATAACTAAAATATATCAATAAAGTGTGTTTCTTTTTGAAGTGAATACTTCTAATGCGACTGTATTAGGCCCCGCCCCCAGCCGCGTTGTAGCACCGGACAAGAGAATGAAGGAATAGAAGAAGAGAGAGAGAGAGCGAGAATGATGCATGAGCCGTGTGAGTGCGAGTGAGAGCGAGCGAGTCAATGCAGAGAGAGGGTAGGATCGCGTGCACGCATGCGCGCCGTTCTATTCGTAGCGGTTGCCCGTGTACGTGTGAGCCCACAGCTGGCACAGCTCTGTGTGTGTGTGTGCGAGTTCGTACTGTGTCGTCGTGCCGCGTGGCAAATTTTGTGCTATCCGTTAAACAGTGCGAATTTTTAAAGTGAATTATATTATTGTTATTTGTTGGTGCTGTTTTTGATAGTTCTTTGCGGTAGTGTATTATTTTAATGCGGGAATAAATGACAATTCCATAAAATGGATCCCGCAGTGGATAAATCGTCGACAAACCCCCCAGCTAACGAAGGTATGTATTCTTGATATATATTTGAACGTTTTAAATAACGTTTTAAGAAACAAAAATATTCGAGCCATTCGAAGCGAGGTTATGTACGAGTAGCATGGCTCGTACATAACCTCGCATGATACACGTGCCCCGGAATGCCTCTCTATATACATTCAGTTTCAGCCTCTCTGTTGTGTTTCCAGACACACACAGATATATAAAATTTCGCAAATTAATACTCAAAAATGAATAAAAATTGAAAAAATAATATACATAAAATAATAAAATATTTAAACAATATTCAAGGGGTTCGAGGCGAGGTTACGTACGAGTCAGCATGGCTCGTAAATAACTTGCACAATACAAAAACTTTTATATAATCTCCGCTGCCCCTTTACAAGTTTCTATTGCTGACTCCACTGACTCTCTATTCCTTCTCCGCTGAGTTCACTGACTCTATATTGCTGACTCCGCTGATTCCACTGACTCTATTCCTTCTCCGCTGAGTTCGCTGACTCTATATTGCTGACTCCGATGACTCCACTGACTCTCTATTCCTTCTCCGCTGAGTTCACTGACTCTATATTGCTGACGCCGCTGACTCCACTGACTCTCTATTCCTTCTCCGCTGAGTTCGCTGACTCTATATTGCTGACTCCGCTGACTCCACTGACTCTCTATTCCTTCTCCGCTGAATTCGCTGACTCTATATTGCTGACTCCGCTGACTCCACTGACTCTCTATTCCTTCTCCGCTGAGTTCACTGACTCTAGATTGCTGACTCCGCTGACTCTCTATTGCTTTTCCGCTAACTCTCTGCTGGCTCTCTGCAAGCCTTTCCTCAGCCTCTCCATTGTGTCTCCAGAGGCACACACAGAGATGGCAAAAATTTAAAATAAAAAATAATTTTTTTTTCAGTTCCATCTCAATCGGGGTCAACACACCGAAGACTAAAGGATGACGACACCATTGCCGAAATATTTCATTTCACACATATTTCATTTCATATTGATAAATAAAATAAAAAAAAATAAAATATAAACATTCAGGCTACTTTTGATTTCCTTGCAAATTCATAATTCGATCACTTACTTTTCCTCACCTCTCCTCTCCTCCCCTTCTCTCTCTCTCTCTCTGCATACGTATTCACTTCTTTTGCGTGTCGAACCCACACGCACCCTTTTTTTCACTGTCGCGTACCAAGTCGATCATTTTAGTCACATATCAGACTTCATTGATATACTACTTTGTCCAAAAAATAAGGTGACATTGTATTTATTTCGAAAATTCTTTATTTATTTTTTCAAATCAATTTCATCCCCTTCAAAGTAATCCCCTCCCGATGCAATGCACTTATGCCAACGGATTTTCCAATCTTCGAAACACTGATTGTAGTCACTTTCCGGGATGGTCTTCAGTTCCGTCTTCGCTGCGGCTTGAATCTCCTTTATCGTATCAATACGGTGTCCCCGGAGCGATCTTTTGAGCTTGCTGAACAGCCAGAAGTCGCACGGCACCAGATCAGGTGAATACGGTGTCCCCGGAGCGATCTTTTGAGCTTGCTGAACAGCCAGAAGTCGCACGGCACCAGATCAGGTGAATACGGTGGTTGCGGAACGATATGGGTTGAGTTTTTGGCGAAATGATCACGAATTACGAGTGCAGTATGGGATGGTGCATTATCGTGGTGTAAAAAGCAAGAATTGTCTTTCCACAATTCCGGCCTTTTTAGGCGGATAGCGTTACGCAAACGACGCATAACGTTCAAATAATATTCATTGTTGACTGTTTGGCCCGGCGGAAGGAATTCATAATGCACAACACCACGATAATCGAAGAAAACAGTCAACATGACCTTGATTTTTGAGCGACTTCGGCGCGATTTTTTTGGTTTCGGCTCTCCTTTGGCACGATATTCGCTCGATTGATCGGTTGTTTCGGGGTCGTAAGCATAGATCCAAGACTCGTCTCCAGTGATCATGCGTTCCATCTTGTCCTGATAGTCAGAAAGCATCGTTTCACACACTTCAACGCGACGCCTTTTTTTCCAAAAAATTCAATGTTTTCGGTACCAGTCGAGATTTGACGCGCTTGAGGCCCAAAACATCCTTTAAAATGGTATTGACCGAGCCTTTCGATATGCCAACCTCATCAGCAAGGTCTCTAATCGTTAATCGACGATTTTTCAACACCAAATCTTTGATTTGTTGGACGTGAGCTTCGTCGGTTGAGGTTGACGGTCGCCCAGGACGCTCTTCGTCTTCGACATGTTCACGGCCGGCTTGGAACTCACTATACCACTTGTAAACATTTTTTTTAGACATAGCCTCATCACCAAAGGCTTTCTGCACCATCCTCAACGTATCCGCAGCAGAAAATTGATCCCGCAAACAAAATTTAATGCAAATTCTTTGCTCAACAAATTTCGACATCGGAAAAAACGAAAAACTCACTTTTAGCAGCTCACAAAACGACGCGTATCTCAAACACTAATGAATATTTTGACATGCAAATTTGACACAGATGTCACTGACAGTACTACCAACCGAAAAAAAAAATAATTCTCCAAATCCTTCGACGCGCGCAGTTTAAATTCAAATGTCACCTTATTTTTTGGACACAGTAGTATTTTAGTTATATATCTATATAACTAAAATATATCAATAAAGTGTGTTTCTTTTTTTTCACTGTGGCGTACCAAACCGATCATTTTGAAAAAATTATATAATCTAAAAAGGTGCCCAAAGATTATATTAAAAAATTTTCGCTATTGTACCCCAAGTGGATTATAGTAAAAAATAATAAAACAAGAAACATTATTTTTTTTCAAACCTTAATCTTTCGCAAGATGTTCTATAATTTTATTTCGTAACACGTTTGATCGAAACAAGTACCAAAAAAAAATCAAATCTATCCACTGTACCGTTTCCGGAATTTTTTTTTTTATATTTAAACAATATTCATTTTTCTAAAACCATTCCGTTGACGGGCAAGAAATTTTCAGGAAATTTGTTTTCTCTATACCTCAGAATATACTCCAAATTTGGCTAAAAAAAATGCGGGGCCAATTTTTCCCTACTTACCCGGCTGTGGCCTTTCGCACGGATTTTATTTTGCACCCAATACGACTGTTCGAAGCTGCACGAGTTTTTTTTTGGTTAGGCTTCGGTGTTCTTAAGAGAGAACGAAAATACTCACGGGTTTGCAGTACGACCGTGGTTATGACTTTCAGCAGGATTTGCGAGACCGACGCAAGTTTTAGGAGGAACGGCACGGTGGCGACTTTTTGCTTTCTCGTCGCGGCGTCGTCCTCGATGTTCTCGTCCAGGCTCCACTGCAACGAAGCGAATACTCAACGGCTAGGGTATGGCAGGAAGAATGCTCTAAGCCAGCCATACTCAAAGTGTGCTCCGCCAAAAAAAAAAAACAACTTCATGTCTCCCAACAAATGGAAATAATTTCATCAATTTACAGTGGAATTAAGGCGGGATATACATTTAGACAGGAAAAAATAATAACACCGTGAAGTAACAACTGTTTTTTGAAAATTAATATTCGATTGAAGAGTGTGGAATAAGTGGAGTGTGGCATATGTTGAAATACATATGACATATATGTCATATGTATTTCAAAAACCTGGTAAACATACAGCGAGTGCTCCACACTCTTCAATCGGATATTAATGAAAAAAAATAATACAAAAATAGCTGTCACTTCGCGGTGTTTAGAAATCCCATAATATAAAAAATACCAAAAATCCGTTTTTCGTGTTAAAAATTCGGGGAGATTAAAAAAAAAATGAAATAACGAGTGTCTTTCCTTGAGAAAAAAAATATTGGGTGGGGGGACAAATGTCGAACGATCGATATGTAGATGGGCCAAAATGTCGAATTCGAAAATGACGAATGTTCGAATATAGATAGATCAATCTTACTAGAGTCTGTGAAGTCGAAAATAACAATTACGAATATGAACATCTCGGAAGTTGATATGTAGCGAAAAACAAACATCAGATTTAATAAAATATCGAAAAACATAAAATCGATGGGCCTGTATGCATAACACCAAATAATTCGAGACGACAATTCTCCGAATTAAAAAAATGGCGATGGTTCACAATGCAGAAAATCATTAAAGCGAACGGCCGAAAAGTCGAGTGGTTGAAATCGCGGAGGGTCAAAATGTAGAACGGCCCGAATGGCGAATCGAGCAATACGTCACTTGCGCCTCAGAGTGAAGCTGCGAGATGGCGCTGGCGGTCTGTAGGCTAAAATATTGTAAGACAGTCATCCCACGTGACGGGCCCCACTACGTTCGCCATTTTGGCCGTTCGACCTTTCGGCGTTCGACATTTCGGACCATCGACATTTTGCGTTTCGATATATTGCTTTTTGCCATAGACGGTATTACGCATATTAGGCACTCGCTATTTTCTGTTTCGGAGATATGGATGTTCTACATTTTTCGATTCTGTATTTTTATATTCCGAATTGCAGACAATCTGAATATTCGTTTTCGAATAAATTACCTCTCCAATAAATAATGGTTCGATTTATAGTCATTCGATTTTTTTATCAGTCGAAAGATAAAATTTCGAATAATTTAACCTTCGTTATTTTGAGAGTTCATAATTCTGTCGTTTCGAAATCTTTGTCGTTCTATATTTGGTCCTTCGACATTTTTACCCCCACCCAAAATATTTTTGCATATTTTGCCCAGAAACGGACGTTCGACTTGCTCAATAAAATCTACATAAATTTTTTTCTGGTAGGCCTTAAAAAGACGCACATTTTTGTTTTTTACGATTGTAAATACGTCAAATCCTGCCAAAGATACAGCCATTTGAATGGAAACATGTTAAAAAATGGTAATCAACGAGAAAAAACGTCAGATTTTCTTTTTCGACACTCGGTGAACATTTTTCAATAAAGTAACTCGATTTTTCAAAATTATTTGTGGATTTTTTTTTACTGGCTGAAGTGACATTGATCGCCTCATATCCTGCCTTGATACATTGTTATGTAAAGTACCCATTTTTGGACGATTTTCGGCAATTGTACGATATCCGAGGCGCCAAGATTTGACGGTGAATTTAGGGTTATCGAGTCAAAATAAACGAAATGCGAAGAGTGGTAAAAGTTGATATTGCGCTTATTTTGCGTTCGAATTAGAATTTTTCGATAATTATCGAAAATGACGATTTTTTCGAATTTGAGAATTTCAAGCAACATCAGTCAAGGTAACTTGGAAAATTATATTTCCAACAGTGTCTCAGGAGCCAACATTTATTTTAAATATCGCTACTTTTAATCGCTAGGAGTCCGAAGAGGGATTAAAAGCGTACGGTTCATCCCTCTCCGGACTTGTAGAGCTCCAAGTTTATGTAAAATATATCGTTTAGTAATTTTTTGTAGTAATTATATGGAACAATTCTCATTGTTATAAATAAACAGAGAGTATGAAAAAATAAAGCATTATAATCTTGAAATTTATTTCGAAAATCATATAAATACTAGGTTTGGTGGTATTTATATGATACCACTAAACAAACCCAAACAAACCCAAACAAACCCAAACAAAGAAATACTTTTTGAAGCTCGCCCGGTCGATTTCCATTATTTGCGATAAAATAAAGATATTGTACCGATGAGCCAACAACAATCATTGAATTTTGGCGTATTTTTAATTGCCGCTAAAAGCGCTCATGATTCCTTAAGGGGCCAGTCCTCTTTGAAAATTTCGAAAAATCGAAAGCAAGCAAGACTTGAAGAAATCGACGATGATGAGCAATCAGAAGGGATTTTGTACGGTGCAGTAATTACCGATTGAGTTTAGGTAAGAGTTTTTCATAGTATAAACTTCAAACGCGTTTTTCTCGAAACAATGTTTTCAAAATCTAGCTCCATCGCATCTCTAAAACTGATAAACCGATATTCTTGAAATTTGAACCACATATCCTAAACATGATTCGCAACAAGATGACCCTCGGTGGTTTTAAAATTTTTATTTTTATTATTTTTTTTTGTTGCGAAAAACTGCTAAAAAGCGCGTTTTTAAAATACTTTTTTCGTTTTTCATCTGCCATTTTTTAATTTTTTTAAAAATAAAACTTTATATCCGAGGGTCATTGTGTAGCTGGTGTCATACTGAATCTAATGGACCTTGATTTTTTTTTGTTTCAGACAAGCCGTTGCCGAGTTGTGGTGGAGCGACCTAGCCCACCTATTTATGAGGCGTTACGTTAAACTATAGTTTGTGTACTTAAAAGCGAATAAAAATGAATTAAAATGTTTTTTAAATGTATTTCAAGACTTTACTTATCAAGCCCAACAACTTTTATATTCATATATTTTATAAAATCCTTAAAAAGAAATCGCGAAAATTTCTCGCCTTTTTTTAATAAATTAAAAAATATTATTATATAATAAATAAATAATAATAAAAAAATAATAAATAATAAATTAAAAAATAAAATTCTCATTGTTTTGGTTTAAATATCAAGAATAATCGGTCAAAACTTGGCGCCCCGGATATCGTACTATCCCCGATTTTCATAAAAAAAAAAACATAAAACCAGGTTTTGCTTATTTTAGGGCTCCGTAAAATATTTAGTGTGTGTAAGAAGACATATGGCAACACCGCATCGTTCCACGTATCCAATGACGTATGTTTGCGCGCTATATTCGAAATAATACTGCAACACAAATTTTTATTTGGAATTATTTTTTAATCGAACCAAGTTTTTAATTAGTTATGAATTAACCAACACTTTTATTTGTTGATGAAGATAACATGAACAATATTAAATGTTACTATTTATAACGCAAATATTGTTTTTATGATAAAAGTTTTTGAATTTAGAAACACGATAAATTTTTTTCTCGAAATATTCATCAATACTGTTTTACGGTGTTGCCATATCTTCTTATTATAGGGGAAAAAATGTATGAACTTTTTTGAAAATCAATTATGATTACAACGATAGAACTGCTGATAAAACTTTAATCGCTTTTTTCTCGAAACTCTGTTCTTTAAAACGCTGTACACGATTCATCGACTTCTAATGAACGGATTGACTTGAAATTTAGTACGCTTATTCAAGGTAATAGTAGTTTAGTAGGCAGGAGATAAAGGAGAGGGAGAGAAGGGGGAGAAGGGAAAGAGTAAAGTGGGAAGAAGAAAGAGAAGAATTTAGGAGAAGAGAGGGAAGGGCGGTGGAGGCAGGTCAGGAACAAGGGAATGAGGGATACGAAGGAAAAGAGAGAGAAGAAAGAAAGAGGCAGGAAAAAGAGAGACAGGAAAGGATAGAACAGTCGAGGTACAACAGGTGGTACAGAGAGATAAGGACAGAAGGCGTACCGGCGTACATAAAGACAGGAATGAGCGAGGAGAGATATAGGAGAATAGCGAGGTTTAGATTAGGGAATGAAATGCGGAAAGGAAGGTATTGGGAAGCAGAGGAAGACAGAACGTGCAGAGTGTGCGGAGAGGAAATGGAAACGTGGGAACACGTGATAGACAGATGCGGAGGAGGGACAGGAGAGGAAAGAGAAATAGGGGAATGGATAAGAGAAATACTGGATGAAGGAGGAGGAGGAGAAGAATGGATGAGGAGATTGGAGAAGAGTAGGAGAGAACGGGAAAGGGAACTAGGCAGGGAAGGGAACGAAGAGGAAGAGGAATGAAAGAGTAATGGAGTGAAAGAGGGAAACGGAAGTCGGAGAGGCAAGGGGAGAGGAGAGAGAGAGAGAGATAGGCTAAGGAAAATGGAATAAAGCGGAGCGGAAGAGAGGAATAGTTTCTAAGAGCGAGCGAATAATGTCAAGTAGTTTTAAGTAGTATAAGTGGAAATGGAAGATTGTACGGAAGCCCATTGTAACCCCGAGGGGATCAATAAACATTACATACATACATAGTAGTTTAGTCTTGATCGATTTTTTTCTTCGTAACATTTTTTTCATTAATTATCAACAACAATGTCATTTTTTCCGCGCAAAAATTAGAAAATTTTGTCGGAAAAAGCTCGGTCAAGTTTTAGCCAACTCTCAACTCCAACGGTCAAGTTTTAGCTCTTTCAAGAAAAGAAAAAATTTGTTTTCTTTGTTTCAGATTAACCAGGTGACTAAATTCAAGTACACCGTTGAGCACCTCACGTTCAAATGTCCTTTACGAATTTGTTTTTAATGTGTTCAGTTATTAATATTTTTAATGAAATTTGGTACGCAACTTTGTTTGGGTTTGTTCGGGTTGACTGGGTATGTTGAAACGATTTTCAAATCATCTTACTTATTCATTCAAAATGCATTTTTTTAGAGTAACTCGGATTTTCGGGTCGTCACAGGATCCTAACCCCTAAAGTGCTTCGGATATTGAGGGGGCCTCTATGTAGATGTAGCCCCTTAAACGCGATTTTCTCGGAACCACGTTTTTTAAATCGGGATAGCGCGCAATTTCAGTTTTCATCCGGTTGACTTGAAACTTCAACTGGAGCTTCTTAAATAGATTCTCTGGAGAAATATACACGATTTTTAAGATCCGAAAACAATTCTCGATTTTGTAAAGAAATTAAGGCCAATTTAAAAAAAAAAAAAAGATTTGAAATGCCATTTTGCGAGAACCATATTTTTTAAAATCGTGTGTACCTCTTTAACAAAACTAAAATGACGACTTTTTTTTGTGCTCGGTGCTAATCCGTAAAAGTTCTGCGCCCTCCCCCTTTTTTTATCAAATAATTTTATTGTTTATTTTTTTTTTTATTGGGTTTGTTCCAGTCGTACAGGGTCCTTCCCTTTTAACGAGCCCCCAATCCGCCTCTACCGCCAATTCCACACCCCCCCCACCTGCGGCCGCAGCCGACTTCCCCCTCTGTATCGTATTCACCATGACATATCTGTCATGGGTATAGGGAAACTGCGGAAAACCTATACCAATACAGCCGGTCATCAAGTTCGCTCCCCAGTCGTGGAACTAGTCTTATTTCGCCGTGAAATGCCGAAGAAAAACATTTCACGACGAAATGTACGCGGCTGGGTTTCGAACTCGGGACCTCCCGGTCCGCAGGTTTAGTGGCAAGCACGCTAACCACTAGACCATCGCACCGGTTTAATTTTATTGTTTACGCCAAGACACGTAGAATAAGCCCTCAAGTTAATTTTAATTTTTTTTTAGTATTATTTAAAAAATTTTCGAGAAAGTCTCATCTTTCGGCGAGCCATATACGTGTAACGCCTCAATAACAAATAATTAGTTATTTTTTTTTATCGAAAATCGATTTTTTCCCCTACAGCTTGCAATTGTCCTAATGTTTAAAATTTCCAAAAAGTAGGCGTTCAGACGAAAGTTTTATTATGATATTAAAAGTATTTTTCATTTTTTCGCAGCGTCGACACTTTCTTTAAATAATAATAACTTCATTGTTTATGAATATTTTTAAATTAGAAAAAATTCCGAAAACAATCCCAAAAATCGACCTATTTTTTGGGCCCCACGCTTCTGCAGGCCCGTTGAGGGTGTTTCCGGAAAAAATGAAATCAAAGGGCAAAAATAGTCAAATAATTTCCTATAAGATATTTTTGAATTTTATCAACAAAATAAAATGATGCACGTTAAAAACTTGCACATTGTAACTCCATCAATTTATCTCGCTGCGAGAGGCGGCTACACGTGCAAGTTTTTTTCTCCGTCAATTTGTCAGAAACTCCACGAACCTTGAACAATTCGAGCAGAGCCGTTCGTATCTCGTAAAAGTGGCTGCCGGCCAAATGGCCGAGTATACCGACCACCGAGTTCAAGACTTGATTGTGCTCGATCTTTTGGGCCCCCGTGATCGAAAAGTCCTTCAGGCCCCAGTTCAGTAATCGCGCAATGATCATACCGGGAAAGCAGCTGCCGACGTGCGCGGCCACCCAGTCGAAGTAAGGATTGTAGCTCGATATTGACTCTGTGAGCGCGGACATACAGGACTCCGCGGCCGTGTCGCCCAAACAGCGAACACAATGTGCCGATAGATCAACCAGAATTCTTGCTCCGCGGAACATCAACCAGTGCCTCAGATAATCGCTTATCTGCGACTCGCTCGTCAAGTTTCCCCGTTTCGCAAAGGCGCACGAGAGCTTTCCTTTTGCGATAAGCGAATAACTAATGAATGAAGATAACGACAGCTATTGCTGAATAGTTAACTATTTAGCATTTGTTGCTAAATATAGTTTACTATTTAGCAACTATTGCTAAATAGTAAATGCCAAATAGTTTACGATTTCGCAACTATTCCTAAATAGTAATTAGTTTACTATTTGAATCTAATATCTAAACAGTAATTAGTTCACTATTTAGCAAATATCGCTAAACAGTGAACTATTTAGCAATTACTACTTTACATCTATTGCTAAATAACAATGAAGCCATTAGCTAAGCAATTGCTATTTAGCAACTATTGCTAAATAGTTGCTAAATAGCAATTGCTTAGCTAATGGCTTAATTACTATTTCGCAACTATTGCCAAGTAGTAATTAAGCTATTTAGCAATTTTTACTATTTCGCAACTATTGCTAAATAGTAAAAATTGCTAAATAGCTAAATATTTCTAAATATTGCTAAATAGTTTACCGTGTAGCATTTGTTGCTAAATATAGTTTACCATTTAGCGCTTATTGCCAAATAGTAATTCCTAAATAGTTTACGATTCCGCAACTATTCCTAAATAGTAAATAGTTTACTATTTAAATCTAACATCTAAATAGTAATTAGTTTACTATTTACCGAACATTGCTAAATAGTAAAGGCTAATTAATTCACTATTCCGCGAATATTGCTAAATAGTAAAGGCTAATTAGTTCACTATTTCGCAAATATTGCTAAACAGTAAAGGCTAAATAGTAAACTATTTAGCAATTGCTAATATTTATGCATTGCTAAATAATAATTAGGCTATTTAGCAGCTATTGCTAAATTGTTTCTAACTAGCAATTACTTAGCTAATGGCTTAATTACTATTTCGCAACTATTGCTTACTAGTAATTAAGCTATTTAGCCATTTTTACTGTTTAGCAACTATTGCTGAATAGTAATTGACAATAGCACTAAATAGTTTACTATTTAGGAAAAGTTACTATTTGTTGCTAAATATAGTTTACTATTCAGCAACTATTTAGCAATAGTAAATAGTTATTAATAACAAATAGCAATCATATATAAATACTATTTGTTGCTGAATAATTTACTATAAAGCAACTATTGGTAAATAGTTTACCATTTGGGAATAGTAAATAGTTAGTAGTACTAAATGGCAATAGTTTAGCAACAATATATATAGTGACTATTTTTAACTATTACTATTTGTAACTATTGCTAAATAGTTCACTATATGGCAATAGCAAATAGTTAGTAATAATAGCAATAATTTAGCAATAAAAATATTTAGTGAAAGTTAAGTAGTTAGATAAAGCTGTGTCGTTAGTTAAAGCTAAAGACAGAGCTTTCCTGTGTCATTTAGGGAATAACTGATGAATAAACATAACAATGATCATTGCTAAATAGTTAGAAATAATAAATAGCAATAGTTTAGCAATAAATGATAGTAAAATCAAAATAGTACAATATTTAGCTTTTACTAAGTATTGATTTTTACTAACTAATTTAACTATTACTAATATAACGGTAACTATTACTAAATAGTGAGCTTGATACAGCAATAGTATTAGGTGGTTGCGTATGAAATAAATTAACTATTTATTATCGCTGTGAGCGTACTATTTACTGTTACGAACTATTTACTATTGCTAAATAGTAAACTATTTTTGTACACAATATTATAATTTGTACAAAAATTACAATATTGTAATTGCAATATTACAATATTACAATATTACAATTACAATTACAAATTACAATCTTACAATTACAAATTACAAAATTACCAACGATTGTTACAATATTAATCGAGAAAACGATAATGATACAACTATTAATATTAATATTAATTTCTACTATCGAAGGGTATACTTTAGCAACATTACCGAGAAGATCCAGGGACCACGAGGCTATTAGAGGCGCCCAAGCCTCCGGATTTTCGTCCACTATTTTAACGAGGATCGAATGTACGTGCGGTATCGTGGTATCCATAATAGGTTCCTCCGGAATAGCAGTTCCGGGGTGGCCCTGAATAAGAAGTCAATCTTCAAAAAAATTCACATGCCCTAACGGCGCTCGTACAAAAAGTAGTAATGATGATAAAGGCGCAGGAAAACTTTTTAACTGTGAGCAAAATAAAAGTTGACGCTTTTACGCGGCAAAATCTTGAACAAACATTGTTTAGGGTTTTTCCACTATATGTAAAATGGAGGCGATTTTGTTGAGTGCACCCCATTGTTTGGGGCTTCATTGGACAGGTCGTAAGAAGTTCAATTGAGGTTCCGTTGAGCATTTTTCATTTTTGGGCCCCGTTTGAGAGATTTCAAGCTTTAAGGGGGCAGACCCCTTTGTAGTGTAAAAAATAGCTTATAGCTGGAAATGAATCTCACGAGCAAGCTGAAGGACTACTTTTTGGCTCCGGAACCGTAGATTAATCGATCGGTCATTTAGTCACCAAATGTATTAGTCTTGTGACTTTAAGGCGTGAGATAGACGAGGAAAAAATTTGATGATTTTGATGATTATTTTTTAACAGGAAAGATATTTCCACCATTTTCGAGACTTAGGGTATTGACTTTTGGGTGTTACATGGTATTTTTTAATTTATTAAGGGAGACTTTGTCCCGGATTGAGCAGCGGAAGATGTTAGCGGCTCAACATGAGCAGCTAGAAGAAGAGGGATGCCTCTATGGACCAGGCATTGCCGATTAGCGGTAATTATAAACACATTTGTCCAAACACATTACAAAACTTTAAACGCGTTTTTCTCGAAAACACGTTTTTAAACATGGCTGACATTCTCCTGACCGCTGTAATTAACATATCGACGTGAAATTTGGAGAGCATACTCAGAAAATATGTCTTCGCGGAATGACGGATCGTTTTTTCGATAGATACATTTTTGCATTTATTATTTATCTTTTTATGCGAAAAAAACGCGAAAATTCGATTTTTTAAAAATTGTCGCCATTTTCCGAAATTTGTACTAAACGAAAAACCCATCCGTCATTCCATGACCAAAGGGTCACAGATTGATAATATGCTTTGAATTTGTGTTTCAGATCAACAAAGAGGGGGCAGTGATGTCAGCCGTTTACCTCCCGCGATTTGAGGACCTGTTTTCGCGGAGCTGCAACGGCAGCCATTTTGGTTTTTTTTTTTTCAAAAAAAAATTTTTTTAACGTTCTGTATATCATGAATAAAAGCAAGAAAAAACCGCACCCAAAAAGCTTTACTCGTTTCCTTTAAAAAAAATAAAATGTAAACACCTGAAGTATGGCACTCCAAGGACAAAGTCTCTGTTAATCTTTAAAAATGGCAGAGGTATGGCACGGTCTTCTAAACTGCATTTTCAAAACTCTGTGTCTTAAACACGACCCTAAATGTTTTTGAAAATGAAAAAAAGTATTTTTTTTATTGCTAAATGTAGCCTTTTATTGGAAAATTCAATATTTTTGTTTCATGGTGTACAGTTTCATCAATTTTCAACACTTCTTATTTTTTCTTGGTCCATATTCACGATCTTGAAGTTTGCATCGTTGTAATGCAACGGAAATTCATTATTTGAAACAATCAATTTTCAATAATGGAGAAATTATTCACTCTTAGACCACGAGTATCATTCAAACGTTCCTTCAGGATTTTTTTTTCAAACTTTTGCATAATAAATTTGACGAAAATGTTGAGTGGAAAAGGAGAAAAAAAATTCGTTGTATTGTGATGCAAACTTCAAGTCCATTCATATTCAGCTTATGAGTGTTAATTAAAGAAAAATGTTGGTTGATTTTTTTCAGATTAATCTCGTCAATGCTATTTTAGAAAAAAACTATGTAACAGCCAAAAGTGGTAATAAAACATACTCTAAATCTCCAAACTGGAGAAATTTCCCAAAAAAAAAAATCATGAAAATTAGCAATACTTTCCTCGCCTGAAGGTATCGCTCCCCTTAAGGAAGTTTTTCTCTAAATTAAATGATCATGCCAAAATTGTACACACAACTCAATAACAATATTACTTTAAACTCATACCTATTCGTTTTTGAAAATCACTTTTCAAAATTAATTTTGATTGCCCAAAAAAAAAAAAAAAAAATAATGTATAAAAATTCCATTTTTTCCATAGTGTCCCATTCTTTCAATTTTCAATTTTTTAAATATTTCTCAGGTATAAGTTCAGCATTTGGATGCCAATATTCTGAAAATTCTCAGCTCATATTTTTCGGACCAATATTGAAGTCTTTGAATTTCTCACAAATGGACAACTGCCGCTGGACCTTCCTGGAAGACCATACCACAAAGTTGCTATTGTGCAATATTTTTTTATAAACAAATTGATTTAAACAATTTAGTTATGTAATAAATTGTACCTAAAGTTCCATAAATGTAAAACGTTTTGTTATTAAAAAAAAAAAAGATAAAAATTGGCTATTTTGTTGTGATCTGCAGGTATTTTCCCCCTTAAACGTTGACGCTTCAACCGATTGCGAAAAAAAAGACAACGGAACGCTACCCAGCGTGTTCCGGTGCTTTGCATCCTCACAAATAGCAATTTTCTTCACGGCAATTCGAATTGGAATTACCAATGGTAAGAACGGCATGCAAAGTTGGTGCGCCGCCGTCCCTGGGCCAGTACTCGGATGGGTGACCGCTGAGCCGCGCACTACGTCGCACGTGTCCACCGAGCAACGTTCCGTATAAACGCGAACGAGTAAATAAGTACGTTACAACGAGTATGGAATTGTAGGGGGTGAGAATTTCGATTTACCTCCATGTTTCGCAGCTGGCGGCTGCAGGCGTAAAAAAATATTTTGCTTATGTATTCGAGGACGGCCTCTCGGGAGCCTGGCAAGTGTCTGAGCAGAATAAGCGCGCCTCTCGTAACCTCGGCCACGTCCGTTCGGTGAGGTTTCCTCACAGACTCCTGGATGAATTTCCTAACCTCCGTTGTTATTTCCTCGGGCGTGAGACTCTCCGTAATTTCCGGCATGCTTTACCAACGAGTCGCGACGCGAACCACAAACGTTAATTTCCTTTGGCACTCTTCTTCTTTTCGTAACGATTCCCCGCGCGGTTTATTTCATAAACAATCGCGCTTAACCTCTCGCCTTCGTGTCTGTTATTTTTGGAATATTCTTTTTACAAGTTTGTTGACAGATGCGAAGTGTGCGGCGGTTCGATCGCAGTGCCGCCAACCGGAAGGCGAAATAATATGAATTTTGACGTAGGCGATGGCGGGGTAATTTTACCGGTAAATTATATTTATTATTTGCAAGGCGAGATTGGCGGTTATTTACCGCTGAATTATGTTTATCTTTTTGAGGCTAGATTGGCGGTCAAGGTACCGGTAAATTATGATGACCATTTTTAAGGAAATTATTTTTACCGGTCTTAAGACTATATTGGCTCAATTCACCGGTAAATCATTGTTACCATTTTTAAGTAAATTATATTTACCATTGTTACGGGTATAATTATATTTATCATTTTTACGGCTAGATTGGCGGTCAATTTACCGGTAAATTATATTTACTATTTCTACGCCGATTGGCGGTCAATTTACCGGTAAATTATATTTACCATTTTTACCGCTAGATTGTTGGTCATGTTACTGGTAAGTGATATTAACTATTTTTACGGCTAGATTGGTGGTCAACTTACAGGTAAATTATGATTACCATTTGACGGCTAGATTTTTCGGTCAGCTTACCGGTAAATTATATTTACCATTTTTACGGCTATATTGGCTCAATTCACGGGTAAATCATTGTTACCATTTTTAAGTAAATTATATTTACTATTGTTAGGGCTAGATTGGCAGTCAAGTTTCCGGTATATTATTATAACCATTTTCAAGTATATTATTGTCACCATTTTGAAGGCTAGATTGGTAGTCAATGTACGGGTATAATTTTATTTACCATTTTTATGGCTCGATTGGCGATCTATTTACCGGTAAATTATATTTACTATTTCTACGTCTAGATTGGCGGTCAATTATATTTACCATTTTACGGCTAAATTCGCGGCCAGCTTACCGGTACATTATATGTACCATTTTTACGGCTAGATTGGCGACCATTTTACCTGTAAATCATATTTATTATTTCTACGCCAAGATTGGCAATCAATTTACTGGTTACTTTAGTAAAGTTCTGCTATCTGAAGGCAATGGAAGAATTGAAACGACTACGAATCCTTAAGAGCATGTACAAAGTCAACCCAATCTCACACATTTTTTTACCGAGTTTTCCCACAGATGCCTAAGATTTTTAAAAGGGAAAACGACGCATCAGGCTCTAGAGAATTCCCGGAAGTAGAGCTTAATGAATTTCTCCTGCCCCAAAAATTATTCATGCTGAGAAATTATCGTTCGAAAATTTGAGCTATCTTTCCCGCCCTCATACCACATGGTACATCGACTTCGCCTTAAGACAGAATGACACCTCATCACGGTCGGTATGGTAGAACAAATTTTCAATTTACAAATTCAGAAACAAAATTTTTTGAATTTGAGGGGCAGACAGCGTTCGTCCATCTATTAGACGTCGTTTGGCAAAGTTTTGACGGGATCTGAAGAGCCGTTTCAGAGATTTTTGGGTATCTACAATTGTTCTACCATACCGACCGCGATGAGGTGTCATTCCGTCTTAACTATGGAGGTTAGAGCACTGAATTTTAACGGGAATAGCAGGGGTAAAAATAAGTTAAAAAGTTGTTTTCGTCGCGAGGGTGGAGGAAAAATTCCGGAAAACCTTCCGTCGGTACAGTTGGTTTCTAACTAATTCAAACCCGATGGTAACGCGAGTAAGCGACAGCGCTACGACTATGGGAGCGCTTGGATAAGGCACGTCGGCATCTGTGACTCAATGGGTCAGAGAGTGTGCCCGGTCGGGTGGTTACCGTTCGCGAGATAAAAACCGTGCCAGAAATACCTTCAACACCGACCGCCATTCATCACAGTTATGTTTCAGAGCATGTATTTATGAAGGTGGAGTCCAAATCACAGTGGCCGCAGCGGAAATGCTTAAATTACATTCTTTTTATTGGTGTTGTCTGCGATTCCGATATAAAATTGTTATTATTATTATTATATATTATGCCAATCGAAAACAGAAAATCTGTCATTATTTCATGTTTACATATACATAATAATATATAATGAAATTTGTAAAACGATATTTAAAGAAGTGATGTATCTATCAGATGCTTGCCAAGATTCCGTGTCGAATGAACAATCTTTTACGACGATAGCTTGTGCCGTTACGGAGAAAATACAAATGGCGTTTTGGAAGTGGGCGATGCGTTCGAGGCCATAAACGTATGTCACCTCTCGCTTCAAAATTTTGAAGTCGAATTTCTCCGAATCGGTGCAACCAATCAGGATCAAATTTGGACAGCATATTGCAAGAAATGGCAAGAAGTACTCGAGGACTTTTCTTTCGCGTAAATGTTGACCGTTCCGAGAATACACACATGAAGAATTCACGGGCATTTCTCTTGCGTTCATTGTGGCACGGTCGGAATGTTAAAAACAGGAAGAATTCTTTTTTCGAAATGCATTCCGATCGAGTTGTCTAGCAAAGGTATTCAGGATTCCTAAAAGTCATGAATATCGAACCGAGTGTACTGAGACGGCGTTCATAACCTCAAAAATGTCGAACAACGCGCTTTTTTCTAATTAGCAAGTCCGCTGTCCATTTTTTACATTCCTTTTTCACAATAATATGTGTGAATTTGGGCTTAAAGGCGAGTACGAGCCTGACATCCATAAAAATTAAGCAGCTCTTTGAGCGCGCGTACGAGCGAGAAACGTTCACGTGACAATAAAATGGAGCACATAATGAGCAGGAACGCGCCGGGCGGGGGCGGGGGATATTGTTGGATGGATGGCTGCTCGAAGCTAAACATTTACGCTCGAAGTTAGCGAAGCATAAAGTCGTTTCTCTCGAATTTTATATGGACGTAGGGATTTTTGTGACGGGGCATTACTCCACACGGAGGCTCTCGTTTCAAACGCCACGAGCACACGGGCCCTAATTTACGAGGTTATTTTTTTTTCGTGTCAATGTGCGGGCCTCGCACCCGTCGTGCGCAATATCGAGCTTCGAGTTTCCGCCGCGCGAGGCTCCCCCGTGTCACTCGAGACACGCGAAACGTGCCAGAGTGGTAATAACTCGTAACCTCCGTGCGACAAACGAATGAAAAATAAAATAAAATAAACAATAAAACAGGAGAAGTGGAGGATCGGAGATCTTACTGGTAGATTAATAGTTCCAGGCCAAAAAATCCGTTCTCCGAACCATGAAGGCTGGTGTACACAAATCCCAATACTTATGCGTTCGTAAAATTGTACGAAACCAGTGGCGCTGTTGTCTATTAAAACCGATACGATATATACTGGGTGGGGCAACAAGTATTAGCAGTAAAATTATTTTCTAACCTATAAGATTTAGGAAAAAGTTTTTCCTACTAAAGTGGCATGGTTCGAAAGGGGTCATCGGGTGGTGGCTACAAGGTTCATCCAGGTCAAGGCGCTTCGGAGATTTCAAGGTCACCTCCATATTCTAAAATAGGACCACTATTTTTTTTCTTAGAATTTCATCAAGAAACTAATAATAAGTTCACGCACCAAATTTCAAGATGGTCGATCAAGATCTACTATAAAAAATCAATAAGAAAATAAATTTTTGTTTTTAGCCTAGAATGGATTTAAAAAATGGTGCCAACCTTATTCAGGTGAAATATGCTCAAAGTGATGGTCGCCACTTTCAACTTAATTCCTATTGATTGTATTGTCTTATTAATCACGCCAGTCTGTATCAATGAACAGAACAGAACGAATTCGAGCCGAATTAAGGTTTCAATCGTTTTAGGACGTTGGAGCGTTACCCACAATTCCAAATTTGAAATATATACATATATATATATATATATATATATATATATATATATATATATATATAAATATATATATATATATATATATATATATATATTTCATCGTATAGACTATACTGAGTCTTGATAAGTCTTTGGCATTTTTTCACCACAAAACACCAGAGATAAAAAATAGTTTAATGTACGTAATTTTATGTGCGGTAAGATGGGCAAGACCTTCACTCTACAGGTGATGTAAATTTTTGGCTATTTAGTACCAAGATAAACCATTTTTACCAACGAATTAACGTAAAACTAAACCTCTGTAAACATTTAGAAGAAAACAACTCATCTTGCCGATCGAAAATAATATATACTCAATATTAAACCATCAAGGTTTGATAAAAGATTTCGAGCATTGCTGCCAACCTCAATGTCCGCGACGTTGCTGTATGTCGGCAACACTTAATATTAATCAAAGGTAATAATAAATAATCTTGTGACATAAATATAAATAGGCATAATTATAAATGACTTAAAATTTCATTCTGCGTTGTATAAAACATTCACTGAAGCAGTTCTTTTGACAATAATAATTGATAATGTTATACTTTTTCAAGTTGGTAGTAACATAAAAGTTTTTTCTTTTTCACGTAATAAATATGTATAAATGCATAATTCTACCATTTAATTATATATTTCATAAAAAATTAGCATCTACAGAATAAATCTGTACCTCATATGCATTTTTTACGTTTATTGGAAGGAAAATCATAAATCGTCATTTGACACAACTGAACCGCTCCAACCTCCTTAACACTAAACCAAATTCAGGGAGTCCGTACAGCTCTGTTCACATTGCTCGCAACCAAAAACCTTATCAACGTATTTTGGTAATCAGTAAACATGCAAAATTGCCGTGTCCGTTGCATTTTTGTGACATTCTCCTTGAATTAAGATTATACCAACTTGCTCTTGATAGGGAAACCTTTTGCGGAAAATGAAATTCTGAACTGACAGAACGAAATTCTGTCGTAGTACTTTTAGTTTGAGTTTTTACTTTAGATTTAGGTGATTCGAGCATCTTCCTTTTGGACGTCATTATACATGCGTATGATTAATCTCCAGGGATGAATTCCTCACTCAATGTTCCTAACCTCAATTAATTAAGCCTAGATACCGGCTACTAGCGAAACGTCTGTCGCTTACAAAGAGCTAATAGAATCAAAAGGGAATTTATCGGTAGTGGAGGCTAGGCGAAACTGCGACGGGGGTGCGTCCCGCCAGGCATCTTGGGACAGCACTTTTTGACGAGGTTTATGAGCGCCTACAGTCACTTGTTGCATTCTGCAGTTCCCGTCAAACGCGTCCCACAATAAAAGTAAAGTGGATCTGAAAGAAGTTGTAAAAAAGACCAAAAAAAGCACACGGTGAATTTTCAGCCGCGTAGAATAACAAAAGGAGCTAAAAATTAGATTCCATCACGCTGCAATGCTGAAAAATCATTCAAAATGGGCGCCAGTGGCCATCTTGAGGCGGCACTCTTCACGATTAGTTTTCCGTCTAATTCGCTCGGCGTTGAATGCTCTTTCCTTTTTTTCTAGGCCCTTTGCACTGTTGACACGTCCAACAGACTCAAAAGGCCCAAAACACGAAGAAAAGTTTTCCAGAATCGACTATTTTCACTCATCGCTACGCCGGCGGTACCCATCGGGTCGCGGCGCCCCTGGTGGTAAGATTGGACACTTAAATTCCACACATCCACGGATACGTTTTTTTCCATTCTAAGGACCTCTCCGGTACTTGAGATCCTCTGGTCATAGTGCGAAAAACTCGATTGAGATATACGTGTAAAATCAACGAGACGGTGTTAAAAAATACACATGATCGTGCTCGCGCGTTATGAGTATCGTGGCGATAGAACGTTAAAAACGATCGAAATGGAAAACAATTGAACAATCGCTCGTTCGTTGTTGCCAAACACGGCTCATTGTGCCTGCGGCCCAACAATGGTCGGAGTCACGCATATAGCCAACATTAGTCGTCCATAGCTCGTTTTTTTTATCAACAGCGAATATCGTTGAACCGCCCGAGATAACCTGTAGCTCTAACACGGTGTTGAAAAATATCCGGTCGAGACTCGCTGACTAATAATCTTTGATTCTCCCTCCCCCCTTTTCTCTCGCATTTCCACCCTCTAGTCATTTCCTTGCACAATTTTTTTTCGCAGCCTTACAGCGACGTAAAAAATACGCGCGACATTTATCTCGTCTTTATTCGTTAAGCTTTACATACAGGGTGTTCTACACCGAACGGCACCACGAAGTATCTCGAGAACATTACACCGGATGGAAAAATTTGTCGAACAAAAGCCGTGGGGTTTCGAGTGAGAAGTGCCGTGGCCATAACGTCAACGCTGCCAACATCGGCGTTAAGGTCATGCGAAGGTCAACGTGACCTTGACCCCACGTCAAGGTCACAAAGTCCGGATGAAAACTGCGAAAAACGTGGCCACATCGCAGTGTCCGGCGTCAAGGTCACATAGCGTGACCTTGACGTCGTGTGAAGGTCTTGGTCCGGGCTTTTTCGCGAGCGGGACCAGTTTCTTTCAGGACGCACAGTCCTGGTATGGTCCAAAACAAGTAGGATGGTAAAAATGTTTTCTTTTCAGGTTAGAAAGTCTAAGTTCAAGCGCTGTGGAACTGCCGAGATGAAAAAAAAATGTAAAATTCAAACGAAACGTGCGAATCAATATGTCGGTTGAATAAAATCGTCGTGGTTTGGTTTTTGGCTTTTACTGCGGTCGGAAGAAAAGACATTTTTTTTTGGATCTTGGAATATGAAAATTGAATTATTAATGTTGACAATTGTTCGTTTAGTCATAGCCCGTTTTTCGAGCTTCCCACGAGGAGTCGCAATTCTTCGTTGTAGGCCAAGTCAAAACTGGAGCGATTACGTGAAACAATAAGTGCGGATTCGACAGAATAAGATCGCGAAGAAACGCGCTGTTGCGAAATTCAAAATGGCGGATTACGAGCTCGGGCAAATCTTGTTCGTGTTCGCACATGACGTTATTAAGGCCTTAGGCCACAGTAACGGGTATAAAATCATGTGTGAATTTAACACATTTTTTTCGTATGAAAAAATCGTTCAATTATAAAATTAATTACACATCTATTTAGTATGAATATCAAGCTGTTAGAAAATATATAATTTTTTTCTTGATGTACAAAATGGCCGACTACTCGAAACTTCTCGAAACAGCTTTTTTTCCAATTGGCGTGACAAATAACTTCAACAATTTCCGGTCGATTTACTCCAAATTTAAAAGTTATGTTCCTAATTGCATTTCGCAGAGAAGTACGTACGGAATTTCTGATTAATCGAAAACTTTTTATTTTATAAGCAGGTTATGAGGAGTTATAACGAAGTTTTTCACTGAAAATTCATTTTCTAAGTTCAAATACCTGCAACTTTGGTCGCTAGTCGGCTATTTTGTACATAAAAAAAAATATATATTTCCTAACAGCTTGATACTCATACTAAATAGATGTGGAATTAGTTTTACGAGTGTGTCACTTTTTCATACGATTTTTTTTTAATTCGCACATGATTTTATACCCGTTACTGTGGCCTAAGGCCTTAAGTGGACTATGGAGGTTAGAGCACAGGAGCAGAGTTGCCAGACGTGTAGTGAGCGAAACCGCCGCTAGACGCCGCTCGTGTAGCTAAAAAACCGCGGGACTTTACGGACCCCAAATACCGCGGTAAAAGCTCGCATACCCCCCAAATTCGTGGTTTTGGTCGGACATGAAGGAAAAGCGCCGATATAAGTTAGAAATTGAATTATTTCTTTAATTATTTTTAAATCAAATATCTGTATTTTGTAGCAGGCTAAAACAATCACATAAATAAATAAATACCCATTCCTTGAGATTACACTAGTACAAAAATCACCCAGTTTCAATCACAGTCTCATATATGATATGTGAATAAGAATATTAAAGTAAATATCTTTACGTTCTCTAGAAATCTAAATCAACTATGTCCATCAGAGAAACATAAAATTTGTTTAGCAGGTCCTCTGCATTCGAAATTTAAATCTCTGGTACATCAATATTCTTTGGCACGTTCTCTTGGGCAGGGACAGGGCCGGAGCCCGGATCATCCGGATTCAAGTTGAACTCAGCTTCCCTTGTCGGCTGAGAAGAGGACGCGGGGGTATATGAGTATATCGGGCTGAAGGAAAATGCTTTTTTTATGTTGGTCGTTCGTTATGTATTTTTAATTTATGATACTTAATTAATAAACAGTTTTTCTTTTTTACATTTGAAGCTTACTTTTCCTCCAATTCATAATCATAAATTTAAAATTCGTGTTGTCTGTGACCATGGATTCAAGCGGGACAATAATAGGCTTTTTGTGTCCATGACGCAATTTCATACAAACTTTAAATCACACCATGTGAATCACATAACAATGACTCGATGGCTGTATAATTGTATATTTTCATTTAAGATTTTAATAAATATGTATTTACTATGTTCAATTATTTATAGGTATAAAATATATTACTCTAATACCCATAATGAAAATTACCTCCATAAAATATTTGTTAACGATTGCGTTATCGACATGGGTGTTCCTCTATTTTTCTATTTTGGCGCACACATACGTATAGTGTGTAAGAACGAACACGATTTTTGTAGAATCGTTTTGTTAGCGTGCTGTATTATGTGATGTGATGATATGATTCTTGTGTGCGTGTGTAAATACGTGATGATAATTTGTTACTGTAGTAAATGGTGTGTATGTGTGTATTTCCTCACTCCCTGTAAAAATGTGGGGATGGTTTTCTTTGAAGCGAACTATGCAAGGTGCGTCCTGTAGTTACATGGTCTAAGAGCTCAACGAAAGCCATTTTATTTTCGCATATAGCCCAAATCGCGCTTAAGCGCGTTTTAAAAATTTGGGCCGCGAAATGGCCTCCCAATATAGCCCAAATCGCGGTTTATAGCCCAATCTGGCAACTCTGCACAGGAGTCCAAACTCCATTTTTCACATACACGGGCAGTGAATAAAGAGTACCCGAAAATGCGAATAATAGAGATGGCGCGTCGATCGACCAGACCCATGTATATAGTAATATATCGGTGATATCCGTCGACGAAGTGAAAGTGATCGGACGGGGTTCCAACCTCACAACAGACCGCTCGTGAGAGTATACTACTTCGAACGACTTTATACGTTTTTTTCAAAACGTCCATATGAGAATTTCAAGGGAAAAACTACTTCAAAAGCAAACAAATTGACCTTCTGTAGCAAATTCAATCATGTCAGCAGACTCAATTTTTGTAATACATGCGTTTTGTACTTCGATAAATTACGAGAACAAGAAAAAACATTAATTTTTCAATATCAAAAATGATGCATCTGCGTGTATTCATCAATACTGTTTTCGTACCAATGAGCGTATCACTTAAACTTAAATTTTATTATAACACTGACACTCAATTAAGGTTAGGTAGATTAGTCATCTGTCCTACAATCGGAGACGATATTTCTTAGGCATACGAAATATATATAGATTATTACCTTTGAATGACCGCAGCGCCACCCTTGATATTTGGGATTTTGGGGACGAGTTGAAATGCCAAGTTTTTACTCCTGTATCTAGTTTTCATGGGGGAGGCGGTAGAAAGAGCGTCCGCGAAAATATACAAAGTTCAGGTACAAAATTTCACCACCAGGGGGGCTTTGCTAAACCGTCTAATCGATAGAGTAATGAGCCCGTCGACAAAGTGGAACCGACCGCGCCATTACGATTAAGCCTAAATAATATTGAAATTGACAAGAAGCAATAGAAGGACTAATTCATCCATAAAAATAATCGTGAAAACTTTTCTCGTAACATAATTACTGTATTATCGGAAATTGGAGTACGAAAATCGAAAGTATTTGAAAAACGAATAACATAATTCACTCAATAAATTCTCAATAAATGCTCAATAAATGAGCATTGAAGTCGGTACTTTGTTTAAATTACGAATTAGTTTGTATTTTACACATGCCAATAATGAAAGAAACTCGAAAAGCATTACAAAAACCCATTATATATACATGCTTTCAAGTTTCGCTAAAAACATATTAATAACTTTTCAGTTTTACACACTCTTCATATTTGACACATTATACCCGTATTTATGTTGCACAATTTCGATTAATATCGAAAACAAATGAAGGTTACGTTCCTGTCAAAATAACATACGCTGACATTAACTTTTCATACTCGACATTAAACACGTGTTTCTATTGCATACATTCGATCGACACCGAAAACATATTAAGGTTATGTTCCTGTCAAAATAACAACATATTGGACGCTATCTACACCAGCGCCGCTTGAACGGAGGACTTCGTTTTTAAAAAATTCCGGGCGCTTTAAGATGTTACATTTACGTGACTCACCGAAAAATGAGACTTTTGTGGGTTTTTTTGGGATCTTAAAAAATCAATCAAAATAATGCGGGAGGGTTAGTTCTACGTGTGTTGGCGGGTAGAATTGTTTTTTTAAACAAAAAAATACAAAATAGTGTCGCAGTCGTAGTGAAGCGTGTTTTTAGGCGCTCTGCGGGCGGACACCGAACTTTAATGGATCAGCAGCCGGAACAAAAAAATCGCCATTTGCAATAGTTTCGCTAGAGAATTACACGTGATTATTTAAAAAAATTGATTTTTCGCAAAACGGCATCACTTTGAATTTTTTTTCGCTAAAAAATCGATCTTAATTTGTTTCTAAAAACGAGAATTGTTCATGATTCGTAAAAGTCGTGTGTACTTCTTGAGGGAATAGATATATTCTTAGATCATTCTCAGATAGTTCTCAGATGATTATGAGATCATTCTTAGATAATTCTCAGATAGTTCTTAGATGATTCTTAGATAATTCTTAGATAATTCTTAGATAATTCTTAGATAATTCTCAGATAATTTTTAGCTAATTCTCAGATAATTCTTAGCTAATTCTCAGATAATTCTCAGCTAGTTCTTAAATAATTTTTGGGTACTTCTTAGTAGCTTCTTAGATAGATTCTCTGAAGAATTCATCCAAGTATAGTGGTTAAAAAGTCAAGTTAATCTATTTATCTAATATAGTCAAAATTGAAGCGTTCATTTGAATTCCGCGTGTACGTATAGAGGCATTTTGATGGTAGGTCTTCATTTATTAGGTCGTTGTCTATTGTTTGTACAACGACTGGACTAAGCGACTACTTTCACCGGCTAGGTTGTTTCTTGCGGTATCGGAGCGCTCGGAGGCGCTTCGTAAAATGAGATCGAGAAATGTTTTGTAAAAAAATCCGCGTTTAATTCCGTTTGTACAAAATTCTTGTGATGTTTATACATCATTGAAGCCAATAAAAAAAGGGCCAAAAATTTTTTTTCCGCCTCATTCGTCGACCTTGCGACAAGTCTTGTCACGGATTAACTTGGTAAAGAGGTCGTTTCCTCTGATGGCGAGGCGGTTCGAAGGCTGAAAGCGCGCGCACCGACGCGCGAGGTTATTATATCCCGGCGCGAGTTGAGAACTCTCTCGCGTTGTGCGACGGGTTGGAACGTGCGGGCCAATGTATTTCGAGTGAAGCTTTACGAATGATCCAATCAACGATCGAGGTGGGTCCTGGGGAGAACGTGGAAAACGCCCCATCATGGCGAACGCATTTCCGTTCCCTACCTTTGATCGTGGTGGGTTCGTTCACACTGAGTGTGTACCGGATGATGTATCAGTTGGATATCTCAGCAATATTTTAATAATATTGTCCGTTTGGAAATTCGTTTTTTTTCGGGCTGAAATTAAGCTGGTACAGTTGGAAATATGATGTTGAGATGGTATGTCAATTTTAGAATTTTTTTTGGATTTTCTTGTGGAAATTTCCATGTGAAGATGTGTACGTGTGGAGGAGTCTCCATGAGACCGAAATTTTGAAAAGGAGATTTTTTTATTGCAGATTTTTGTAACCTAGGTTTTTCGACTCCAATTTGAAACGACGATTTTGGAAAAAATCTAAAAAGGGATCCATTCGTGACGATTTTTGTTAAGGGAACCGCCTAGCTGCTATTTACGATAACAGATTTTGAAAAATATGTTTTTTTTTTCAAATAAAAATTGAACATTTCTTGTACAGCTTGCCATTTTCGTAATTTTCGAAATTTCAAAAAAGTACCCACACGGTCATAGGAAAGTTTTATTATTAAATTAAAAAAACATTCTGATTTATTTTTTAAATCATGTAATGAACGAAAAAAATGGATAGTGAAGGACCATTTTCCGGTTAAAATATCAGCCGGCATTTCCCGCGCTTTCCTTTGACAATTTTTGCGGTATTTTCTTTGCCTCTTTTGTGAGGAGGACTATATAGCCGAATAAGGTTCCTTGAGACATTGATCGACATGGACCAACACCTGCAAGCGCAAGGTCTTCCAAATGGCGGCCAAAGCACGCGGATCCCGCGCCTGCAGCGTTCTCCAAACTGGCGTCCAAGGCGCGAGCGCCCTCAATTTCCGCATTTCCCGAAGTCGCGATCAATACACGAGTGCCTTCGATCCTCGCATTCTCCAAAATGGCGGCCAAGGCATGCGCGCCCTCAATTAGCGCGTTCTCCAAAATGGCGGCCAAGGCATGCGCGCCCTCAATTAGCGCGTTCTCCAAAATGGCGGCCAAGGCATTCGCGCTCTCAATTACCGCGTTCTCCAAAATGGCGACCACCACGCGCGCACTCTCAATCTCGGCGTTCTCCAAAATGGCGAACAAGGCACGCGCGTCCTCAATCTTCGTACTCTTCAAAATGGCGGCCAAGGCATGCGCGCGCTCACTCACCGCGTTCTCCAAAATGGCGACCAACAAACGCGCACTCCCAATCTCCGCGCTCTTCAAAATGGCGACCAAGACACCCACCCTCACTCTACGCGTGCTCCAAAATGGCGACACAGGAACGCGCACCCTCTATTTCCGCGTTCTCCAACATGGCGACCAAGGAACGCGCACTCTCAACTTCCGCGTTCTCCAAAATGGCGACTAGGGCCCGCGCACCCTTAATACTCGCGTTTTCCATAATGGCGACCGAGACACCTACCCTCAATCTTCGCGTTCTCCAAAATGGCGACCGACGAACGCGTACCCTCAATTTCCGCGTTCTCCAGAATGGCGTCCAAGGCACCCGTACGCTCATTCCACGCGTTCTCCAAAATGGCGACCAAGGAACGCGCACCCTTAACTTCCGCGTTCTCCAAAATGGCGATTAGGGCCCGCGCACCCTCAATTCTCGCGTTCTCCAAAATGGCGACCGACGAACGCGTACCCTCAATTTCCGCGTTCTCCAAAATGGCGACCAAGGAACGCGCACCCTCAACTTGCGCGTTCTCCAAAATGGCAACCAACGCACGCACCCGACATAAAAAAATAGAAGAAAAAATTGAAAACGAAATGCACTTTGTCCTTTCTCCCGACAAGTGAATCGATTCTGTACTTCAGATTCTCACGATACACGTAATTTTAGCCAAAGTGCATTTTTCTTCACCCAAACATGATGCAATATTACCAAACTCATTGTCAGCCATTGTTTTCTTGCTGACAGTGGCTGTGCTACTTGATCGACCGCTGCACAACATTGAAAATGTCAGTTCACAGTTACGACAAAAGTTTACCCAATCGCCTCGAGATATATGCACGACCCAAGTGCAGCGTAAGCTCGTTGTCGGTTGCATAATTACGCCAGTTGATACACGTGCGCCCAGCGACCTCGTTAATTAACTGGAACTCTCGTTGTACGAATATAGGTTAACGCGGAGCGCGAAACAAAAGATTAATCGTGACTTTCAACAAACGAGATGGTAGACGAAGAACAAAAAAAATTCTACTTGGACAAATTCTGCGGTCTAGAATCTGCAAAGTAATTTTGAGGCAACGTGACATTCTGTTGTTAGTTAATGAAAATGCATGAATAAATTAATACATATATTATCATTGTTATTATTTCACTTATATAACACTAATAATGTCAATGATGAAAAGCTATTGTTATTACAGTTATATCATTTTGGCAAGTAAACCCGAAAGAAAATTATTTTCATTATGTCACTTAATGACACGAATATCAATAATCAATAGCTATGATGATTATTATTATCATTATTATTATTTTGTCACTGGCGATAATAATTTTTTTTGTCGCCAATGTACTAAAAAAAATTGAAAATAATCACCGAAAAAACCGACGATGAATCTTTATTACCATCATTAAGAATTATTATCAATAACCTCGTAGTTCTATCGTTGCCATTTAATTGCGCCAAATAATGCAATTTATATTTTATATTCAAACTTTAATAAATACATATTGTTATTCTATTATTACTACAAAAAAATAGTAAAGTTGTTAGAAAAATTACAATGCGAAATCGTCATTACTATTATTATCAATAGATGGATTTATTGAGCCACTCTTGTCTCTCGGGCTTGAGAATATCACATGAAATTACGGCGGTTACATTATCGATATCGTAATATAATTTTGCGAAATAAAATAGCAACTTATTTTTATTGTTAGTATTATTATTGATAATAGTAATAATAATAATCGGTTTTACTTCTCCGTTGCCAGAGCAATAAAATCGATAATAATAGCAAAATAATAACGCACGATAACAATAATAACAATAATTTTTTTCACTTGAATTAATTACTTTCATAATTAATTGCAAGCAAAAATGACAAATTTCATCGTAATTCATAAATTTCGGCTTTTACTAATTAAATATAGTATATAATAAGAACGAAATATAATAATATATAATAATAACAAGAAGAAAACTAAGCGAGGAGGGAAAGGTAGATGAAAAAGGACGGAATGTAATGAAATGTGATATAGGGTAATGGAATATATGTGATTACAAGAAAGATAATAGAGGTAAGTATTTGAATTAAGGATGGACATGTGAAAAGCTGTAACGCTTTACAATGGAAGAAATAAATAAATAAAAATAAAATAAATATATCATAATAACGATACGCACCGATAATAATGACGGTAGGTAACGATAATAATAACGATTGAAATAATTATTAAAAAATGATTTTCATTTAATTTTGCCAAATTAAATGAAACGGTATAAAAATTATAAAACCGAATTATAAAAAGTTATAGAACCAGAATTATAAAAAAAATTGTCAATAATTTTGCTAAATAAATAATCAAAAAAACTAATAAAATTTAAAAAATCACACAACCAAATTATAAAAGATTACAACAAATTTTGCCAAATAAACAATAAAATAATAAAACAACATTATAAAAATGATGAAACCAAATTATAAAAATTGTAAAACCAAACGAACGAAGTAACGATAATAATAACGATTGAAATAATTATTAAAAAATGATTTTCATTTAATTTTGCCAAATTAAATGAAACGGTATAAAAATTATAAAACCGAATTATAAAAAGTTATAGAACTAAAATTATAAAAAAAATTGTCAATAATTTTGCTAAATAAATAATAAAAAAAAACTAATAAAATTTAAAAAATCACACAACCAAATTATAAAAGATTACAACAAATTTTGCCAAATAAACAATAAAATTATAAAAATGAAGAAACCAAATTATAAAAATTGTAAAACTAAAATTATAAAAAAATTTGCCAAATAATTTCGTCAATTGGTACTAATTTAAAAAATGGCTACTAATTATAAAATTAGTAGCAATATTACAAAAAAAAAAGATTCACATTTTTTCTTATTATTTTCATTTTTACGAGTATCGTAATTTTGGCTATTAAAATAGTGAATAAATTTCGCGCGTGCTAGATTGGACGATATCGAGGGGGAGGAGAATGAATCGTGGGTGCTCGTCGCGGGGGCAGAACGCCCGTCTCGATCTCGCGTGAATTAATGTGAGTATGTATAGTACGGTGACGTAGTTGTGTATGTGTGTGTGTGTGTGTGATGCTCCGCCTCCGCTCGAAGGTTTTACCGAACGCGGTCTCCAGCCCAGATTCGTCACGAAATATCGTTCTCGTCGTCGTCGACGTCGTTGCTTTTAATCTCGCTTCGGTATCGTTTCTCGACGGCTGTGCGACTCCGAAAGCCGTCGGTCCCGGCGCGAGTATTTTTCGAAAGCACCACGCACTCTGCTCGACAGTTCGCGAATTTTTACCGGCTCTTCCGCAAGTGTCGCGTCGCGGATTCGCGCCCTTTTTTTTTGTTCCTGGTCTTCGTTATACTCGAAATTCTGGCTTGGATTTTCTTTTTATGGGATTTATCGGGCTCGGTTAATTGAGAGTGACGGCTTCGCGGGATCGAAGGGGCGCGAGAATTTTCGAGGTGTGATTTAATTTGTTGATCAATCGCTGGAATATTTGGACACTGCGCGCGGCCAGGTGAGAAATAATATTTGCTTTTTTTTGGTGCGAAAAAGGCGGAATTTTTATTTTTTTTATTTTTTATTTTGCGGCAAGATTTTTCGGGGCGCGAAGAAATTTGAATTTCGAAATTAAATTAAAATAATGAAGACGACGTTAATTGAAACAATTAAGTTAATTGAATAAAAATAATAATGATGAGTGTTTAATGAGAGATTATTTGATGTTTTGAAGTTTCGAAGTTTTGAAGCATATTGAGTATTTGAAGTTAATTAAATTAAAATAATGATGATGACAATTAAATTTGAAATTTAATTAGTAATATGTCGCAATAATTAGTAGGTATTATTTCATGTTGTTGCAGGACAATTTTAATTGAGGAAGTTTTTTTTTGCGTCGATAAAACGGGGATTATTGAGGATTGGAAAAAATGCGGACGAAAGAAAATGTTTGTGAAGCAACATTACACAATCGAGTCGATAAAAAAAGTGCGGATAAAATGTGCTTCTTTGGACACGCGGGTGAAAGAATTTTTCGTGGCGCATAATGAAAAGTGAGCAATTGGAAAAAACGCGGAGAATATCATTTTCCGGAAAGAATCATAAAATTTTAAGCAATCAGAAAGAACATAACTGCGGACGAAATATTCTTAAAGGCAATTAAAATATCGAGCAATTAGCAGACGCTGATAAGGAAATGTTTCGTGGAGTATAAAAATGTTAAGGGAAAAAATCAACGTGTATAGCAATTTATAAAAATGCGAATGTAACAATTGTTCTTTAATGAATAAAATTCGAAGGCAACTGTAAAAAAAACATCGTTGCTGAATCGAATGCAGTGGAAAAGAGAACCTTAATAAAACGCAAATAATGAGAAGCAATTGAGAGATAAAAATGAAGGGAACTTAGTGTGATGCAACGGTAATGAAAAAAGCAATCAGTAATAAAAACGAACCATTCCACAGGTAAAAATAACAAGTACATAATATAAATTAAGGCCTTAGGCCACAGTAACAGGTATAAAATGATGTGCGAATTTAACAATTTTTTTTTTCGTATGAAAAGTGATTCACTCATCAAATTAATTACACATCTATTTAGTATGAATATCAAGCTGTTGGAAAAAAAAATTTCGATGTGCAAAATGGCTAACTATTAATATTTTCTTTTGTTATTTTTTTTTAGGCGCTCCGCGGCGTAACATTTAGTATCCACAATTTTTTGCCTAGAACAAAAAACAAAAATTCTCGTCAATGTACATTAGAATACCTAGAGAAGTACGTACGGAATTTAAAAAATATTGTTTTATCCAAAAGTTGTAGGTATTTGAACTTAAAAAATGATATATCATAAACTGCTCATCAAACGAAAAGTATTCGATTAATCAGTATGTACTTCTGTCAGTATGTAAATTCCGTATGTACTTCTCTGCAAAATGCAATTAGGAACATAATTTTTAAATTTGAAGTAAATCGCGTGAAAATTGTTGAAGTTATTTGTCACACCAATTGGAAAAAAGCTGTTCGGCCATTTCGAATATCGAAAAAAAAATATATTTTTTAACAGCTTGATATTCATACTAAATAGACGTGTGATTAATTTTATGAGTGAATCACTTTTTCACACGAAAAAAAAAATTGTTAAATTCGCACATGATTTTATACCCGTTACTGTGGCCTAAGGCCTTAAATTAAATAGTGATGAAAGATAAAGAACACAAAAAAAATACAAAAAATCAAATCACGAACTACAAATCCGAAAATTGAAAATTAAAAAACGAGAAAACGAAAAAACATAAATTACAAAAACTACGACCGAATTGAATAAAAAATACTTTCCAAATAAATAAAATTCGCGCGAGCACCTAAAACAATCCTTCCCGGACGTAAAGTAATAGAAAAAAAAACTACACGAAAAATAAGTGAAAGTAATAAACAAAAATCGCAATAAAAAAGGTACAAAAAATTGGAACTGCACTATCGTCGACTTCGGTAAAATTTTTAAAAAATTCTCGCCGCTGCGAGAATAGTTTCACGCATTCCAGTGATGCACAAAATCTTCGGTTGCACTAGCCCTCCGATCGCGCGCAAAATAAACGGTGCGTCGAACTCTGAATTTCTGAACTTGGGGAGATTGCACATTTATTGGCAGATGGGAGAAAAAAAACGTCCTCGTATATCCCTCCTCGTCGAACGGCCAAAATAACAAATTCCAATTGCACGAAAATCGGGCCGAGAATACGACTTGCTCGGGGTAATTCCTTCTCGCGTAATAACGGGCGTGTATATATAATAAAGTCTCGACTGTTTCCAAATCAATCTCGCCGAGAGTTTACAAACTTTTGGTCTGGTGAGATTTATCAAAATTTGCTTGCCAAACAACAGGAGGGCAAAAGGAGGAAGAAATAAAAAGAATGAGAGAGAGAGAGAGAGAGAGAGAGAGAGAGAGAGAGAGAGAGAGAGAGAGAGAGAGAGAGAGAGAGAGAGAGAGAGAGA
>OZ023313.1:67590424-67693811 GCA_964007375.1 Ophion obscuratus | reverse complement strand
GAGAGAGAGAGAGAGAGAGAGAGAGAGAGAGAGGCGTTTTTGCGCAATGAGAGAAGAGGAGTGAGATACGAGTAGGAGAATTACGGTCGCTAATCTCGGATGCTCGCCCGAGGCTTTACGTTAGCGCTGATATATGAAAGCAACGAGGGAAGTTGGGCGTTGCGATCCGATGATTTTCAAGGGTCGCCATCGTCTTCGTCGTTCCAGAGGAATAATGTTTCTCTCTCATACGCACGAGGCGGGTGATCTCTTCCCGACGACGACGACGATGATGACGACGTCGGCGCGTTCCAAAGCCCCTGGCGACGTCTCAGGATGACCCACGCGAACAGCTGGCAATTATTGTTTGGCATGAGTCCGCGCGCGAGGGCTTTTCTCATACGCTCGAACGTCACTCTAAAAGCCTCGATAAATTCGTCTCGCGTCCTGTGCGCTAAGCGTTGCGCGCTTAATACACCTCGCGATATATAAGCGCGTGGAGTAAAATTAAATTACGAATGATTTATCGTCGGAGTTCGTTGTGTACGAGGCAACTCGCTCGATCCTCAATGACTTCTAAGGGAGACTACAACAGTCTAAGGGCCCGAAAAAGGCGAATTTTGACAATTTTTTATGGATACACAGTTAATGGAATGGACATTCCTTTCCGTGGTATTTGTTCTACACATCTTCGAGGATCTTTACAATTTTTTTTTCACAAGATCTTGTGACGTAATGGCGCTGGAGCTGGATAAAGCGATACTCCAATTTTTTACCTGCAACGAAAATTGCAAATAACGCGAGTTCTGAATAGGATTTTTCAAGTTTGAAATTGGTATTTATTCATCTATTTTCTGGTTTAGGGGGAGATCGCTTTAGATGAGGAAAAAACAGCTGGTTTTCATGATATCTTTTTAAAGGGAAAATTCGTTCATTATTTTTCACACTTAGGATATGTTTTGTTATAACTTTAGGTTATTACATGGTATTTTTTATTTTTATTAATCTCTAAAAACGGTGGAGGTATCGCACAGTGTTCAAAATGGGTAGCGCAAGATGTTTTCAGACGGCGTGACACGTAGCGTCAGCGGGACTAATCTAAAAAAAACCAATAAAGATTTTTCTTTCATTAAGGGGGTCATCCTATGTGACAGCCATTTTCTTCTCGCTTTTATAAAGATTTTTTTGATGAATCATCAAAACAGACCGTCTTGGCATTTTGACCACACATTTATTACCAATTTTACAGTCTTTCAGAATTTTATCAAACAAAAATAACAAGTTGCATTGATTTTATACCGTTTGGAAAACACTCGTGTGTAAAAAAAGTTGGTTGACGGCTGCCATGATTTAAAGAGAGATAAAAAATGAAGCGGCATTTCAATTTGTAAACCTGAGGCTATCGCCGGAGCTAGAGTAAAGTAAAAAACGTGGAAAGTTGCATTTTCCAAGTTCCGTCATTTTTTTCGACTTTTTCAGCTTAAAAAGATTATGGCAGATAGCATAAATATTCTAGTTCGCGTGAGAACTATAGATTTGCTGACTATACCATGAAAATTTGAGCGAAATCCGTTCAATAGTTTTTGCGATATCATTAAAGCCAATTTGAAAAATACAGTTTTGAGAAACATGCGTTTGGAAGTTCAAGTACGATTTACACAAAGAAAATGTAGACTCACCATTTGTCTGCTATGCCGGGTCCATATAACACTCACACATTGATTGCAATGTATGCAAAAAAATCGATTTTTTTCAACCTGTCATGTGGAATGACTGCCTTAACAGTTATATCCAGAATATGAACCAAGAAAAAGTGAGAAATGTTCAAAATCGATGGAATGGTACGCTTCGAAACAAGATGATTGAATTATCCGGAAAAAAATGGCTACAAATGGGTGCAATCAAATGTTTTTTTTATTTCTCAAAAACATTTAGGGTCATGTTTTAGATAATAAGATTAGTAAGATTCATACCACTTTCTTCAGAATCGGTCGATAAGTTTTTTAGCTATATATCACGCCAGTTTCTAAAATGCAGTTTAGAAGACCGTACCATACCTCTGCCATTTTTAAATTTAAATTAAAGATATATATATATAACAGGCGAAAGTAGTATGTAAAACATACCCTAAGTCTCAAATAACTATTACCTATTCTTATTGTTAGTATAATTTTTTTATCGTGGTAAAAATGGGGGAAAAATCTTTTAGAGACCATGGGCGCCTTCGTCGCGCCGGGAGTTAGGGGTTGTCCCGTGAAACCCAGAGCATCGTCGACACCCGCGCGCCGGACTCTCATCCCGCTTCATAGGGTCGGAGGGTGTCATCCCTTTCGGCCAGGAGTTTCCACGAAATGCGTACCGGCTAAAACCCCCTCTCCTCTGACTAAAGAAGGGCATTTTATTGGTCAGCACGTGGGAAACCACGTCTGTCCCATGCCCGGTCGCGGACTGCGTTAGCATTACTTCCGGCCGGGCACCCTGTCCATGTCCTCTTATCCGTTTCGTAACGTCTCGTCGGGTCTTGGCTATTGAGTTCCGTCCCATGTCATTTGTTCAGTCATCCAAGCATCCGTCTTCATTTTTTCCTCCTAAAGACAGTCTCGGCGAAGGTGGACACGAGAGTCCACCGTTCGCTGTCCTGAATCATCAGGCCAACGATGTTATTTGGCGTGATTTCTCCAACTGTCGCCTCTAGTGTTCATCTCGTCTCGGTCCATCGGTCACGTGTAAAGAACGTGTGTTCTGCGTCGTCTCGGCCGTGTCCGCAGTATTTACAGTCTGCAGTCCATACCCGCCAACGATATGGTCTTGTTCCTGCTTTCTTCCATTGCGTCCCTGAAGACAGCGTACGAACCGGTGCCTGGTTGATGCGCCACCTCCCGTTTCTTGGCCTTGGTGCACAAGAAGCAGGTCGGTCGGTTTTGACACGTCTTACCGAGGTGGCCCCTGCCCCCGCACTTCCAGCAACATTCCGTCCTGTCTGGTCCTTTGCGGTTGCGTCTCTTTGTCCGTAGTGAAGGCACCGGTAGCACCTTGTTACCGTCGGCCTCAGTTTGATGCGGCAATTGACCCATCCTATATTGACTCTGTCTGTCAAGTAGGTTCATGGCTCTCTGCGATTCCAGCTCGCACACCGCCATCCACTGTCGGGATCTGTTGGGGCCGAAAATGTGTACTTTCAGGTCCCCTTCCTCTCCTGTCTCTTGTTTGAGGATTGCCTCAACCTCCTCGGGAGTCACGCCACAGTCCGGGTCCATAGACTCCAGCTAGTCCAGTAAAACAGACGAAAACTGAGCACTTTTTAGCGTAGAATTCATATTCTACGCTAAAAAGTGCTCAGTTTTCGTCTGTGACCCACTGACTCGCACACGCATCAACCCCGAATTTTCGAATCGCTTTGGTGCTGTTATTTTCAAAGATAGGGGGTTGGACGTCAGATAACTTTATATGAATTTTATTATTCTAAACAACTTTTGTTTGAAATGTTTTTTGATCGGGCTATTAATTATCGAGATACGGCCATTTTTAAGTTTTCAACTCATCTTGGGGTTGGGGCGAGTTGAGGGGCAACATTTTATTGGGGTTGCTTTCAGTACGCAACCATCTACTTTCAGTCAAAAGTTCATACTTTTAACTGAAAGTAGATGGTTGCATACTGAAAGCAACCCCAATAAAATGTTGCCCCTCAACTCGCCCCAACCCCAAGATGAGTTGAAAACTTAAAAATGGCTGTATCTCGATAATTAATAGCCCGATCAAAAAACATTTCAAACAAAAGTTGTTTAGAATAATAAAATTCTTATAAAGTTATCTGACGCCCAACCTCCTGTCTTTGAAAATAACGGCACCAAAGCGATTCGAAAATTCGGGGTTGATGCGTGTGCGAGTCAGTGGGTCAGTGGTGCTCTCGTGTTTTGTGCCGCTATTTTCAAAGATAGGGGATTGGACGTCGGATAACTTTATACGTATTTTATTAATCCAAATAACTTTTGTTTGAAACATTTTTTGATCAGGCTATTAATTATCGAGATACGGCGACTTTTAAGTTTTCAACTCCTATTTAGTAGGGTTGGGGCGAGTTGAGGGGCAACATTTCATTGGGATTACTTTCAGTATGCAACCATCTACCATCAGTCAAGAATTTATATTCTACATATTCTACGCTAAAAGTGTTGGGTTTTCGTCTCTTTTACTGGACTAAGCGATGTACTGGGAATCATGGCCCAACCGCGCTCTTGAGGGAACGGTGGTAGCTTTGGCTCCCCTCTCGTCCCGTCTGCAATTGGAAGATCAGTCCTCCGTATTTTGTTTTGCGGTATCCTCTGACCGTCACGTTGTCCGGCGCAGGGTCTACCTTTGTCTTTACCTGTCGCAGTAGGTCTGCGTACATCTTTCTGTACTGGGGCTTGACGCGGACAGCTGTCCGCCGAGGCGTGCAGAGCGGTCTGTCCCGCTTTGCCTGTTTCTTGTCCTCGTTCGTCTTCTTGTTCGGTTCCGTTTTTTGTTTCTTCTGTCTCTTTTTCTTCGTCTGTGTTTGTCAGCTCTCTTCTGGCGGTTGCGTCTCGTCAGTCACCGTCGGTCTTCTTGCCGGCTGTTGGGGAGGGCTGGTTTCAGTCACGTCTCGTTACCGTTTCGGCGTCTGGTCCGGTTTCGTCCTCACATTTTGTCTGGCTGTCCTTAGGTTCCCGAGGCTTTCGCATTTACCCAGGGCGACCTCAGTGGCCTCCGTCATGACTTTTATACCGTCCTTCGTTTCTTCGTTCACGTTTTTTTTGTATACCTGTCTTTTGGTGCATGATTTTTACTCTCTCGAGGATTGTCTGCAGTTGCTCCTTGATATCGTCGATCGTCTGCAGTTCCACGCATGTGTGGTCACGTTCGTTAGTAGACCGTCGCTGGTTGCGCTCTTGAAGCTGGCGAGCCTGGAAACGCTGCTGTGTCTCGTCCGGCTAGTATGAGCCTCCAGCAGGTTGCTGTCTCTGTCCGTCATGTCCTCCTTTGTCTTGTTACGGGTCGCTGTAAGGCATGTTCTGCAGCCCCCAGAATCCGGGCTGCTGCCTGCAGCCACCGGGGCTTGCACCCGGTAGGAGCTCAGGGTGGATTCCCCTCGTCGAAGGGTAACCACCTGGGGTATTTTGTTTTGTCCATGCGTATTTATGTTGTCTCTGTTGAGTTTGTTAGTTTCCCCTCCTGCTGGATACAGGCTAGGTAGTCGGCCTCCCCACCACGCCCAGATGAACCCACGGGGAGGATTATTATTATTATTATTATTATTATTATTATTATTATTATTATTGTCGTTCATACTAATAATAAGAAAAATCGTCATCATAATTAGCACTAGCCTTATTATTATTGTTTTTTTTTTACTAATAATTACAATGGCAACTCCAACAATAATGTATTATTAGTTCATGTAAATAATATATGTAATGTATTATTGATTGAATCAATAATACATTATTGATTCAATAGATTATTTATTAATATTTATATTATCATAAATTACTATGAATATAATTTTTTATATAATAATAATTCTCATTTCATAAATCAACAATAACAAAAGCTACTATAATAATAATAATAATAAAAATACTAATAACGTTGTATTAGTTAATGTAAAAAATAGATGTAATCTATTATTAATTAAGTATTAATCAATGTATTATCAACCATAGTCACAACAATAAAAATGGAAATGATATTAATAATAATAAAAGCAATAATGAAAAGTCGATGAACGGCGCACTGCGTTCAATCGGTCGGGTCCCTTCTCGATATTCGTAATCTCTTTTTTGCTGATTCGTTCATTTCGACACTCGAATGTACACTTGGTGTGTATTTTTGCGCCGTGCACTCGAAAGCGGCTCTCCTCTGGGACAGTTTCCCGATCTCGCCGGAACGCCCAATCGCAAACGCGGGCTATTCAATTATAACTTTAATAATAATCATAACAGAGTTTTGCAAATTTTGGAGCGTTGCAAGTTATTGGATCGCTGATTGATCTTTCTTACGTAATAACAATAATTCAAGCTGTGTGAGTTTAAAAACTCGAGCCAGCCTGCCGGCTGTTTGGGCTGAATAAATAAATTGAAATTCGGAAAAATTCAGTGTGGTTCATATCCACATCATGTCACTTTAAGGGGTTAGGATATTGTGACGACCCTAAGGGTCATTTGTCAAGGTTATTTGAAGAAAAAAAATCGTTTTCAAGCAATGAGTTGATTGAAAAATCGTCTTGACATTTGTTTGTATGTACATTAACAAAGTCGTGTACCAAATTACATTAAAAATATTAATAATTATAGCAGTTATAAGCAATCTCATGAAGGACCTTTGATCGTCACGGGCTCCACGGTATACTTGATTCTGGCCACGCGATCGATTTGACAAAAAAGAAACGATTCTTTTCTTGGAGTAGATAATATTGGCTAAGAACTGACCAAGCTTTGATTCATTATCGTGTTTCAATCATCAAAAAAAAGGTTGCATTTCTTTTCGTTTTTTCGCGGAAAAATGGCAGCATTATAGTTAATAAGTAATGAAACAACAATGTTAAGAAGAAAAACGTCGGTCAAGACAAAACTACTATTACACTGAATAAGTGTACACACTTCAAAACAATCCTTTCATTAGATTTCGATAAATCGTGTACACCGTTTTTAAAAACATAGTTTCCAGAAAAATACGTGGAGCTCCAGCTACCTAGAGGCCCCAAAAAAAACATGCATTTTTTTCAACACAACGGTATATATATTGAGAGTCCTTAAAAAATCATAGAGAAATACAGAAAAACAATAAAAACATGGCCGTCAGCAGATGATGACATTTGTTTCGCGACGTTTAGCGGTGGACACTCTCCAGCTTAAATGGTACATCCGAAATATAAAAACCAAACGGGTTATTTAAGTCAACAATAAATACGAGTCGTTGACGATCGTCGATTTTTAAAATAATTTATTTTAACAACGTGGTGACAAATGGAGACTCGAGCACACAAAATTTATGAAAAAGTTGCCATTTTTACGTAACTATTGTAAAATGAAGATCGATTTTTAGAAAGTGAGATCGTCAACGACCTTTAAATGTTTCTACTTGTATCTCCTGTAAATTTGGAAACAATTCTTCAAGTGGTTCTCGAGATATTATGTCCACCGACTTAAAAACATCGTTTCGAGAAAAGTATAAAGTTTGAAGTTGCTACCGCTCGCCAGGCCGACTGTTATGAGCTGTAGGTCATTCAATTTTAGGAATATTTCAATGCAGTTTCCAGTGAATATAGCTAAAAGGTGATCCTGCCGAATACATTTTTTTGTTGGAAAATGCGGTTTTTCACCCACCTAGGTAGCCCGTTAAAGTTTTACTGGCAGTTCTATCTTTGTAATCATAAGTTTACCTTTAATCTGCGATTACTGCACCATCTGTTGGACCTTCCTCTTCCATTTAACTTAAGAGTATTCGTCTATTTCACAGTAGCCTAACCCTTAAATATCAGACAAAGTGACAATGGATTCAAATTTTATTCCAATTTTAATTTGGACTTCAGGATAGTTTTTCGTTCCAGTACAATGGCACATCCAGATAAATACCATTTTAATGATTGGCGAAAAACGAAGGAGATTTTCTTTTCTCTCTATATATGTGTGTGCGTGTGTGCTTATTACACACCCGCACACAAATACTCATACGGTATCGGGGTCGCGATGGTGCGAAGGAGCTATCGCGCGACGAAGATGACCCCTTTGCCCCTTTCACATACGAGAGAGATCTGAAAATGTCAACGAGCGAGATTCTTTTCCCGTAAAATAAAGTAATCTAAACGATAACTCAATACCTACATATTTACGTGATAGGGTAGCGTTGACCCGAAATTCATCGTCCCTAGAAACTAACCCCCTTCATTCACTATTATTATTATTATTATTATTATATATAATAATACATTATAATAATAGCACCCACGGGAAATGCGGTATAGTGTAGCGCACGACGATTAAGTATTTTGATTATTCTCTTTTTTTATGAGGGGGGAAATGCGTTAGGCACCATAGGAGAGACACAGGTTCTCTTCCGTGTGTCCGACTCTCCTCATGGGCTACCGACTGAAAACCTCCTCCGCCCTGTCTCCACGGGGTGGCAAGACGTAAATATAACTTCAGCCCCGCGGGACTATCGTCCGTTTTGTGCCGTCTGTCAGTCCTCAGGATCCTGTTCATACATCATCACCTTTCGTTTCTTTGCCAATCATTCTCATTCGCTCTCCAGGCATCCATCCTCTTTCTGTCTTCGTCCTGTAGCATCGATCCGATTATGTTATCAGATGTGATAACACCTGTCCTCCGTTCCAGTTATTCTTCCAATTATTGTCTTAGTGTCGTCCATCTGTCGCACCTGAAGAACGTATGTTCCAAGTCGCCTCGCACGAATTCGCAGTACTTACAGTCTGGCGTCCGTACCCGTTTCATGTCGTGTACGTACTTACGGAAGTATCCATGTCCGGTGAGGAATTGAGTTAGGTAGAAATTTATCTCCCAAAACCCCGCTTCGTCCATCGCCTTACGCCCCATATAAGTCGTCTGGTCCACCTTCCATCCGTGTCCGTCGTCCAGCGTACGTGCCAGTTCCTCAGGGTCCTTTCCCATTCCCGTGTTGCCGCGTCAACCGTTGGGGTCCGTTCGTCGCGCTCGTAAATTCGTTTGCGTTCTGTGGCTACCCGAGTCGAAATTTTCAGCCTATTTTAAAGGCTTTTGATCCTATGTTAGCCTCACTTGTTTACTGCTAGAAGTCCTACTATGGGCTCCTAACATGCTCTTTCTTTGCTGCTTACCTCCTGCATAGGCCCTTATACTCCTATCTGACCTAGCTGAAGTCGTTGCAGCTCCTCTTTTGCTGCTAGAAGTCCTACTATGGGTCCTAATATGCTCTCCCTTTGATGCTTACCTTCTGCATAGGCTCTTATACTCCTACCTAACCTAGCTGAAGTCATTGCAGCTCCTCTTTTGCTGCTAGAAGTCCTACTATGGGCTCCTAACATGCTCTTTCTTTGCTGCTTACCTCCTGCATAGGCCCTTATACTCCTACGTAACCTAGCTGAAGTCGTTGCAGCTCCTCTTTTGCTGCTACAAGTCCTACTATGGGTCCTAACATGCTCTTCCTTTGCTGCTTACCTCCTGCATAGGCCCTTATACTCCTACCTAACCTAGCTGAAGTCGTTGCAGCTCCTCTTTTGCTGCTAGAAGTCCTACTATGGGTCCTAACATGCTCTTCCTTTGCTGCTTACCTCCTGCATAGGCCCTTATACTCCTACCTAACCTAGCTGAAGTCGTTGCAGCTCCTCTTTTGCTGCTACAATTCCTACTATGGGTCCTAACATGTTCTTCCTTTGCTTCTTACCTCCTGCATCGGCCCTTATACTCCTACCTAGCCTAGCTGAAGTCGTTGCAGCTCCTCTTTTCATTGCGCTTGGACCTATCGCGCATTTGGCTGTTTCGACAAAACGAGGGTGGGAATGGTCGCATTCGAAAGAGCGGGTCTGATAGTTTTCAGTAACCGTCATGCGTTGGACTAGGTAGGCCCGCGCGTTCGCATTATCTTCACCCAGCGAACCTTTCGCATTCGCTTCAAACTTGCCCCTGCAGCTCCAGCAACTCTCCATGTGTATGTGTGCGGGTATATACGTGTGTCTACGTATGCGCGTATTCAGGCATATGTATCTCTATCTGCGTAATAGAGTGTATGCGTGTGCGTATATACGTGTGCAAATCGACGTCCTCCTTAGCGCCTGCAAGTGGAGAAAAGGGAAATTGGTTCCCGTTCTAGACGTTAAGTAGGAGCTCATTTTATATTGAACACGAAGCTACTTTACTGCCTCTCTCTTACCACTGTGAGGATCTGGAGCGGCAAAAAAGGCTGGAAATTTCGACTCGGGGAGCAGGTCTATAGGAATCACGCCCGTCACCACCAGAACCGCCTCGGCCGAGACGGTCCTGTAGGCGCAAGATATCCTTGGTGCCTACTGTCTTCGTACGTACGTCATTGCTTCTCTGTACTTTTTAACGGCGAGACTGTCCGCCCAGACCTCTGCGCCATACAGATGGACCAAGTGAGCCGTCGTCATCAGTAGTCTGCGTGTCGATGGTTTCGGTCCGTGCGTGTTGGCCATCAGGCGGCTAAGCGAAGCAATCTTCCCCGCCGCCCTCTCGGCCAAGCGTTTTATGTGTGGCCAGAAGGTCAGTTTCGTATCCAAGGTCACCCCAGATACTTGGCTTTGCCCCTAGTTCCTCTTACTATTTCATTACCTAGCTGCTCTTACTTACTATCTCATTTTGGGTGAAAACAGGTATCTGTCCTGGTTCTGCTGCGTTATTGCGGTTTTCTTCTTTAAGGGGGTGCGTCGTGAAAAGTCCATCAACCACTTTCTCCATCATTCCGGCACTTATAGGGCATGTCGAGCTATAGAAGCCTAGCTTCTTCGTTGCAATCTTGTACCCTAGGCCTCACGGGTCTAGGTTGATCTCGTCACACAGCTTCTTTCAGCATATTATCTTATTCCATTTGATCGCGTAACGAAGCGTCATTTTGGCTGCTTTCTGCTCTTTGGAAAGCGTGGCAGCAGTCGCTGCGCGTCGTTTTCGTACCCGCGTCATTCTACGCCTGCATATGGGGTATTTTCTTGTCAGCTCTGCGATCCCTTCGGTTCACCAGTAGGCTGGAGATCTGCCGTTGTCCCGTCATTTTAGTGGCATGCAAGTTTTGCATAGACCTCTGATGACCTTCAGAGGTTCCTTCACCAGAGCCACCGCTCTTTCTCTGCCCCTCGCGGCTTGCGGAACCCTTGCAGCAAGCGAGGTCGCGCGCCTCATATCACGGCTGTACGGAGTTTGGCCTGGTCAATCTTGTTGACGTTCCACCAGGCTGGATTTTTTTGCGCAGCGTATCCCGGGTTCAGGCGTCCACCCGTAAGGTGATGTACTGGTGGTCACTTCCACACTCGGAAAAAAGATTTATTAAGGACAAAGAAGTTTGTCTCGTGGCGGATAAGTTTTCTTATTTGTATGTCGGTCTATTACGATTTTATTAACAGCTAAGAAATTTTGTAATTAAAGTTTATGTTTAAGATTTACTAAGAATTTTTTTTAACATGTTATAGGATTCTTCATAATCCCCCAGCTGGTTTTTTTTAGGAGTTGTGTCATTTCGTCGGTCATTATTTTCTCAGCTGAACGTTTTTTTCTCACTTTATATTCTTACTTACACTTGAATCATTCCCTACTTTCGAGTTTTTTTACTTCCGAAACGCAACACTGACACTTGTGCCAAAAGCATTGGCATAGGAAGAAGGTAAATGGTAAGCGTATGCGTGAGCTACATCTAACGAGTTGCTTGCTGTCGGGCCCGTCGTGTTGAATGGCAAAGTGTGCATGCGCGCATTCGTATCATAGGTCGTGTTCATTGGGTCTCATCATTTTGATACGAACAAGTGCGCATGCGCATAATGATGCGCAACAAGCAACTGCGCAATGAAACGAGTCATCGTTTCATTGTGCAGTTGCGCGTTGCGCATCGTTATGCGCATGCGCACTTGTTCGTATCAAAATGATGAGACCCAACGAACACGACCATAGTAGCGAAATAAGAGGTATTCGTGACTGGGAAGTAGTATTTATTTGATTTGAGGAAATATTTATTCAAATGATCTATTTTAAATATGGCTTTTAATTGATGTGAAAAATCGGCACGTAAAAAAAACCTATTTAGTGACGCGGAATAAATGCTGTAGTTACAATCACATAAACACTGTCTCCATACGAGTAAACGTTAATTAATTGCCAATAAATTATGTTCTAATGTACCAATTTATTAGAACATAATAAACCTTTTTTCTGAGTGCAGTGAAGTCTTCAACCGCCCTCCAGTTTTGGACGGGTGTCGCCAACCTTCCCATGGCGATTGTTACGTCTGGGATGGATGATCCATAGCCCGGCCTCCGGTACGTCGGCGTGGTCCCGGTGTTCGGTACCCACTAACTAGCCTAGCCTTGCTTCCATTTCCACGAGGTGTCTGCCCTGTGAATTTGTTTGGGGCGTGCCACACTCGACGGCTCTGGCGTTGAAGTCGCCAGCGATTACGATCATTGTGCTTCTTATGATTAATACGATCATTATGATTATTATGATTATCATGATCATTACTATCCACATGATTGTCACGATTATTATGATCATCATTTTTGTTATTTATTTTATCGTGGTAAAAAAGGGGAACAATCTTTCAAAGACCGTGTACATCCCCGTCGCGCCGGGAGTTAGGGATTGTCCCCGAAAGCCCCGAGCGACGTTGACGCCCGTTTGCTAGACTCTCATCCCACTTCATGGGGTCGAAAGGGGGTCATCCCTCTCAGCCAGGGTTTTCACAAGATGCACACCAGCTAGACATCCTCTCCCCTGGCCAAAAAATGATAATTTTTAGTCAGGAGAGAGAAAACGACTTCTGTCCGCTGCCCTCGTGATCATCATGATTATCATGATTATTATGATAATTATGATATCATTATCATGATCCTCATAATCATTATGATTATCATGGTTATTATGATATCATTATCATGATTATTGCAATCATTACGATCATTATGATTATACTGATCATCATTACCGAGTGGAAAACGTAACTCCCCACCGCCGAGCCGCAAGCTAGTAAAGTGATGTTTCGAATCGCCATTAGCCGTCTTAGCGATTGACTACCCAGCCTTGTAACGTTTTGTTTCTCTAGTGACCGAATGCCAAAGATTAGACGGTGATTGGATAGAAAAAAAATCCTACGGCTGTATTATATTTCTGACCTAGACATGACGTGGTTTTTTAGCTAGCGTCTAGGAACAAAAAATTAGGTGGAGATTAGATAAAATAAATAGCGGCTATATATTTATATTTTCGTGATTTTTTTGCACATTATTTACATCATTGGACCCTCTTACGATATTCTTCGTTGTTCATTAATTAGGGTTATGATATTTGCGCTGTAAATATATTAATGGTTCAATTTTAAATTATCTCAGACAAACGCTTATGCCCTAACGTGGTTTCGATCCCGAGACCTCTGGGTGATGAGTTGTGGTGTTGTCCACTGAGCCAGTTCTACTTGTTTAATTTCTGAGTTTTCTTATCGTCTACACATGTTACACTACACAATGTCAGATTATTAAAAAATGGGGGGATTAACAAATGTAAATAACATTATCGGATCAATGACTCAATTGCGTTCGCATTGAGAGCGATAATCGCATAGAATTACATAACCTTAAATTGTATTTGTCCAATCATTTATACCGGCTTGTGCGGCCGCAGTTGGGAAGTGTTGGCTAGGTCATCGCGAGATACCGACTCGAGGAATTTATTCATTCGCAACGTCATCTGTAACTCAAGTTGCTTAACCAACCATGAGCCACTCGCTCGATGGAACTACACGTATTCACATAACCACACTTTATCATTCGTGACCAAGCTCAGCTGGGCAGTGACTAGCCAAGGGGTGCACAGCCGCATAGTTGGCTAGGTCCAGGCGAGATATCTATTTTTCAGAATTTTTGCATTCGCAACGCCATCTGCAACTCACTTTGCTTAGCCGGCCATGAGCCATTCGCTCGATGGAACTACACGTAGTCACATAACCTCACTTTGTCATTTGTGACCAAGATCAGCTGGGCAGTGACTAGGCTGGATACCAAAACATTCACAATATTACCAGCTCATAGCGAGCCAACCATTGATCAGTTTGCATGAGCTCAATTGGGCGAGCCAGTTACTAGGTCGTAACTCAGACAGGCTAGAACAATTTCTACTCCGGTTATTACTATGATCATTACGATCATTATGATTATTCTGATTATTACGATCATTATGATTATCCTGATTATTACGATCATCATGATTGTAATGATAATTATTATTAATATTATTAATCTCATTATCGGAATTCCTTTCGTTATTAATATAATAATAATTCCAATGCTCAAGCACTACTATCAATAACATTTGCCGAGTAGAGTCCCAACTAAAATGGCCCAGTAATCATCACCTTAAGCAGATCGCTTGACTTTGCAAATTTATATAGCTCAACTAGGAAAGTGAGCAAAAGTTATTTTAAGTCGTTCTTAATCAGTTTTTTATTACGAAGAAGAAGGTCGGTGTGAAATTCCCGTGCCTAGTACAGTTTGCGAGAAAATATTTCGTAAAGGTTGTAAGATGCTATTGTACGAGTCATCGTCATGCCATCATGACAGTTGGTCGGGTAATCGCCATGGCAACGGTCCACTAATCGTCACATGCGTTCAAACTGCTTTGAGGCCTTACATACCTTTGAAACAAAAATGTTTTTGTTTTTTATTGGTTGCAATTATGTATAAACATGTCGAAAACAATATGCAAAAGTTTTTTTAGGTGGACATTTTTTTTAAGACATGTAGAAAAATGGTTTTAAAACTTTAAACGCGTTTTTTATGAAGACATGTTTTCAAAATCGGGCGGACGCGTAGGTCCTGCATTTTTTTACTGATTGACTTGAAATTTCAACTATAACTTCTTAGATACATTTTATAGCGAAGTACACACGATTTTTACTATCGTTTAGCAATTGCGATTTTTGGAAACGAACAAAGGCCGTTGTTTCAGTCAAAAATGCGACTTTCTTAAAAATCGGGCTAGATGTACAAAACTAAATATTTTACAATAATCGTGTGTACTTCGGTAGCAAAACTCATGTAGATTACGGGGAAAAGAAAATTCTTCTGAGTGCACATGTGCGACTGGAACGAGTCCGCTCGTTGGAGGTACCTACAGATATGTGAAACAAACCCTCTAAACCTCGTTTCGATTGCTTTATAAGTATTTTTTTAAAATCCTAAAAAGCCTTGTTTTCCGACCATCCAAAGGTATATAAGGCCGTAACTATGTAAAGATTCGTAGGACTATGTTCACTCGATTATGTCTGCATACAGAACGGCAGAATAATTTTTACGCACTCTGTCACAAACTTTATGATTTTTATTAAAACATTTGATAAAGAGTTTGAAACATAAATTTCTCTTCCATGGAACTTGATTAATTTCAAAAATAAAACAAATTATTGCCTATTACGTCAGAATGATAATTTTTATTTTTTTGTAGTCATGATAAACAACTATTTTTTCATGAAATAACTTTTAATATTATGTCGATCGAGTGCTGTTCACCTGTGTTCGAGACATACCCAGTTATCGACATGGTCACGACCCAGTAATCGACAACATTTATTTATATTTTAGTTTTAAGGCTTTCACGGCTCTTTATGTAATGAGAAGAGTATGTGGCTTCCGGATGGAGGCCGTGTTGAGGATCAGCGTTGTGCCGACGTTTCGCAAACGTTACAGTCTGCATCATCAGGGCTGAGAGCTCCGATACTGAAGCTCTCGTGTCTCAGGTATTCCTTATATAGTTGCAGTCATCGTTCCGGATCGCTGCACCAGCCAATCAGACGTTTTAATTGATCAGCTGGTCAATTAAAAAACCGGGAGGACGGTGTGCCAAATAGGATTGACGTGATATCCTCCATCTCTGTTTAGATTGTCCGGATGTTTTCGGATTTCCAAGCCTTCTCGGTGTTTCCTGGAAAAATAGCTGTTTGATGGGGCCAGACTTTGGGCTTTGTCGAACTGGATGGCATGACCAGTCTCCATCCAATGTTCGGCCAGCGCTGATTGTGTAATATGGCCATATTTGATACACCGTTGATGTTCTTTGATCCGTGTACTGATCTTCCTCCCGGTTTTTCCTATGTACACTTTACCGCATGAGCAGGGTATCTTGTATACTCCTGGTGCACTTAATGGTGGTCTTTGGTCTTTTGCACTCGGAATCACTTGTGTTAGTTTCTTCTGAGGTTTGAAGATGACTCGCACGTTATGTTTTCCAAGGACCCTCCCTATGCGATCGGTTATGCCCTGAAGGTATGGAAGGGAAGTTGTTGCGGTTATTTGTCCTTCATTCTCCCCATCAGGTGCTGTAACCGTTTTCGGATCAGCTATTTTTCTTTTTAGATTTTTGATCGTTCTTTCGATGTTGCCTGGCTTGTAGCCATTGGCTCCTAAAGCTTTTCGTAGGTGTTCTAGTTCAACCTCCAAGGAGTCTGGTTCGGAGATCGCTCGAGCTCTGTAGGCCAGAGAGCTTATGACCGACTGTTTTTGGGAAGGGTGGTGATGGAACGTAGCATGGAGGTATCTATCCGTATGCGTTGGCTTCCGGTAAACTTTATGGCCCAAAGTGCCATCGCTTTTCCGTTGAACCAGTACATCTTGATGATGCAGACTGTAACGTTTGCGAAACGTCGGCACAACGCTGATCCTCAACACGGCCTCCATCCGGAAGCCACATACTCTTCTCATTTATTTATATGTATATCTTTTTACTATAGCGAATATGTGTATGACGATTACTCGTCCGTGGATCTTTCAGACAATGCTAATTACCGACCCAATATTTCTTTTCTGATTTTCTATAAACTAATATTCGATTCGTAAGACTCTTGTTTTTGCTAACATTGTCCCACTTATCGACAGCCGTGGCGATTAATCGGCACAGTGTTTATGTTGCTGAACCGGTAATCGTCATATATGAAAATTCGTTGAAATTAACATAAAACTATCATTTTCTATGCTGAACGCAAAACTAAAATCCTTGTTAATTACGTGAAGGAAACCTTACTTCACGCAAGTCCACATGCATTCTCAAATCACCCGAAATGTGACATCGTTCACGTTAACCTCATAATGAAGGATTCGGCCAAAATGACAGCTAAACGTCGTAGCGGAATATATTTAATTTGATTATTCTTTTATACGTATACTTACGGGTGTGAAAATGTAATACAACATAGTAAATACCTCCTGGAAGCTAATATACCACAGATCTGCATGAAGGACTGATTTTTATCTTAAAATACTTATGTAATGCGCAAACATGACGATCACTGGAACACTGACGGCCACTGGGCCGACTACCTTATTACGGGAAAAAATTTCGCCATTTTGGGTCCCGTATGCAACGTCGATGAGATGGAACGCGTGTATCGTGAATTCACGTGCGGTACTATCGTTGACCAGTGTGCTGAGATTTCTCGCGTGTTAGACGGAGCCTGCAAAAGTTCCCTTCGGTTCGCGTGTAGCTCGCGCGGTAGCTGCTGCGAGGACCTTCTCGAGGGAGCGGTCCCTTCTCGCTGCTGCCGTCGCCGCCGGCAAGGTGTCGGATTACCCGCGCGCAAACCTCGAGCCCTAAAGGCCCTCCCGACCGCACCGCACGTCCGGCGAGCCTTCGTGCGTTTCACCGCGAGTGAGATCCTCGAGGCGCGCGCGCGAGAGTTTGTGCCGTGACCCCCCCCCCCCCCTCCCTTCCCCTTGACAATGAAACGCCCCCGCGTCGACCAAGCGCGCGCTTCTACACTGACAGAGAAATTCTATTGATATGAACGAGTCGCATCTATTTGATTTCTCTTTATTTGAATTAACTAGATTTTTTGTGGAATCAAATTTTTCCTATTGCATTCCATTATTGAAATTATTTACTTTAAATATATTTATTTATTCAAATAAAAATATATTCAATATCGTCCAATAACTAAATATTTTATTTAATCCTAATAAATCTGTGATTCGGTTTTATCTGCTCAAAAAACAGTTCAGTTGAATCCACTAAATGGATCTACTTGATTTTTTTAAGTTTAAATTAAATAGAATTTTCGTCGAGTTAACCATTTTTCTATTTGTCGAATGGTCTGTCTTTATTGCAACACACATATCAAAGAGGTGTGGGGACAGAGATGGTGGAGAGAGAGGAATTATATATATATATATATATATATATATATATATATATATATATATATACGAGGGTGGGGTGAAAAGTTTCCGGCCTGACCAAGAAAAACGATGTTTTAAAAATTTGTTTGCTTTATTTTTCAACATAATCTCCATCAACACTGATACATTTCTCATAACGGTGTTCTAATTTAGTTATACCAGTTTTAAACGTAGACTCGTCAAGCTCCTCAAAATACTGATTTACAGCTTCGATAACTTCTTCGTTGCTCTTAAATCTTTTTCCGCCAAGCCATTTTTTGACGTGAGGAAACAGGTAATAGTCGCTGGGGGCTAAGTCTGGAGAGTAAGGAGGATGCGGCATCAATTCAAACTTCAATTCGTGGATTTTGGACATGGCAACAATCGACGAATGCGCTGGTGCGTTATCGTGATGAAACAAAACTTTTTTCTTCGCTAAATGAGGTCGTTTAATTTGCACCTCGTGATTCAAACGTTGCAATAACTCTGCGTAGTATTGACCAGTGATAGTCTTACCCTTTTCAAGGTAATCAATGTATATAATTCCTCTCGCATCCCAAAAAACAGTAGCCATAACCTTGTTTGCCGATAAAATTGTTTTGGCCTTCTTTGGGGTTGGTTCCCCTTTTCCAACCCACTGTTTTGACTGTTCTTTATTTTCAGGAGTGTAGTGGTGGACCTATGTCTCATCAAAAATTACGAATCGACGCAAAAATTCGTTTGGATTACGCCTATACAGCGCCAAATTGTCGGTAGAAATGGTTTTTCGAAGCAGTTTTTGGTCGAGCGTTAGCAAACGCGGCACCCACCTTCCACACAGCTTTTCCATGTTCAAATGGTTGTGCAAAATATTTCGCACACGTTCAGCTGACATCCTACAGGTCTTAGCTATCTCATGCACTTTCAACCTGCGGTCTTCCAACACTATTTTATGGATTTTTTCAATCATCTCTGAAGTTGTGACTTCAACGGGCCGTCCTGAGCGAGGCTCGTCAGAGGTGCTCACACGACCCATTTTAAATTCAGAAACCCACTGCTTAATAGTTGAATATGATGGGGAGGAGTCTCCTAGTGCTGAATCCATCTCTTCTTTTATTTGTTTTGGTGTAAAACCTTTCAAATGGAATTATTTGATGACAGCCCGTTTTTCCAATTTTTTCATTTTTACGAAAACAACGGATGCGTCTCGCGCAATGTGCTCTCAAACGCAAACTAACGTAGCGATTGGGCTATGTCACGCGAATTCAATCGAACGGCGACAAGAAATTCCGGCTTTTGTCCTTCGGTGTGTGTGTGTGTGTGTGTGAGGGTGTGTGTGCACGCGTGGGTATGTGTGTGTGGGGGTTTGAGTGCGTACGTAGGTGGGTGTGGGTGCGTGCGTGGGTGGGTGCGTGTGTGTGGCTGCAGGTGTAAGAATATATATGTAGATACTAGCTGTACCGGCATCGCCCTCGTTCAAATCCTGTCGATGGCGATCCATTTGCTGCTATTATTTATTTTAAAATGAAAAACTATAATTTTTGGATCAATGTGGCAAATCTGTGGGTGTGCGTGTGCGTGCGTGTGTGCGTGCGTGCGTGCGTGCGTGTGCGTGCGTGTGCGTGTGTGCGTGTGTGTGTGTGTGTGTGTGTGTGTGTGTGTGTGTGTGTGTGCGTGTGCGTGGGCGTGTGTGTGGGTGTGGGTGTAGGTGTGAGAATATATATGTAGATACTAACTGCATTGTCATCTCCCGCGTTCAAATCCTGTCATGGCAAACCGTTCGCTACATTTATTTAAAAAAAAATATATATATATTTTTTGGATAAATGTGGCAAATCTACGCGTGGGCAATGGTGAGTGTGTACGTGGGTATGAGTGCGTGCATGGGTGGGTGTGAGAATATCCTGTCAATGGCAAACTTTTCGCTACCTTTATAAAAAATTTAATTATTTTTTAATTAAAAAATTGAATTATTGTTCGATCTATGCATGGGTGGGTGTGGGTGTGTAGGTGGATGTTTGTGTGAGTATGGGTGCGTGCGTAGGACTACTTTTATTTACAAAAAAAAGTTTGAAAACGTCTATGCAAAAATGTCCTATACTTGAACTAACTATAATCAATTAGTGTCGCAATCCTAACATAATTGTACCACAAAGATAACAAACAAATGAAAACTACTCTACGACCTGACAATTTTCCAACAATAGTGAGGTCTCGATTGGAATCTTTTGAAAATCAAAGTTCAAGGGCTTCAATGGGAAGTGAGCACATAAACGTCGAATGTATCCTCCCCACGACTACATGCACACGAGGCGGTGCGCGCGTAATAAAATTTGCCTAATTGAGCGCATTCTCTCGACATCGAGCTGATCGAAATTAGTGCTGACGCAGAAGAATTATATCGAGCGAGAAATAAAGCAGGGCAGCTATAATTTATCTAATATACTCGATACGAAGGTGCCTATCATGTGAGGAATTCTATAGGAGTATGCTATCGAATGCAGTGGGGATGCAATGAGATCGTGTTACGCGTATCGGCGAATGGACGAGAGCTACTGACGAACTGCTAATTGTATCTTCCTTAGGGCGCACGTGCCCTAAGGAATGGAAAAGGATGGACACACACACACACCGACATATATATATATATATATATATATATATGTATATGTATATGTATGTGTATGTGTACTGACCTTATATATATATATATATATATATATATATATATATATATATAAGGTCATCCTACACCAAATCGACCACTTTTACATTCGACCCCTTTCGATTTGGCTGAAATTAAAATATGTTATTGTTTCCTTCTAAAAATGCTTGCGTGATTTTTTTTCAATTTTTTTTTTCAAATCCACTTTATAATAAAAAATATTTCATAAATATTCAATGTTATATTCAATATAATTTTTTCAGTTTTTTGGAAACAATACGAATTTTTCAATATTTGGCCCTTTTGATTTTTGTTTCTTTTTTTCGTGAAAAAATATGATAAATTTAGCGTTTTTTGCCGCAGGACCCATCGTGGTAAGATTTTTCTGTCTATTTTTTTTCGAAATGAGAGATGTTTTTTTCTTAATTTTTTCAAAATTTAGCTTTTACGTATGATGACACAGTTTTAAATGGGTGTTTCTCTGATATTCAATACTTTGCGAATAATATTAACAGTATAAAAAAGTATTCCAATGATTTTTAATAATTTTAGCAGTAAATTCAAATACTACTTGTGAAATTTCTCAGCAAAACTCTAATCTGAGTAAGATAGTACACTGCATTTTTTAAAACCATATAATGTATTAATTGACATTATTGCATCGTAGAGAACAACTCAATTTTGAAAAAAAATCAAGATTAAAAAATTTTCATTAATAAACAAAAATCTTACCACGATGGGTTTTGCGGCAAAATTATCATATTTTTTCGCCAAATTTATCATATTTTTTTAAAGAAAAAAAAACATCGAATATCATAGACGTCGAACTTCGAAAAATTCGTGTTTTTTTTTCCCAAAAAAACTAAAAAATGATATCCTAGGTGAATTCGAATATTTTTTTAAATATATTTTTTTGACAAAGTACATTTAAAAAGAAAGATTTTATTGAGTCAATTGTTCAGCAAGTTATGAGCATTTGAAAAAAAAAACGTCGATTTTTTTCCAAAGTCCACTACATTCTTCTGATTTGGTCGAAAAAATCGAAAAAAATAACACAACCGTTTTTAGAAGGAGCAATAACATGTTTAAATTTCAACCAAATAAAAAAGATTCAGGTCTAAAAGGGGTGGATTTGACGTGGAATGCCCCATATATATATGTATACAAACATATGCATACCAGTTGAGGCAACAACTATTAGCGGTCCAAATATTTTCTGACCTATCCGACTTATCTGACATCGAATGTTGGCCACGAGATTCGTCGAGGTGGAGGCGACTCGCAAATTTCATTCACAGTCGTAAAATTTTTCGACCCGTGTCGAAAATGTGGCAGATATTAGTTCGTCGATTGAAAACTGGTTTCTCTTATTTTGCTTACGAAATTAATTATTTCACAGTGATCGTAATAATGTGACTCGAAAGTTCTGACTGAATGAAATTTTCTGGACTGTCTCCAGTGACAGACAGTGGGACATTCAAAAATTACGAAAATTACGAAAATTACCAGTGCCTGTCCAGAAAATCATTTAGCATATCGTTTTAGCTTCAAGCTTTCAACGGTATTCGCTCTATAAAATAAAACAAAAAATTGCTCGTACGTGTCGAAGCAACGTTGATTCATCGAGTAATTCCCCCCCCCCTGCCCCGCCCACGCTGTCTCTCGTCCCGTAAGCGTGACCATTACTGTGCGAGGGATAAAGAGACGAGAGGAGAAAAGTGCGTGTTGCAAAGTTCGAAGAGAGCAACGAGATCACGATAACGTAAAACCATTTGCGAGCGCACACCTGACTTGCAACTCGAGATCGCGTTCGATACACGACACTCTCTCTCTCTCTCGCTTTTACTCTTGGACATTGGACGTGACGAAGTAGTGCTAAACTTTGCCTCACGATACGAAAACACGCGAATCACGTTTAAATGATCGAAGACATGGATGAGATATTCATTTTAAAAAACAATACACACTCACACACACACACACACACACACACACGCGCGCGCGCGCGCACACACACACACACACACACACACACGCGCGCGCGCACGCACGCACACGCATATACAGGATGTTAGACAGGTCGATGCAAAGCCTTAAGGGGGTGATAGTTCGCCTCGTTAGAAACATATCTAACCTAGGTTATCTTAAGGCGTTACCCCCACTTGTAGCGCAAAAAAGGCCTTTTTCATGAATTTTTTTAAAGAAAACTACAAAACTTTTTTAATCGATCAATATAACATCTTAAAGAACACATCTTGAAGAACTATCAGTAATTTTTTTATTGAAAAATATTACATTGTTTAGTGGCAAATGGCCGTCAATGAAATAATGTTTTCATATACACGGTTTGCGGTGACCAACATTGCGGCGAAGTGGAGCATCTGAAAAAAAAATGCGGATGGATTTAGTCAAATATAAGTATAAACTAGTCTTTAATCGAAGGATTTTAAAAAATATTCATTTTTCACAAAATGGCGAACAGGCAAAGTTAATGGTTCGATTTTAACGAAAAAAACGGCCGTTTTTTGGCTATAAAACGGCCATTTTTTTCGAAAAAAAAAATCGAACGATTAAAGACTACATTTTTATGTATTAAATAAGCCTGCAAAATTTCAAGAAGATCGGTTCATTAGTGTTCGAGTAATCTTGGTCACCGACTTCAGAAATGCCATTTTGAGAAAAACGCGTTTAAAGTTTCAATTAGCCGGTCGTTTACACAACGGATTCTTCTCTTTCAACGCTCATATCTCAGTCAATTTTGTTCGCATCGACTTGAAATTTTCAGGACATATTCTCAGATACTTATACTTCAAAAAAATGCAATAAAAAAAATCGATTTTTTCAAAATCGCAAGTGGGGGTAACCCCTTAATCCAAAGTCTAAGGATTTCGACTTATCATGGTAAGCACGATTTTTGGAAAATTTCCCAAAATTAGGTACTAACTCGTTCATAATGTTCGAACAGACAATAATTTGTAACTAAAAACATATTTGCGTCTTATCTTAAGGGGCCAGTCCACTTTGGAGCCGCGAAAAAAGGTTATTTTCGCCATTTTTTTTTAGGATTTTATAAAATATATGAATATAAAGGTTGTTGGGCTTGATGAATAAAGTCTTAAAATCCATTAAAAATGTTTTTATTCATTTTTATTAATTTTTAAGTACAAAAACTATAGTTTAACGTAACGCCTCAAAAATAGGTGGGCTAGGTAGCTCCATCACAACTCGGCAACGGCTTGTCTGAAACAAAAAAATCAAAGTCCATTAAATTCAGTATGACACCAGCTACAAAATGACCCTCGGATATAAAGTTTTTCGAAAAATAAAAAAAATGGCAGATGGAAAACGAAAAAAGTTTTTAAAAACGCGTTTTTTCGCAGTTTTTCGCAAAAAAAAGAGTAAAAATAAAAATGTTCTAACCATCGAGGGTCATCTTGTTGCGAATCGTGTTTACAATATGTGGTTCAAATTTCAAGAGAATCGGTTTAGTTTAAAAGATGCAAAAAAGCAAAAAATATCAGCCCGAAGGCAAATAAAACACTGTAACATATGTAAATAAAACAATACCCTATCCCATAAATGGAGAGAAACCTTAGAGAAAATAATCGAAAAATGTAAATAAACCAAATCAGAACAATAAAGAAGAAATTGAATAAAAAAAAAAAATCGCTCATCATCGTCGATTTCTTCAAGTCTTGCTTGGATTCGATTTTTTGAAATTTTCAAAGTGTACTGGCCCCTTAATGTGTATTCAATCGACAAACACCAATACAATCATCTGTATCCACACTACAAACTAAATGGGACGTGTTTAATAATTAAAAGCTTGTCAAAAAATAAAAATACCTCTTATGTTAAGGGGTTAGGCCACAGTAACGGGAATAAAATCATGTGCGAATTGAATAATTTTTTTTCGTATGAAAAAGTGATTCACTCATAAAATTAATTACACAACTATTTAGTGTGAATATCTGCTGTTAAATTTTTTTTTGTCGATGTACATTTTTTTATTTTCGACACGCAACCCATAAGTTGTAGGAATTTAAATTGAGTTGTTGGTATTTGAATGAATTTTCAGTGAAAAATTTCGTATAAAAATGCTCATAAAATAAAAAGTTTTCGATTAATCAGAAATTTCGTACGTACTTATCTGCGAAATGCAATGAGGAACATAACTTTTAAATTTGAAGTAAATCGAGTGAAAATTGTTGAAGTTATTTGTCACGCCAATTGGAAAAAAAGCTCTTTCGAGAAAAACGCGTTTAAAGTTTTAGGTACTCTACACTGAAAAAAAAATTCGTTCATCCAACCAAAATTCAGTTGGTTTAACAAAATGTATCTTTAAATACGTTCAACTTGATTTTTGATTGGCATAACAAACGTTTTGTTAATCTAACTGATAGTCTTAGTGGTGTGAACGCTTATTTAGCATTTCTGAGCAACTGTTAAAACAAAAAAATTTCGCGACAACAAAATGCATTTTGCTCATTGAACGATTTATTTTTCTCAGTGTACGGCCGTGCCAGAGGTGGGCTTACGTTATATACGCTCAAAGTCGGTGAAAAAAAATGTCTCGCTATAAATCGACTAGTAACTTATTCTTATGACGATAAAGCACCCTTTTAGCGAAAAAAATCGATTTTTTGGAAATTCTACTGCGGCCTTACGCCTTAATGATATTTTTGAAAAATAGTATTAACATATGAGGTAAACGAGTTAGCACCTAATTTTGGAAAATTTTCCAAAAATCATACCATGATAACTCGAAATCCTTAGATTTTGAACTAAGGTAACCTTGATTAGATATGTTCCTAACGAAGTGACCTATCACCCACTTAAGGCTTTGCATCGACCTTTCCAACACCCTGTGCATAAAAAAATATATATACAATATATATGTATAAATAATCTTCCATTTCTGTGCGTTTTTGTTCTTTCAATTTAGATACTCCCTGCAATATGGCGATTTTTCAATTTTACTCCAATCGCCATGTATTTCCTGGTCAGTTGTGACCAAATGTCATGAATATTAAAAATAATACATATATTCCGTGCGGTATTTATATATATATATATATATATATATATATATATATATTAGACTGATTCAAAAAAAAAATTTTTTTCTGGATTCTCGTGCTATTGTTGGGCACTGATAAAACAAAATTTCTCTAAAAAGATGGGCGCGGTCACTCAATTTTTAGAGGTGGCTATCTAGACTTTTTTGTATTTGAATTTTTTTTAACGAACGTATTGCATTTAAACATAGTCATGGCTTCGGATTACGGATAAAAATCGGAAAAGTTTTGAGTTTGTTCTTTTACAAGCATAACAGAGAAAAACTGACCATACGTCGAAGTGCACACGAAACGATGAAAGAAATTTTCGAACAATGGAAATGTGCTGAAATTCCAACGCGTCGATTGAATAACGCAATCTTGAAATCAATAAAACTCCATCTAGTCTGGAAACAACTTTTAAAAAATCGAGTTAAAAAGAATTTGCCGTCACAAATATCGAAGGAGCGTAAATTTAAGAGAGATTTGGACAAACTGTTCAACGTTGCACATTTTCGTTCTGCCCAAAATGTTAACGAACTTGAGAATGGCTGGGAAGAAATGTAAATGAGTTTGAAGATAATATAAGCGTAGCATTTTGAAAATGTAAATATACGATTTATGAATAAAAGCTTATAATTTAATTTTTCGTAAAAAGTGCGAAATGTTAATGCGGATAAATAAATCTACATGAATAACGAGAGTAGTATAGACGCCATTATTGATCTACCTGGATTTGAATTGTGAATATTGCACCCTTTTCAAATTGTTAGAGTTTATTTTTGTTACGAAACAGCTGCTGGATGTGATTTTTATCCGTAATCCGAAGCCATGACTATGCTTAAATGCAATACGTTTGTTAAAAAAAATTCAAATACAAAAAAGTCGAGATAGCCACCTCTAAAAATTGAGTGACCGCGCCCATCTTTTTAGAGAAATTTTGTTTTATCAGTGCCCAACAATAGCACGAGAATCCAGAAAAAATTTTTTTTTTTGAATCAGTCTAATATATATATATATATATATATATATATATATATATATATATATATATATATATATATATATATATATATATATATATATATATATATATATATAATTTCGTTTAATTATTACAATTAAACCAACGAGATATTCTCATCTCGAATTCTTTTTTTCCTTTTGTTCTCGTATATTTACGGACATTTATTATGTTTCGTCCTGTCCGTACAAACAGAACGATATTGTTGACGAAAAATGACCCAGTTTGATTTTAAAAGCGCGCACATCATCGTTACGATCTGGACGCAATCGAACGAAATCGGACACTTTGTTTAATTACAGCATTGCACAATAATTGAATAAACTTATACCATTTTCGTAACGAACTTGCGCGAATGGAGGGTCTGACGAAATTGTTTATTTTACGACGCATTTCACGTTGATGGTAAATTATTTACGTTTGCCGGATGTCACATTGTTTTTTTTCTGCCTCTTTCGAAAGCTGAAACAAAGGGGTGTGGGAGAGTACGTAATAAAATAAATAAGCAATAAAGGGTGAACGTTGGTAAATTGTACAGTGTAAACTCAGCATTTTATTTCAAGGATGAACATTTTTGATGAAAAAAATTACAGCAAAATATATGTGGAAAATTGCGGGACTTGTGGCACAAAAAAACTTTTTTCGGAAAACTCAAACTCCTTTTGCGTCGAGATCCTTGCTCCGAGTTTCGCGAAATTAAATCGTGACTTTTCAGCAATATGATGCAGATCGACATTTTTTATACGAAACATTATCCGTGTATGCGAAATTTTGTAAAGTCCGAATCGGGAAAATGGATTTTTTGAGAAAACAAACAAAAAAATACGCCGCACATTAAACATTAGGTAAAGTCTGAATTTTGAAAGTGTAAATTTTGAAAAATACGCTAGAAATTCCGGATATGACAAATTTTGGAGTGCGAATTCGAAAAATCGAATGTAATGAAAATATCGGCACAAAAACACGAGAGCACCACTGACCCTGAATCGTTTTCGTGTCGCTATTTTCAAAGATGGGGAGTTGGACGTCAGATAGCTTTATACGAATTTTATTATTCCAAACAACTTTTGTTTGAAACCTTTTTTGATCGGGTTGTTAATTATCGAGATACGGCGATTTATAAGTTTTCAACCCCTATTTCTTAGGGTTGGGGCGAGTTGAAGGGCGACATTTTATTGGGGTTACTTTCAGTATGCAACCATCTACGTTCAGTCAAAAATTCATAATCCACGCTAAAAAGTGCTGTTTTCGTCTCTTTTACTGGACTATTAAGAGGTTAGGCCACTCTAGAGGCCGAAAAAATAGGCCTTTTGGGAATTTTTTTTTCAGAAAAACTACACCATAAATCGAGATTACAAAAAATGGTGTTTATCATACATATCAGTGACTGTATACAATAAATGTTTGGAAGCGATTAATTTCAAAATGGCGGCTGTGCAGCGTTTATCTCAAAACTGCATTCTTTAAGTTGGTCGGAAACATAACTCAGACAATTTTCAACCGATTCACTTGAAATGTTGAATATATTTTGAAAAATACATTGTCTATGGAAGTACGCAGGATTTTTTTTATATTGCATAGTTCATTTGTTCTAACAATTATATGACGATTTTTCAGGTAAATTTTTCACTTCCCAAAAATTTGCCTAAAAAATCGTTAATATGAGGTATTCCACCTGCATCCGGTGGACTTTTTCCCTTACCTCGCCAATTCGAATAATTTTTTTAAATCTGATTCCATTGACTCTTAAAGACACCCTGATTTTTTAAATATTTTTCGAAACAACCCTTAGTAAAAAAAAATTTCAGAAAAAAAAACCCTGACGCCCGAAAAAAAACCCAAAAATGCGTGATTATATGTAAACATTTTCAAGCTATCATCCGCAGTGGAAGTATGATTTTTTCTGTGCTTTCTGAGCGATTAACGTTTAAAAAAATCCAAAAAATTGACTGCTAACTGTTCAAGATCCATGATTGTGATTTGGTTATATAAAAAGAGTTAAAAAAATTCATTGTAGGTATCAAAATGTTGAAGTATCCGCCCGAAATAAGTGGTTCGTGAATTTTTCGGATTTTTTTAAACGTTAATCGCTCAGAAAGCACAGAAAAAATCTTACTTTCACTGCGGGTGATAGCTTGAAAATGTTTACATATAATCACGCATTTTTGGGAATTTTTTTTAGATTTTTAAATCGGCGCGTTTTTTTCGGATTTAAGGTTTTTTTAAATAAGCGTTATTTCAAAAGATGTAAAAAAAATCAGGTCGTCTTTTCCCGTGCAGAAATTTTGGCAGGGATACAGCTGGATTCTGACTTGTATCCCGGGCTCCCAGTCGGGATCTAGTCCGATATCGGATCAGATTCGAAGACTAAATGTAAGATCCGTAAACTGGATTCCATTAGGGATCCAGAACCGGATCCTTTAATGACTCTAAATAGATTCCCCATGGAATCATTGAGGAATCTGGGAAGGATCACGGGTGAATACAGGCTGAAATAAAATGTCAAAAATGGAATTATGACATGTTAAATTTATTATAAAAATAAATAACATTTATAACGGTTTGGTGCATTAAACTATCAATAAAAACAAATTTGTCCAAAGATTCAAATGGCAGATCGCGCTCATCGCGAGATTTTGATGTGAATTTAAAAAAATTCACATCAAAATCTGTGAATGCAAATGTATTGACAAGAAATTATAAATACAAAAAAATTCACAAAATTAGTTGTGAATTTTTTTCGTATTTAAGACAAATTAAAATCAAATTCAAAATGATTAGATTAAAATTTGCGCCAAAAGTGAGTTCGTACGTATTTTGAGAGAAAACATTGCCTCGAGGCAAAGAAATTTTTGCACATAACTTTTTGTGCGAACATTTCTTTGCCTCAACACAATGTTTTCTCTTAAAATACGTTTACACTTGTGGTGCAAATTTTAATATAACTGTGGTGAATTCGATTTTTATTTTCTTCAACTTGAGGAAATTCACAACTCATTTTGTGATTTTTTTCATATTTATAATGTAATATTTGAAACTCACAACTTTTTTTGCAAAAATTTCTTTGCCTCGACGAAATGTTTTCTCTCGAAATACGTAAAAACTCACGGTTGGTGTAAATTTTAATCTAATCATTGTGAATTTGATTTTAATTTGTCTTAAATACATGTTTATACCCACCGACATGTCGGTGGGTACAAACAGAGACTTATTCCCCAAAACCGGTATCCCGGTTAGAATCCAACTTGCATCAGTATCGGAATATGTACGACGACGATGGCATAATTTTGAAAATTTTGGCATCACGTGTATTTTCGGTATTACCATGTAATTCCTATCTATAGATAAGAATTTTATAGATAGGAATCTATAGACTGAAATTCCTATCTATAGATAGGAATTCCATAGTAATACAGAAAATACGCGTAACGCCAAAATTTTCAAAATGATGGCATCGTCGTTGTACATATGCCGATACTGATGCAAATTGGATTCTAACCGGGATACCGGTTTTGGGGAATCCATGACAAATCCTGATCGGGATTTGATCGGACATAGGGTATCTATTCTGCACGGGTCAATGGAATCAGATTTAAAAAAAATTCAATTGGCGGGGGTCAGGGAAAAAGTGCACTGGATTCACGTGGATTACCTCATATAGATTTCAGTTCACTTTTAAAATCTTGGGGAAGTAAATTTTTCATGGTGTCAGAGAATATTCATTTTACGAAAACCTACTATATTATATAGCACTGAAGAATAAACGTATGTTTGCAAGATCGGTGGTTGCGGTTCACATATGTGCATAATTCATGCAACTGTTAAAATATCAATAAGCAGTACCTTTGACAGTAACTATGGCTATATAATATTACTGTCCCCTCAGGGAGATATAAAAACATTATTAAAATATGGTTGCGAACACCATACATTTCTCTCAGTGTGCCATAGCTCCGACATTTTTAAAGATTAATAAAAAAATACCATCTAACAGCCAAAAGTAGTAATAAAACATAAGGTAGATGGCCCAATAATCGTCACCTTAAAGGCGGAGTAAAGTATTAAAATTTTTTTTTTCAGTTTTAATTTTTTTTTTAAATGAATGCATAATATATCAAGAATATTGTGTTAAAATTTCAAGTCGATCGGAGTAAAATTGACGAAGTTATGAGTATTTGAGCGTCTATTGCTCCATGCCGTTCTCTTCTCTTCTGCGTTTTTCAAACCGTTTTTCTGAGACTTGTCATATTTGAAGTCCGTGTGCACGATAACTCAAAATCTACTGGACCAATCGCTTTGAAATTTTGCACAGTACTTCTTCACATAATTCACCAGGTATTGTCGAGAGCTTTTTTGTTTTTTTTTTCAATAATTACTAATTTTTCAACAACAAATTAGCCGATTTTTTTAGCGAAAATTGGGTTTTTGGCTCCCAAGTGCTACGAAAAATCGAAAAATCGAAAAAAAAAAAAAATTCTCTTGTCATTACCTCGAGAAACATCTCCTTTAACAAATGCATTTTGATTTTTTTGTTTCAAATGATTCTGTTGCGAGTTATGGTGCACACCGCAAACCAACTTTTTTTCGAAGCGCCTCCGGGGTTTAATTTTCACTCGCTCAATTTTGAATATTTTGCAATGCAAATTTAGGAGAATGTTGTTCAAATGTTACTTTATTATATGTAAATTTTTCAATAAACGAACATTATTCGTTACGCCAAAAAAACATCTTAAAAACATGCCTTTTTTTCGCCGAATTAACTTTACCCCGCCGTTAAGCAGATCGCTTGACTTTGCAAATTTATATAGCTCAACTAGAAAAGCGAGTCAAAGTTATTTCAAGTCGTTCTTAATCAGCAGTTTGAGGCCTTATATACCTTTGAAAAAAAAATGTTTTATTTTTATTGACTTAAATTATCTATAAACATGCCGAAAATAATATGCAAAAGTTATTTTAGGTGGACATTTTTTTAAAGACATGTAGAAAAATGGTTTTTAAACTTTAAACGCGTTTGTCATGAAGAGAAGTTTTCAAAATCGGGCGGACTCGTAGGTCCTGCATTTTTTGATCGATTGACTTCAAATTTCAACTATAAATTCTTAGATACATTTTATAGCGATGTACACACGATTTTTACAATCGATTAACAATTGCGGTTTTTGGAAACGAACGAAGGCCGTTGTTTCCGTCGAAAATGTGACTTCCTTTAAAATGGGGCGAAATGTACAAAAATAAATATTTTATAATAATCGTGTGTACTTCGGTAGCAAAACTCATGTAGTTTACGAGGGGAAAGAAAATTCTTCTGGTCGCACATGTGCGTCTCCAACGTGTTTGCTTGTTGGAGATACCTACAGATACGTGAAATAAACCCTCTAAACCTCGTTTTAATTGCTTTATTGATGTTTTTTAAAAATCCCAAAAAGCCTTGTTTTCCGACCATCCAAAGGTATATGAGGCCTTAACTAATTATGCAAAGTAATTAGTTACTAATTAAAGTAAAGTGTAATTTTTACGCACTTCATCACAAAGATTATGATTTTTATTAAAACATTTGATAAAGAGTTTGAAACATAAATTTCATTACAATACAACTTTATTAATGTCAAAAACAAAACTAATTATTGCCTATTACGTCAGATTTATCATTTTTATTTATTTGTAGTCATTATGAAGAACTATTTTTTCATAAAATAATTCTTAATATTATTTCGATCGAGTGGTGTTCACCTGTGTTCAAGACGTACCCACAAGGAACATCACTTTGGTGTCTTCCTCCGATTTTGTTGAAACGTTCTTACGTGGAAGAGTATCAAAAACTAAGAGACACGTTTTTTTTATCGGCGGAAATTCTTTTTTAAGGGATGAAACCCACCCTCAAAAATCGGGATGTTTTTCGTTTTTCGTCGATAATATTATCGTTCTCATCTCCAACGTATAGTACACAAAAAAATAAACATTGTTGCAATTTGAATTTTTTTTATATCTCGTACCGTTAAAACGTTATCGACGAAAAACAAAAAACATCCCCATTTTTGAGAGTGCTTTTCACCCCTCGAAACCGTTTTTTCGCCGATAAAAAAAATACGTGTGTCTTAGTTTTTGATACTCATCCACATAAAAAAGTTTCAAAAAAATCGGAGGAGGACACCAAAGTCATGTTGATTGTCAGTTATCGACATGGTCACGACCCAGTAATCGACAACATTTATTTATATATGCATATATATTTACTATCGCGAATATGTGTATGACGATTACTGGTCCGTGGATCCTTCAGACAATGCTAATTACGGAACCAACATTTCTTTTCTGATTTTCTATAAACTAATATTCGATTCGTAAGATTCTTTTTTTGCTCACATTGTCCCAGTTGTCGACAGCCGTGGCGATTATTCGGCAGAGTATTTATGTTGCTGAACCGGTAATCGTCATATATGAAAACTCGTTAAAATCAACATAAAACTATACTTTTTTATGCTGAACGCAACACGAAGATCCTTGTTAATCACTTGAAGGAAAACTTGCTTCACGCAAGGCCACAGGCATTCTCAAATCACCCGAGATGTGACATGGTCCACGTTAACCTCCTAATGAAGGATTCGGCCCCGGATATTTAAGGCGTTACCCCCACTTGTAGCGCAAAAAAGGCCTGTTTCATGAATTTTTTTAAAGAAAACTACAAAACGTTTTTAATCGATCAATATACCATCTTAAAGAACACGTCTTGAAGAACTTTCAGTAATTTTTTTATTGAAAAATATTACATTGTTTAGTGGCAAATGGCCGTCAATGAAATAATGTTTTTATATATACACGGTTTGCGGTGACCAACATTGCGGCGAAGTGGATCATCTGAAAAAAAAAAATCCGGCTGGATTTAGTCAAGTATAAGTATAAACTAGTCTTTAATCGAAGGATTTTAAAAAATATTCATTTTTCACAAAATGGCGGACAGTCAAACTTAATGGTTCGATTTTAACGAAAAAACAGCCGTTTTTTGGCTATAAAACGGCCATTTTTTTTTCGAAAAAAAAATCGAACGATCAAAGACTACATTTTTATGTATTAAATAAGCCTGCAAAATTTCAAGAAGATCGGTTCATTAGTGTCCGAGTAATCTTGGTCACTGACTTCAGAAATGCCATTTTGAGAAAAACACGTTTAAATTTTCAATTAGCCGGTCGTTTACACAACGGATTCTTCTCTTTCAACGCTCATATCTCAGTCAGTTTTGTTCGGATCGACTTGAAATTTTCAGGACATATTCTCAGATACTTAAACTTAAAAAAAATGCAATAAAAAAAATCAATTTTTTCAAAATCGCAAGTGGGAGTAACCCCTTAATTAGATTATTCTTGAATACGTATACTTACGGGTGCGAAAATGTAATACAACATAGTAAATACCTCCCGGGAGCTAATATAGCACAGATTTTCACGAAGGACTGATTTTTCTCTTAAAATACTTATTTAGTACGTAAACATGATGATCACTAGGACCCTGACGGCCACTGGGCCGATTACCTTATCCTGGGTCTAAAAAATGGTGAAGAAATAAGATAAATGTCTCAATTATTGAACACTATCTTGTATTTTAATTATTTCTCATTCACCTTCATGCAATTACTTATTTATAAAAAATTTTATTACATATGTGGAACTTTTAGCTATCGAAATGTTACCTTGCGCAAACAAGCTTTAATTAATAGAGACAAAAATTATTTAATCAATTCAAAAACTGTCGCATCTCAAAAAGTAAACGCGTTTCAGGTTCCTCAGAAAATTTCTTACAAATAATAATTAAATTTTTTTTTCAATTTATTATTTGTTAAAAAATACGGTGTTCGATCATTGGAACATAGAAAATGCAGTGTGTCCCAATTATTGAACACTCGAATTCTTCAAGATGGCGTCATTAATCCCATCAAAACAACGAGACAGTTAACGGGTGACAGATCGTGTGAATCGGATTTATTCAAACAAAGACAGTAAGTTCCTGAATAAACTTTCCTTTATTCTTTTAATAATAATTCTAAGATCGTCAAATATATTTTTTATTTGTATTTTCGTGCAATAAACATAAAAAGAGAATATAACCTAAATGTAACGTAAAAATACGAATGTAATGTTCAATATTAAAAAAGATCGGAATTTTTTGTGAAATTTTAAAAAAATTATAAAATAAAAAGACGACACATTTAAAGAAAAGCGCAAAAGAAGAGAAGAAATAAAGAACATCAAAAAAGAGAAAGCTGAAAATGAAAAGAAAATGAAGTTGGAGTCGAAAAGCAAGAAAGCTGCGACAAAATCATACAAAAGCAGAACATAAAAACGGGGAAGCTGAAAAGAAAAATGAAATAAAGTTCGAGTTGAAAAGCAAAAATAAACCAAATGCGAATGAACCAAAAACCTGTCACAGCAGACTAAATATATATTTTTGTATTTTTACATGATTAATAAAAGATTATTTAAGTGTTTGATTTTGCTTTTATTTCTTAATATTGTACGCAAAATAATATTTTCAGAACGAAAAAAGAATTCTCGAGGGTGTTCAATAATTGGGACATTTGCATGCTTCTCATCGTTATTCTTTTTTTTTCATTTGAAATCATTTAAAAATAATTCAAAGGGTGATTTTCCGAAAGTAAAAATATCAAAGTATCATTTGAACATGAAAGCGATGATTTTTTCATGATTTTATATTTTTTCCTCACCGAGTTCAATCCCCCAGATCCTTAGCTGTTCAATAATTGGCACATTTACCATATTCCCTTTAAAAAAAAATCATAAAAATCAGCAAATTTCTTCGCCAAAAGGAATCGATCTCATAAAAAAAAATTACACCTGCCTCAGGAAGCCAAACCGTAAGGGAATAAAAAATCGAGCGTGAATTTGAGGAATGATATCATTGCGCGCGTGTTTTTTTTCGCGTATCGACACGACGAGATTCTCCAGTGGAAATATCGCGGCATCGTTATTTCTGAAATGTCTCTCCAATATTTTTTTTTTCACAGCACGCGACGAAGCCTTCTCGTCCAATGTGCATTTGTGCATTATTATCGTCGCGGTTCAGTCGTTAGAATGGAAGAACTCGGAGTAACGGGTCTGCGATCGGTAAAAACCGGGAATCGAAAGTGGTTTTTTAATTTTCTAGGGAAAAATGAATGTAAAAACGAAAATAAAGTCTGTATAGATCGATCCATTATTTTCCGGCTGAATTAACGGGTCTGCTAGGGCCCAAAAAACGGATCGATTTATAATATTTTTTTCTGATTCGAGTATGGGAACGACGAGGTCGGAATTTTACACATAATTAATACGCAGTCTTGGCAGGTTTGAGATTTTTTTAATTGAAAAATATCGATAAACAATGAAGTTATTATTATTTGGGAAAAGTGCAGACGTTGCTGGATGGTCAATGTGTGTAGGCGGTGGTGGCAACTAGGGTCATATGAAATAAAAAAATTAACTTCTAGTATAATAATAAAACTTTGGTATGACCGAATCATTTTTTTGGAAATTTTGGAAATTACGAAAATGGTTGGTTGTAGAAAAAAGAAGTTCAATTTTCGACCAAAAAACAACTTTACTCATTTGTTATCAACGAATGAATAAACACATAAAAAAAATGATCGGGTCATAGGATAGAAAATGTTATAAACTATGCTCTGTCCGGACGCAAATAAACGTAATCTCAATATAATTTGATTTACTTTCTTAGTTACTATTATATTACTAAATTGAATTTCTCAAATTAATTACCAACTTGAATTTCTTATATCAATTACCAAATTCAATTTCTCACCATTACCGATTCAAATTAAATGCCAAACCGAATTTCCCAACATCCTAGCTTCTTAAATGAATAACTAAATTAATTTTCTCAAGTTGATGACTAAATTAAATTTCTCACTGCATAACCGAGATCCGTGGCTTGCGTAGTGCGTAATGAAAAATGCGGAAATTCGATGCATGATGTAATTTTCACCGAGCGCGATGAACTTCCGGAATCTACATCGCAAGGCATTTGCAAAACATCGCATATGTATATACTTTGTGTTCCCGAGACGGGGATAAGATCGAAATATACGCAGCCTCGATGCACGATTGAAAGTCATTGTTTGTTATCGCAAAATATGTTCGTACCTCACGGAAAAGTGCCATTGCAAATTTGACAAATTCATTTTGGCGCAAACGTCAAATGTCACGTGTCAAGAAAATCTGCACGCGTATAAAAACGACAATTTCTTCGTTTCGAAAGGGTGAAAAATGTTCGATGCGCGCCTTGTTTTTCTTCGAAAGACTGGCAGCCTAAAATAAAATCTCAAAAGTGTTCTAACGTTGTAAGTTCGGTGTCAGCTGTTTACTCGATTTTTCCCGTGCGCGTGCTTTCCCTCATAAATGATATGCAGTTCTGCTATATATATATATATATATATATATATATATATATATATATATATATATATATATATATTAAGGTGGCCCTTGATATGGGTCAAAAAAGAAATTGATTGCGCCACCCTCCAAGACGGTTCCAAATAATAAAAAAATCTATGCGAAGCCCCAGCTATGTCCGTTAAGAGGAAGGCGTACCTGTAAGCATTAACTTAAATTTAAATATCAATTTTTCTTCACGATTGGAGAAATTTCGATTTTTTAAATCTAGTTTATTTGTCATTTTTTTTTACTTTCCGAAGCTATTGTATATTGGTATTCAATATACAGATCAAACAATACGGTCCTCCATACTAGATTTGATGAGCGTTCAGTTTCACTATCCTATTATTTTGGAACAATAGTTCAATTTAGCTGCTGTCGAACGCTTTTAATCACATCAAAATCAAACTTTAAATTTGCATCTTGTCAGAAAAATCTATTAAGTACGAAGGATATAAATTCACGATAAACCATTCACATCGAACTTCCGGATTGGCCAGAATTGTTTTTTTTCTTTTTAATTTTGTTAGAAATATTCCTTGCGTGCTGAGATACAAACATATTAATATTTCACTGAGATCAGACTTCCAGTGCTGTGGATAAAACATGTATTTGTAAATTACTTTCGCAAAAATGCATAGGGACATTTTAAACTTGGCAGGATTTTAAACTTGGCGAGCTTGTTCGTTTTATTGAAAACAAAGAAATTATTTATTCGCACAAGTCATCCAATTGGTCGGAAAAAACATAATATTTAAAAAATGTACACATAAGATATCGATACTAGTTCGTTCAGTACGAATTTATTTATTTGAAGCACAGAAATATCGTGTTGAAAAATTGACAAATAAACTAGATTTAAAAAATCGAAATTTCTCCAATCATGAAGAAAAATTGATATTTAAATTTAAGTTCATGCTTACAGGCACGCCTTCCTCTTAACGGACATAGGTGGGGCTTCGCGTAGATTTTTTTTTACCCATATCGAAGGCCACCCTGATATATATATACATAAATATATATATTAGGGCGGTTCTTAATTTGGTGATGTTGTAAATTCTTTGGTATTGTTCCTCAAAAGTGATCAACATATTAGGTGTACAAATAAGTTTTAGGACACTTCGATTTTGTATCATAACAGCTATTCTAAATTAATTCAAAGGTCCCGCTCACTTATCATAGATGGCGCTTGATATGTAGTATCGAAACGTAAAGGAGTCATAAACATAACCTATAAATTCTGTAAATTAAACATGCAGACCGATAAGCTATTTATTAGACACTGCATTCGCTATGAATTCCATCAAGGAAAAAGTGTTAGGAAAGCGTGTGAATCGATATGTTCTGTTCTTGGAGACAACATTGTATCTAAAAGTACATGTGAGTATTGGTATAAGCGATTCAAAGAAGGTGATTTCGACGTTAGTGACCGTGAACGCACGGGGCCTCCTGTAAAGGTGGACGATCAGGAACTGCAAGCGTTGCTGGATGAAAACTCTTGTCAGACGGAGAAACAACTTTCGGAACAGCTTGGAGTAACTCAACAAACTGTTTCTTATCGTGGGTAAGATTTGAAAAGAAACAAAGTGGATACCACACTTTCTGACTCAAGAAAATAAAAACAGCCGTCTTAACATTTGTGTGAGTCTTTACAACAAGCAACATAGAAAGTCTTTCTTGTGGAAAATTGTGATCGGCGATGAAAAGTGGATTTATTTTGATAATCCGAAACGCAAATATCATTGGGTTGACCCCGGCGAGCCGACAACATCCACGCCAAAGCGCAATGTTCATTGTAACAAAGTCATGCTGTGCATATGGTAGGATATGAAAAGCGTACTGTATTATGAACTTCTCAAACCTGGTCAAACAGTTACTACCGATCGCTATTGTCATCAATTGATGCAAGTGAATCAAGAAATTGAGAAGAAACGTCCATTTTCTGGTAAAGGAAAACGTCCAGTAAAACTGCTCCATGACAACGCGCGGCCTCATGTGGGTAAACCGGTCAAGGATACGTTACTAGCGCTTGGATGGGAAGCTGTACCACACCCGGCGTATTCACCAGACTTAGCCCCATCCGATTATCATTTATTCCGGAAAATGCAGAACGATTTGTCTGACGTGCGATTCAAAACATTTGAAGAAGTGGAAAAATGGGTCGCTAAATTTCTTACCTCGCAAGACGAAAGTTTCTTTGCGAAAGGCATCCGCGAGTTACCTGAGAGATGGCTGAAGGTCATTCAGTGCGATGGAGATTACTTCGATGAATAACTGTGTTTTACTTCTTTTTTAATAAATCTTGAATTTTTTGAAAACTGTCCTAAAACTTATTTGTAATATATAGAAAAAAAATTGGCCGCAAGTGGAAGTTTGTCCAATAATTCTAACCCACTCCACCGAGCTGACGAATTTTTATATGAAAAAATGATTTTTTTTCCAGCACGTTTTTGCAATAGATTGCAGCGTGCATGTAACTTTTAAAAAATTTTTTGTAGCTTTCTGGCAAAGGTTGTACCGGTATACCGGCTTTATCCCAAAACACAAACACTTCTTTGGCAGTTATTGTGGCACTTTCATGTATCATTAATTTTAGAACCCGAGTATTATAAAAAAGTGGTTTTAACACTTGCAATTTTGAAGGCAATTTGCTTCCAATTATTTGTAAATCAGCATTACCAATTAAAGATATATTTTTACGTAAATTACGGTCATGGAAAATCATCGCGATTTTCTAAACTTAAGTTGCCGTGCACATGTGTCCAGCGCTGAATCGAGACATGTGCCTCACGTGGAAACAGTAGACATACATTTATTTCGATTTATTTCGATTAAATTGATAAAATTGATAAAATTGAAAATTTAAATGTTGTTCACAAATTGTTATTGAGTGCGCTACGTATCTCTTCATATTTCGAATTGCATACGAAAAATAAATTGCAGTTCTCCGACGTCAAACTCCTGTTTTGACTATAATGATCGATTTTTGGGATACATGATAGTTTTTTTGCTAATTACGTGATAAATATTAAATCCACGAAAATTTTATAAATCACCTTTTTTGTAGAGCATTCAACTTCCTACAAAAACATCATATGAAATTTTTTTATCATCTATAGTTTTGAAATAATAAACAATTTTCTGAACAAAATTTTAAATGCATGCATTTTCTCATATAAAAATTCGACAGCTCGGTGGGGTGGGTAAGAATTATTGGACAAATTTCCGCTTGCGGCCAATTTTTTTTCTTTATGTGTTGATTACTTTTGAGGAACAATACCAAAGAATTTCCAACATCACCAAATTAAGAACTACCCTAATATATATATATATATATATATATATATATATATATATATATATATATATATATATATATATATATATATATATATATATATATATATATATATATATATATATATATATATATATATATATATATATATATATATATATATATATATATACATATATATACACACGCACACACACAACACACCCTTGTCAATGATTTTCGAGCCTCAAGCACGTACCGAATAATTTTCACGCCGTTCCCGTCCCGCTCGTGTTCGGTTATGTATGCCTCGCATACTGGTCTCTCAAACAAGTCTCGATTTTCGTACGATGGAACGTGACTCCGTGAGTTCGAATGCAACCCTCCGAGCGCGGGTGGGGATAATGGCGGCGACGTCGGCCCGCTTATTATACACGCGCTCCATACAAATGGTTACGAAAATACATTTTTGTTTATCTTTTAACGTTTACGGGAAAGAGTCCGGTTGCTCGCCGATCGCATTCGAATGCGCTCTCGATTCTCGAGACAACGACGATGCGATACGAATCGTCGTGCATCGTATCGGACGCGTGTACTAATCGTTGGGTCCGTGCGACGGGACGTCGATGGAAATTTCGCGACGAGCAGCGTCCAATGCTGTTTATCGAGATTTATCCTATGGGGCGAAACTTAGTGGATTTTTTTCTCATTTTTTCTTTTATTTTTTACTTTCAAGGCGGAAAACCAGTTTGAATGACTCAAAAAATCGATTTGTTAATCATAAACTGTTAGTAAAACTTGTAGTTAGTAAAGCTGATTAACCCATAAGCAGTATAAATAATTCTTTATTGCCTTGATTTTTTCGTTTTCGGTTATTTTTTTCCAAACGCGTTTTTCTCGAAACGACTTTTTTCAATGTTGAGGCGAATGTGTGGGAAACGATAAAGCTAATAGCTGGATACGTGATAGACGAACTTATATGCTTAGGAAAGAAATTTTCCTTCTACGGATATATGAATATACAACTCAAGACTATAGGAAAGGAGTCCAATCTCCGTATTCTAGCGTGTCCGCAAAAGTGTCCCGAAAGAAGGTTCCGCATAAGCGGCGCTGCGGTAGCTCGTAACCATGTGCTGTGTATACACGTATCTTTTGCGCATGCGTTGTTATCAGCTGTCTGTGTTGTTATTGGCTGTCACATAAGCTGACAATTCTGATGTTCTTAACCTTAATTCATTTTATAAATAAATCTCGTGTAGCTGTAGTGGTGCCTTAAGATGTTTCTACATTTAAGTCGTAGTGTAATTACCCACCTAATTACGAAGAAAAAACACCTACAAAATTCCATAACAATTTATATCTGACGTAAATATAAATTCAATTCAAACGTGGTCAGGTGGCCTAGATTATAGTGTGTAAAGTATGTAGAAAATGTCAGCGACTGGGACATGCGGGTGTAAATTACAACCTCACATACCACTGCGTCAAGCTTAGTGCTTCACACGAACCCGAAAAATGAACTTTAATTAACTCGTCAGACAAACAGCTCCTCCATTGTGCAAATTGCAATAAACCAGATCATCCAGTGAATTATAAGTGATGCTTACTACAAGGTCAAATACAAACGCTCCAAAAGTGAGAGATATTAGACAACGACAACTCATCGAAAGAATTGAAACGACACACACAAAAGTCACACCGGACATATCCTATACATAAGTTATGGCATCACCGGCAGCGACAGTAACGATAACAGAGACTCGCTACGCGGTAGCGAGCATCATCCGCAGCATCACAAGACTCACTGCTACCACGAGCCATCATTTTACATTTTATATTCATTAAAATAATATGAAAACTCAAAGATGTTGATAACAACAGCCCAAAGTCTGCAATCCAACTAATACTAAGCTGTGTTTATTAAGTTTAATTTTGCGAACTATATCCAAACACTGTATAGCACCGCGCGAGGTTCTGGTTGCGATTCGCGTCGCGTAAAGTTTTTTTTTAACTGAAATGATTTTTTTTATTGAAATAATTTGTTATGCCTTTTATTCGTAAATACTCCCTCGTCCCATACTCTTTCAAAGTCGCCATCGCAAACAAACATTTTTAGTGTACGATAGTTGTTTTTTTGACAAGCGTCAACCATTAGCTGACCATAATAGTCAGTTTCACTCTGTGCACTGGCTGTAGTACTATATTTCTGATACACGAACTACACGAAGGACGCCTACAGGCCGTATTTCACACCGTGTTTCAGGACGAATTTTCGGACGTTTCTTATACCGTCTCTCCATACGAAGATTGGACTCCTTCGCCATAGTCTCCTTAGATATATGGATGTAAACTCGTAATTCGAGACCTTTTTCTAATGAAGCATAGAGTAACGCACGGTCTTACATACAGGTCCGGAGACTTTGTTGGTTCACATGGTTCCTTTGCCGAAGCTCGACGCTAGAGGCGCTGCAATCGAGGAGTGTTGTGTACGACAGAGACAACAATACTCACGCATTCGCGTTGTATCCTAACCAGGGGGTTGGCATCTATCAGAATTTTTGCTACGCAAAATATCCTCTGTTTGTAGTGTCCTACTCTGCCACTCGCAGCGCTAGTTGTTCTCGAACAATCCTGATGCGCGCGCAGGGGCTATGTATATATACACACACGCACACATATAATTCGAAGACTTTTTATAGCTTCGAATGCGAGGATCGGCTGTATGGTGAAAAATGTACCTTTTCCGGATTACGCGGGTACTCTGAGGTACAACCGTGCACAACACACGGCATTAGCGCACGAGTAAAAGTAATTTCGGTAATTCCATTAATTCCGCACCGCGGCTTGAACTCCAAACGTCGAAATAGTCGTATTCGGCGTTGGGGTGGTTAAGTACACCGTGCGGGCCTCGCGTCTGCGTAATAAGAATATTGTCAGTGACCTACTAGCGCCACAGGGAGTGGTAGAACTAAATAAAGCGGTCGAAAAGCATAGCATTTTTATATACGGTAAGGGATCGAGGTGCCAGACCCCTGATCTTAACCAGTGACCAAAACAACACCCCTCGATACTAGCGACACCACAAAATCGGCTACGATAGTCGTGTCAGCCCCAGCCCCCTGTAACCATGGGTTATACATCGCTCTCGTAATGTCCGTCGCTTTTATTTTCAACCGCTGCCACGTGTGGCGCTAGTAGGCGTCTGCTCGATAACTGTATATATGTCGTATGATCTGTGAACCGGCCGAACCCACCGAACGCGTACAATATTGTTGCATTCGCGTTGTGACAAAAATTTTAACAAGCAAGTCACGACCACCACTATAAAACGCGTAAAACTCTCCAAATACTGCGAAAATGTTATTATTATAATGAGTATAGAACGCGCATGCGTAAAAGAAGCCGAGCAGAGGACTACTAGCGCCACGAAGTGGACTGTAGCGCAATTAAATATCCCGGACAGCACGCGAATAATTTATTGCCATAGGAATAGTACCGAGTGTCATGGGGTTGGTCAGCCCCAACATCGAAATTTCATCGAGTTTCCAGACGTGTATGTAAGACCGTGGAGTAACGTTCAGAAGAAAGTAAAAAATCGGCGTAGGGTCGGACGCACCCGCGCCTCTAACGTAGACGCGGAGAGGCTAGGGAATCCTTTCTGTCGGTAAGGTGGTAACTTTAACACCCCCCCCCTCTCGTCGAGACGATTGCTCTGCCCACATCGATGTTAAATGTTCAGCAGTCCCAGGCGAGTGAGACATTTCTTTAACTTTGGGGCTGAAATCGCTTTTGTCAAACATTCCGACGACATACTCTCTGTTGGAATACGCTCGATCACGATCGTTGCGGAGGAAAGCATTTCACGCGCATAGTGATGTCTTACATCAATGTGCTCGGCCCACGGTTTTACATACAGGTCTTGCAACGAAGCTAAACTTTCGTGATGGGGGTAGGCACGCTTATCGGCTTCACATTTCGATTCACTAGGCGCCGCTACGCGTCGCTACTAGCGAGGGAAAGTAGTTTCCCCCTTACCTCTCACCGGTGAATGGACCTAAGGTGTTTCCGTATGTTTTTGTGGCGCGATTGTCAAAATAACCTTTATTTGCGACCATATACCAGAAGGTTCTACGCGATTTACCGTGATACATTTTTTTATCGTGTTTTTACGAATAAGTGTGAATTTTTTGTGATAGTGTTTGCGAAAAAAATGCGAAATGGCTAAGGGTTGCGCGGTTCGCAATTGTAAAACGGGGTACAAAAATTGTAAGCAGAAGCGCTCCGCGTTTCGCGTGCCCAGAAACGTCGAACGATACAAAAAATGACTCGATGCTATTCCGGGACTGAAAGAGTCTCAGTACGGGTGTGAAAAACATTTCGAAGAACGATGTATTGTGAGGCATTTGAGAAAAAAGGATGTAAATGGTCGTAATATGTGCTGGTATGAATTAATGTATTCAAAAAGTTTACAGTTTTTTTTAGATGAAAGTAGTCATCTTTTTTTTAATCAACACATTTTTTTATTGGTTTCGTATAGTATGCAGGTTACACGACAGTACAGTAAATCAAGTTAGGGCAAACGGCGCATGCGTTGCGTTCAGGAGGGAAAGGACAGAAGAGTTATTTCTCTCTTCGTAGCACCACTAATTCCCCTTGCCGCAGCGGCAGAAATCGGAATAAAAAACAGAACCGCTAAGGTGCCTACCCCCACTACCGCCGTTGTCAGGCCTGTATGGAAGATCGCGGCTTGGTTCGAGCGCGAAAGAGGGGGTTCTCGGCCAACTTCAGGGCCCCGTTTTTGTTCGAGTAGATCCTTATACCCAAGTGGATGCGATCCGCCAGCTCTGACAAGAAGTGCGACAAATGGGTGGCTTGCTTCGTAGCATCCGGAAGGGAGTGCTACCGTCCTCTGCTTTTTCGCTTCCCAAGAAATAGAAATTAATATATCCGTTCATGCCGAGTCCCGTATACGACCTCCTATACAGGACAGGTCGTCCAGTCGGCGACCACATAACCTTCCAGCCGTCCTCCGTCCCTTCTGAACTGTAGTCTGTATATCGCTCATCGACACACGCTGTCTCATCGGGCGGACCTGATTGGCCCACCTTTAAGGAGGTACGGTGATTGGAGCGAGTCCAAGATAAAAGCCCGATTTTTTTAAATAACATTGTCGAGTGCTTTGTCCATGCGTATGCGGAGTTTCCGCGAGATTTACCGTACAGTTTCCGAGTTATTAATTGTTAAAGTTGGTCAATTAGTCACACGTAGACGACAAAATGTGCCTGTCCTCTCATATATCGATTTTTTTGTGCTACTTGGAGCCAAGACACGCGTAAAAAAAACTGACGGTTGCGTTCGTTGGTTCGTTGTGATCAATAAGGCAACTTGAATTGGAAAGCTCACCGCAGAAATAAGCAATAAATTTAGAAATAAAGTCGCGAAAAACCGAAGTATTCGGCGAGAGAGACTTCTCGTGACGTAACCACAGCCATCTTGCTCGAAGTGTGGCAACGCCGGATACCCGCGCAAATTTGATTGTTCTATCGGATATTTTCAACGCGAATTAAAAATATGATTGTGTGAAGCCGTACGTTTTTTAATCGATTATAAAAGGCCTTTCGTCGATATTTACTCAAAGTTCTTTTATGTATAGCTAAGGCATCTCAATCTTTCTGGCGACATGCATACAACGCATTTATATGTAAATTCAGCATGGAAAAACCGTCATATAAAATGAACGTTCGTTTTTATATCTGCAAATATTGTGAAAATTAGGAAAGAGAAAAATAACGTAACAGTCGATGAAATATGTTTTGACTTCGGACAGATTGGACATTGGATATTGAGGTTAACGTCAACGCGACGTTTTTCATTTGCATTCGCAATATCAACTTTTCACTCTCTAATTCTTGTCCGACAGAATCTACCTTTGTCTCTAAACTGGACTTCAGGTACAATCCTGTTACTTTCTTGATAAACTTCTACAGTACTTATTTTCATTCTCCATGTTTACCGGCTACCAAAAATAATAAGCCGAGCGCGTGGGACCGATGACAGCTATCGAAAATGCAACGATGCTAAACGTCGACGATATGGCGTACTACTGAAGTCGAGTAGTAGATTATTACGTTTGTTTTCATATTATAAAAATAATAAGTAGCTTGAAATTCAATACTTAAAAAATATTTCTCGAAATATAGGCCACACACATATGTCTAAAACGTAGCGGTATTGTGGCGAAAAATAGACTCTTAGTTTACTAGCGTGGTCATCACCGTACCTCCTTAAGAATTAATAATAATTCAGTGGCAGATTCAGGCAACTCGTGGACGTTCGACTACGGTCAGCTGTGCGGTTTACGTATTAATTTCGTTAAATAGCGGTCTGTGGAATAAAGAATAAATGCGCGATACGAGGTATTGTTGTTTTGGGGGGTGCAAAAATTCTCCCTATCAAATTCGGGAATTGACTTTTTATTCGTTTCCGAGACGAAATTGGAAAATCAGTAAGAGAAATGAGTAGACAAAAGCTGTCAGAAGAATGTAAGTAAATATGATTTCGATGCAAGGAACATATTGAAAACATACAAACGTCAGATTTTCTGTCACATTTTATCCTTCTAGTACATCAAATAAGTAGTCGTGGCAGCCAAATGAAAATACTCGAATATGCAGTGCTCATTTTGTTGATGACAAGCAGTTTAACCATGAAAACAGCCCAGCACTTTTAGAGAATCACGTGCAAATTATTTTTTACTTAATTGTTATTCATCTATGATATGAATATTGTTAATTCAACATTACATGCTCATTCTGAGCGATGAAATGGTACTCACCAATAATATATTATTCATTCAACATTCCATACTTATTCATAATAATGGAAAAAAGTCTGTCATTCGTTAATGTCGTTATATACTGAAATAAAAAATGCGGTTTACTAAATCTAATTTCAATGACCAATATACTTATTCCTTCGTTAATCATATTTCTTTGATAAGGAGATACACCTTCGTTTTCCATTTCTGTTTTGCATGTATGGTTGAAAAGTTGCTGAAAATATATTTTTGCTCATTATTATTCAACTATTAATTGATCTCATAATTAATGCATACCTCTACTTTTACGTCGTACGGTTTCCCATGGACAAGTCGTTCTCCGCTGTATCGTGAATTTCGACGACCTTCTGAACGTAGTGGCTTTGAAATTGTTTATGCCCTATACATTTTTAATTAATTGATAATCGTGTTGTTAGTAATACGATAATCCCAAAAATAAAGACGCAGTAGAAATTACAATGAATTTAACAGAATATTTCATGTTTCGTGTGTTTACTTAACTGTAGATTCAGAGTATTCGCGGGAGAAATTTCTATAAATATTCTGGAAGCCACAATTGATAGCAGTGTGGCTCATAATTGCACTTTAACAATTTCGTACTGCACTAAATAAATAAATAATCCAAAACGTGCAGTGATTTGTATGCAAATCATATGTTTACTGTTATGAGAAGAACGACCTCGAGTAGCCGCCGTTAACTGACAGACGGCGTTGCCGTCGCTTCGCCGTGATATTCAAGAGGCGTATATCAATTCGCCGTGATATCCAAGAGGCGTATATCAATGGACTCAGAATTTCACCTCCAACCCCCTATTTCAGAGAACGCATTCAGTTCTGGGACACCCTGCATATTTGTTATTAGGACTAGGAATTAATTCGTAGCAATTTTTCAATGAAAAAAAAATGTTTATTTTAAATAAAAAATTACAAATACATTAATAAAAATATTGCCCATTTCTTTCTACTACTTTTGACCATCTTTCGAGCAGGGTACGAATACCGTGTAGGAAGAACGCCTCGTCTTTAGATGCAATCCACAAATCGACCTATTTTTGACAATCTTCGTAAGAAGTGAACTTTTGCTCAGACAGGCTGATGAGCCATCGAACGAAAAAAATGGTTATCAGAAGGACTGATATCTGGAAAATACGGCGGGTGGGGTAGGACTTCACATTTAAGTGTTTCCAGATATGTTCGTACCGGTTTTGCGACGTGCGGACGAGCATTGTCGTGTAGCAAAATTACTTTGTCATGTCTTTCGGAGTATTCCGGCCGTTTTTCTTTCAATGCACGGCTCAAGCGCATCAATTGCAGTCGGTAGCAATCCCCAGTTATGGTTTCATTCGGTTTCAGCAGTTCATATAAATCACACCCCTCTGATCCCACCAAATACAGAGCAGGAGCTTAGACCCATGGATATTTGGCTTTGCCACTGATGTTGATGGTTAGCCGGGCTTAAGGGCGGGGTAATGTTAATTCGGCGAAAAAAAGGCATGTTTTTAAGATTTTTTTTTGGCGTAACGAATAATGTTCGTTTATTGAAAAATTTACATATAATAAAGTAACATTTGAACAACATTCTCCTAAATTTGCATTGCAAAATATTCAAAATTGAGCGAGTGAAAATTAAACCCCGGAGGCGCCTCGAAAAAAAGTTGGTTTGCGGTGTGCACCATAACTCGCAACAGAATCATCTGAAACAAAAAAATCAAAATGCATTTGTTAAAGGAGATGTTTCTCGAGGTAATGACGGAGGGATTTTTTTTTTTTTTCGATTTTTCGATTTTTCGTAGCAGTTGGGAGCCAAAAGCCCGATTTTCGCTAAAACAATCGGCTAATTTGTTGTTGAAAAATTAGTAATTATTAAAAAAAAACAAAAAAGCTCTCGACAATACCTGGTGAATTATGTGAAAAAGTACTGTGCAAAATTTCAAAGCGATTGGTCCAGTAGATTTTGAGTTATCGTGCACACGGACTTCAAATATGACAAGTCTCAGAAAAACGGTTTGAAAAACGCAGAAGAGTTTGGTCGCTTAGCGCTCATTGCACATAAGTTTGAGAACACTTCTCGATTGCATAAAAATCTGAGAAAATTCATGCATATTAAAGGTACTCAAAAGATTAATTTTGCATAATAATAATTCCAAAATGTTATTAACAAAATGATGAAAAAAACAATTAGTCAACAAATTTCCCCGCAACCCAATTTTTTTTCGTGATTCGTTCATTTTTCTGAATACGTATGAATTTTTTCAGATTTTTCAATTATCTTTGAATTTTTAGAAATTCAAAATAAAACTCGATAATTTTCTTATACTCACTCAAAGTCGTCCATGCCAGGTCCGTAGAGCAAAAGGCTTCCATCAAGATGATCGAGAGCATCTTTTTGCGTTTGTCTACGCAAAGCTCTTTCTTCTTTACTGTCGTGCGCCGCTTGCACCTCTGCTCTACTAATTCGCAAATGGTCAACTTGTCGGGCCCGGAACAGGCCCGTTTATCAAGAAATTTATTCGGGGTCGAAAAATACAATAGCGCGCCGCGCAGCTTCCGCCCAGGTATAAAACCCGGCATGGAGAAATAGACGCTCAAATACTCATAACTTCGTCAATTTTATTCCGATCGACTTGAAATTTTAACACAATATTCTTGATATATTATGCATTCATTTAAAAAATGAAAAAAAAAAAATTTTAATACTTTACCCCGCCCTTAACCCATGACTTTCTGCGCCTCGGATTGTCGCAATGGATCCATTTTTCATCACCAGTGACAATTCGATGCAAAAAACCTTTTCTTTTCTCCCGTTGAAGCAGCAGTTCACATGTCAAAAGACGCCTCTCAATGTCCCTTGGTTTCAATTCATATGGGACCCAATGTCCTTCCTTCTGGATTGTGCCCAATGTTTTAAGACGTTTTCCTACCGTTCATAAGTCAACTCCCAATGACGAAGACAATTCTTGAAGTGTTGGAGATGAGTCTCCATTGAGCAATGCCTCCAACTCATTATCTTCAAATTTTTTCGGCTGGCCAGGTCGCTCCTTGTCAAATCGAAATCACCAACCTTAAAACGTGCAAACCACTTCCGACATGTTTGCTCAGCTAGAGCATGTTCACCCTATACTTCCACTAAAATACGATGAGCTTCAGCAGCACTTTTGTTCATATTAAAGTAACGAAGTAAAACTCCCCGCAAAAACACTTTATTCGGCACATATGTTGACATATTCAATAAATTATAAAGTGTCGTTATTTACGATTCGAAAAGAGGTTATGTACAGCAAATGACATTCGATGATAGCTGTTTTACGATGAATACATTACTGTCGGTAACAACGAAATACTGTGCTATCTACGCCATCTCTTGTAAAACGCTACGAATTAATTCCAGCACCTAATATTTTGTAGTGAGGCGTTTTTTTTGTTTACATTTTATTTTTCCACCGTTATGAAGTTCGTTTTTTTCCCCGTTAGTGCAGACTTTGAGGCAAAATATTGATCAGTTCTGTAGGGTTAATAATTCGTCTCTCCTCTCCTTATCCCTCTGTACGCACGTATATACGTAAATATATATTCGGGCGCACGTGTGCGCTCGTCTAGAACAGTCCACCAAAATCGTTTCTCACAAAGCGTCTCTCTAATCTCCTCAAGTTCGTAACTGGAGCAACGAGCGTGTCGTTTCGTCACTCGTCGTTCGTACGTTCGTTCGGGAATATAAGGTTTTCGTATACGATGCGTTATCGCGTTTGCGAAGGAGGTAACGGGTTGCCCGCGGGCCCAAACATGGTCTCGGAGAGGCGGGCGAGTCGTTGGACGTCCGGATCCTCGGGTTCCACGACGACGACGTCGTTGACGCGGGACCAGCGGGCATTTACGAGGGACTTATATATAGATGATCGTACGAGACGAGGATACGGAGGACGACGTAACGCTTAACGGACCCAATTGTTTGCGCCTCGATTTACTTCCTGGAAATTTTCGCTCTCTTTTTCTCTTCTTCTCTCCTTCCGTTTCTCCGTCTGCCGTTTAGGTCTCTGGTGCTGTCTTCTTGTTACGGTCTCTCTTCTCTTTTTATCTTCCCCTCGCTGCTTCTTTCTGTTTCTCTTATTCTCGCTTTCTGTTCGTTTTTTTCCCCTCGTTACTTTTTTCTCTCTTTCTACCTTCGCTTTTCTCTCGCTCCTGTGCTCTTTGTCTCTCTCGTTTTGGCTGTTTTTTTTCTCGTTCGGTCTGTCTCTCTTGTTATTTTACTTTTTATTATTATTATTGTTATTATAAGATTACTATAAGGATATTATTAATAATCATCGTACTGATAGTTAATTATCATCAATAATTAATTAGTATTCGCGATCTTTAATAAAATAGTACTAAAATCATGATACCAATCATTAATGTTATTAAATGATGAATGTAATAAAGAATATTCATATTATCATTATTTATTCATATTGTATTATAAATAATAGATACAATAATAATACTATATTATGAATAAATAATTATTGTTATTATTGTAACAAAAAATATGAATATTATTACTAATATTATTATTATTGTACAAAATATTAATACTGCCAATAATATGCAATTATTGATGGAATACAAAATATTTATATTATGATCATTTATTTATAATATATTATAAATAACGAATATTATTATAATAATGAAAATATATAATAATTGTTACCTATGTTTATATTAAGAAAATATCCCTTACTTATGTTATTATTATTATACATACATACATACATACATACATACATACATACATATATATATATATATATATATATATATATATATATATATATATATATATATATATTGTATATAAATATATAACTTATTAATATAACTAGTAAGTTATATTATTATATTATTATATTACATAATAATATAATATATATATTTATATACAATAATATATATATATATATATATTATTATACAATAATATACATGGGTCATTCCATGTCAAATCGACAAATTTTTTACCTGACCACCTTTGATTTCGCTGAAAATTTTCTATCTTTTTCTACCCCCCGAAAGTTATTTTTCAGAATTTTTTCAAATTTTTTTTCCCGACTCAAAAAAAGTTATGAATTTTTGAGAAAAACCGCTCTTTTATTTTTGAATTGCCAGAACTTTTTCAAAAATTGACCGTTTGGGAACTTTTTTTTTTCAAAATTTTTGTTTTTAAATGTAGTTTTCGAAAAAAAATATGAAAAAATTTTCAGAATCCCAGATATATGAAATATTTTAGTTTTTTTGAAAAAACCGTAATTTTCTCAAAGTCCGACCGTTTTTTTTTTGTTTTTTTTTTGCTCTAAAAATACTTCAACTAATTCTGCAATGATCCCCGTTAATCAAAAGATGTGACGACAATCGCTTCTAATTTTTTTTCTTGATTATAAAAAAAATTTTGTTGAATTTTTGCTGATTTTATATAACTTTGTTATGAAATTTTTTTTATTTCCTCGTGAAACCTCAAAAGTTGAAAAATAAAATTTTATTGGAGAATTTCAAGTGATTATCGTCCAAGAAATTGTTATTTTTTTTCAAAAAAGTAAAAAAAAAGGACTTTTCTTACTCTTAAATAAATTCACCGTCTCTTAACATCTTTAAATAAATTAAAAACATTTTTTTGTATGTGTTCAAATTATATTATCTTTTATTTAACTTTCATCAGAAGTATTGTCAACAGAGGGCTGAAGCATTTTTTTATAACATGAACTACATATTCGCTCATCAGTCGACAAATTGTATCGAATTGCTAAATGCTCCGATAAATTTCGCAGGGATATTTTTTTTCTATGCTTCTCCAAATTAAATGGATTGCAACATCGATAAAAAAACTTCGGCATTGTAATCACTCGTTAACAAAATATAAATTAACAGCACTTTATGATAAATAATAGGTACTTTATTTAGCAATAGTAAGTCTACGTGACACGATGAACACAACGACAATGTAATTATTCTGAAAACATAACCTCCATATTATTTAAATGAAATGTAGATGATATCTTTTTTACCGACAATCGATAGCTCTTAAATTATCACATTGTATCAACTGGAGGTAACTTTTAAACCCATTGTATTTTTGAAGTTGTCATATTTCAGTACCAAAAAAAAACGTCCATAAGAGTAAAAAAATAACGTCAATGAGAGAAAAAAATTATTTTTTTTTAAAATAACAATTTCTTGGACGATAATCACTTGAAATTCTCCAATCAAATTTTATTTTTCAACTTTTGAGGTTTCACGAGGAAATAAAAAAAATTTCATAACAAAGTTATATAAAATCAGCAAAAATTCAACAAAATTTTTTTTATAATCAAGAAAAAAAATTAGAAGCGGTTGTCGTCACATCTTTTGATTAACGGGGATCATTGCAGAATTAGTTGAAGTATTTTTAGAGCAAAAAAAAAGCCAAAAAAAAACGGTCGGACTTTGAGAAAATTACGGTTTTTTCAAAAAAACTAAAATATTTCATATATCTGGGATTCTGAAAATTTTTTCATATTTTTTTTCGAAAACTACATTTAAAAACAAAAATTTTGAAAAAAAAAAGTTCCCAAACGGTCAATTTTTGAAAAAGTTCTGGCAATTTAAAAATAAAAGAGCGGTTTTTTTCAAAAATTCATAACTTTTTTTGAGTCGGGAAAAAAAATTTGAAAAAATTCTGAAAAATAACTTTCGGGGGGTAGAAAAACATAGAAAATTTTCAGCGAAATCAAAGGGGGTCAGGTAAAAAATTTGTCGATTTGACATGGAATGACCCACATATTATTGGGGATATTACGATATCTGTGGCCCCAAATTTTGGCCATGCAGTCTTCATATTTGGCCCAAAATAAGACTTTTTTCAAGAATACAAAAAATCGAAATTCGGCTTTTAAGGGGGTGAAGGAGAGGTTTTAAATTTTTAATGAGGCGGAGTATTTTTTGGGTAGATTTATTTAGAATTCGGCGTAAACATTCTAGAAAACCAGTAATTTTCAAAGAGTTAGGTAGTTCATTGAAACACGATTTGTAACGGGATAAACGGGAGCTTGGAACGTTGTTAAACATTATATTTTTTCGTCAAATCCTCTGAAATTCAGCTTCCCAGAAGGGTGATTGCATCATTGTTCTTTGTCAATAATACAACAAAAGTAGGTTGTATTATTTTGGTTGGGTGGGCATCGTAATCGTGCCCACCCAACGTTTCCACACACACACACACATCGAAGGTGCTCCAGACCCACCCAACGATTCCACACACACATCGAAGGTGCTCCAAACCCACCCAACGATTCCACACACACATCGAAGGTGCTCCAGGCCCACCCAACGATTCCACACACACATCGAAGGTGCTCCAAACCCACCCAACGATTCCACACACACATCGAAGGTGCTCCAGCCCCACCCAACGATTCCACACACACATCGAAGGTGCTCCAGGCCCACCCAACGATTCCACACACACATCGAAGGTGCTCCAAACCCAGCCAACGATTCCACACACACATCGAAGGTGCTCCAGACCCACCCAACGATTCCACACACACATCGAAGGTGCTCCAGACCCACCCAACGATTCCACACACACATCGAAGGTGCTCCAGACCCACCCAACGATTCCACACACACATCGAAGGTGCTCCAGACCCACCCAACGATTCCACACACACACAAAAGTCGCATTTTCTATCGAATATGGCCGCTGCATGGTCAAAATTGGGAACCACAAACATAATAATGCTTCGACTTTCACCCCCCTGTTTCACCCCCTTAAAAGCCGAATTTCGATTTTTTGTATTCTTGAAAAAAGTCTTATTTTGGGCCAAATATGAAGACTGCATGACCAAAACTTGGGGCCACAGATATCGTAATACTGCCCGAATATTATTATAATAATGAAAATATATAATAATTGTTACCTATGTTTATATTAAGAAAATATCCCTTACTTATGTTATTATTATTATACAAAATATAAATATTATTATTATTATTATTATTATTATTACTATTATTTTATAACTCATACTAGTATGAGTATTATTAGCATAACTATGCTAATAGTTGATAGTGACAGAAAGCTGTAAGAAAGTTGTAAAAAGTAGAAGTAAAGTTGTAAAAAATAAAAATCTTTTTTATTTTTACAAATTTTATTTTTATTGGTATATCTGTATTATTTTTTTATTATTTTAATTATATTGGACAGAAGATTTTTCAAAAATTATTATCTTATTCTCAATGTTACTATCAACGTTTCCCAGTTTTTGGACTAGGGCATGCTAAACTAGTCTCTCTCTCTCTCTCTCTCTCTCTCTCTCTCTCTCTTTCTCTCTTCGTATGCGGCTGCCTTTCTTTTATTTCTTCGAGATGACGAATCCTCGTCGTCTCAGGTCTCCGGATCCATCGATCCGATTTCCCGTTCACAAGCGAATGTACATACGAGTACCTCGCCAAGGCGCATTAGCTTCTTGGGATTCGTTGATCGAATTCCCGACGACGGGCGTCCCGAGGCCCATTGTTCAAATTTCTCGGAATGAAAATTGCGGGAAAGCATTAAAATTGATTCGCACCATCGATTCAATCGCTCGGCGATTCGCATCCGACGCGACTCGCGAGTGCAGTACCGAAGAGTAAAGTTCGATAACACTTGTTGACATTTCTCGAGCAGAAACGGGCATAAAAGCAACATTTTTGAAAATTATAATTACTTTACAAAAATGTTTCATTTTTTGTATTCAACCTTTTCGTCTCCTAAATATTATTATTGTATAACAATAATAGATAAACAATTAATAATATTGCATAATAACAATATTCAGTCAGTCAGTTCGGGGCAGGCTGAATGCCCTTGCGTTGAAGATTCAGCAGAAAAGGAATTTTTGCTTCGAGGCAAAGAGTAGATATCAGCGGTTTACGAGTTCCTTTGAGATAAATATCCATAGCAATTTACAAACAAAAAGTGGCGCGCGATTCAAGGGGAGAGAGTTCTTTTAGGGCGGGGTAAAGTATTAAATTTTTTTTTTTCATTTTTGTTTAATTTTTTTAATGAATGCATAATACATCAAGAATATTGTGTTAAAATTTCAAGTCGATCGGAGTAAAATTGACGAAGTTGTGAGTATTTGAGCGTCTATTGCTCCATGCCGTTCTCTTCTCTTCTGCGTTTTTCAAACCGTTTTTCTAAGACTTGTCATATTTGAAGTAACTCAAAATCTACTGGACCAATCGCTTTGAAATTTTGCACAGTACTTCTTCACATAATTCACCAGGTATTGTCGAGAGCTTTTTTGTTTTTTTTAATAACTACTAATTTTTCAACAACAAATTAGCCGATTTTTTTAGCGAAAATCGGGTTTTTGGCTCCCAAGTGCCATGAAAAATCGAAAAATCGAAAAAAAAAAATCCTCCCGTCATTATCTCGAGAAACATCTCCTTTAACAAATGCATTTTGATTTTTTTGTTTCAAATGATTCTGTTGCGAGTTATGGTGCACACCGCAAACCAACTTTTTTTCGAGGCGCCTCCGGGGTTTAATTTTCACTCGCTCAATTTTGAATATTTTGCAATGCAAATTTAGGAGAATGTTGTTCAAATGTTACTTTATTATATGTAAATTTTTCAATAAACGAACACTATTCGTTACGCCAAAAAAAATCTTAAAAACATGCCTTTTTTTCGCCGAATTAACTTTACCCCGCTGTTAAGCGAGGACAAAATTGCTGATTTTCGTGATTTTTTTTAAAGGAGGATTTCTTTACAATCTTTGAGGCTTAGAGTATGTTCTATTACTACTTTTGACTGTTATATGGTATTTTTTGTATATTGATCTTTAAAAATGGCGCAGGTATGGCACGGTCTTTTAAACAGGTTGCGGCGAACGTTGTCGCACGGCGTGACACGTAGCGACGGCGGTATTAATTCGAAAAAAAACCAACGGATATTTTTCTTTCATTAACACTCGTACGCAGAATATGAACCAAGAAAAACTGATAAATGTTGAAAATCAATGAAATGATACGCTTCTAAACAAAGAAATTGAATTTTCCAAAAAAAAATGACTACATATCGCAATAAAAAAATACTTTCTGAAAAATTTCACAAACATTTAGGTTCATATTTTAGACAATAAGGTTCGAAAGATTTACACCAAATTTCATCAGAATCGGTAAATTAGTTTTTGTGCCACACGTCACGCCAGTTTTCAAAATGCAGTTTGGTAGACCGTGCCATACCACCGGCATTTTTAAAGATTGATAATTAACAAAAAAAAATACCATGTAACAGCCAAAAGTCGTGAGAAAGCATATCCTAAGTCTCAAAAATAGTGAAGAAATCTTTCCTTAAGGGGAGGCGCCTGAGTAAACGGCGAGAAAAACAAGTAAACGTCGGGCATTTTTATCACAAAAACTAATGTTTCGATTGGATCCTGGTTTTTTTTATTGGACAATATGTACATTGAGGTATGTTTGGGAATTTTTTAAAATAAATTCATTGGCCGGAAGCGATTCAAACGCGATTATCTCGAAACCTAGTTTTCAAAGTCGGTGCCAGATGTATCTCGAAAACGGCTTGGGGGCCGTCCATATATTACGTCATTCTAAACTTGGGGGGGGGGGAGGTTCGTCTACGGATGACGGTAAATGATGGATGAGGGGGGGGGGGGCGTTTCGAAATTGACGTCATTCTTGTGATACCAGTTACTTCAAAATGTACAATAGTATATTGTACAACTAGAGTGGTTTCCCTGCATGAGTGATGAAAAATATTTTGCAAGTACCTAATGGTATTAATTATTGAACTCATTATTTATTTATTTATTACATAAGGTTTGTCTACATTATATTCGAGAACTTCAAATAACAGCGTACCTATGAAAATAGTTCGATCGAGCCAAAATGAATATGGGGAGGATACGGAGATATTACCCGTGATCCAGGATTTGCGAGAATGGGTGAAAACTCCGTGGGAGCTATCCAAAGAAAAATAAAGAATAGGGAAGAATAATATTATTATATTAATGAAAATTGCCAAAGTACAAAATAATAAAAGATGATTCTATAACAAAATGTGGGAGCTATCCAAAGAAAACTAAAGAATAGGGAAGAATAATATTATTATATTAATAAACATTGCCAAAGTACAAAATAATAAAAGATGATTCTATAACAAAATGTTTTAATGTTACCCAATTTTTCTCAAATCCGCAAATGTTTTAATTTTGCCAAACTGGTAATGACGTCAGTTTTGCGAGAGGAGGGGGGTCATTAGGAAATGACGACAGGATGATTGTAGGGGGGGGGGGGGTCGAAAATCAGCAAAAATCGATGACGTAATATATGGACGGCCCCTTGTCCGATTTTGTCCAAATTTGGATAAAATATTCTTCGATAGTTTTTCTCGTTCGCCACGTAGGGGTTTTTCATTTGATTGAACCATTGCTTTTTCATGCAACGTGTATGCAATCCAAAATCGTCGAAAATTGCGAACGAAAAACGAATGTTAAATTAAAACGATCGCAATTCCGTCAAAAATGAAAATTTCCAAAAAATCCCACGTGGCGAACGAGAAAAAAGTATCGAAGAATATTATATCCAAATTTGGACAAAATCGGACAAGCCGTTTTCGAGATACATCTGGCACCGACTTTGAAAACTAGGTTTCGAGATAATCGCGTTTGAATCGCTTCCAGTAAACGAATTTATTTAAAAAAATTCCTAAACATACCTCAATGTACATATTTTCCAATAAAAAAAAACCCAGATCCAATCGAACCATTAGTTTTTGAGACAAAAATTCCCGAAGTTTACCTGTTTTGCTCGCAGTTTACTCAGGTACCTCCCCTTAGAAAGAGAATCACGAAAATCAGCAAACCTCTTTTCGCCAAAAGGTACCCCTGCCAAAAAGTAGGAAGACCACCAAAATGGACAACCGAAGTAGCGTAAAATGACGAAAAAACCTTGTCTCCTTGATTGCAGTGAGTAATTTCGTGGCGGATTTACCGACGAATTGCATGAGCGTAACGAGAGAGTCGTCCAAGGATCACGGGACATCGTCAGGCAGTTTGTCGCGCGTGCTGACGTCGCACAATCATTTGTCGTCTGAGAGCAGTGCGCATCATCATCAGGCTCATCAGGCGGATCATCACAGTCCGAGCTCGGTGATTTCGATGCACACGAGCAGTTCCTCCCAGCCTGCCAACCACCACCATCACCATCATCATCACCATCAGCAGCAACAACAGCAGCAGCAACATCATCATCATCAGCATCAGCCGCAACAAGCTGGCCATCAGCAACATCAGCTGGAGGACAAGGAGGCTTGTTCGCCACCGGTCGCTTTGCACACCTCGACGAGCAGCAATCCTTCGACGCCGGGCCTTCCGGCAGCTCCCAACGCAGCACCCGAAGCGGCCCACACGAAGGTCACCGAAGGCCCAACACCTGCCACCGTTCCGGCAACTTCGACCACCGGGAAGCCACCCTACAGCTACGTAGCCCTCATCACAATGGCGATCAATCACACAGTCCACAAGAGGGCTACGCTTCGCGAAATTTATGCCTACATCAAGGCCAAGTTTCCCTATTTTCAGGACGAAAAGAACACGAAAGGCTGGCAGAACTCGATCAGGCACAATCTCTCGTTGAACGAGTGCTTCATCAAGGTACCGAGGGAAGGCGGTAGCGAGGGAAAAGGCAACTTTTGGAAAGTCGGTAAATTTTTCGTTCGCTTTTTCTTCTTACACTCGTCGTGAACACTTGATGCTTTCTCAGTTACCTCAAAGGAGCAGGTACACGGAAAAGAAGAAATAGTACAAAATACAGGGGCTGCACAATTTGCATTGGACTCGAGCGATTGCACAGCGATATTTACTGAAACACAGTGCTCGTAATACAGTGTGCTCGAAGTAAATTATTACAGTTCCTGTACTGTCCTCTTTTGACTGGAACAGCTCTACTGTATCTTTTACTGGAACACACAGTCCAACATACCGTGCAGTCAAAAGTAAATTTTCACAGTTCAACACTGTAATATAAATTTAACCAAACTTGTAATTTGACAGTTGGTTAATCTGTATTACGTACAATGAAGGCGCCAGTTATATCGACAGAATTTATGTAGACACGAGAAAAAAAAGTTTATCCATAAAAGAAGTTTGAAAAAAATGCGTAGAAAATATTTTAAAAAAATCAGTCACATAAACAAGAACGTACCTTTTTGTAAATAATTCTCTCTTTTTTATAATTTCTCGAATTATGTCGCTCAAATTTCAACGTTCGCATCCTATCGACCACGCACTACTAACTGGCAATCCTTTGTGTCCTGGCCACGTGCCTCACGCCACGCGCGAGACAAGTCCTAATTAGACAAGAACGTACCTTTAAGGGCGGGGTAAAGTATTAAAATTTTTTTTTCTTTTTTTTTTAATTTTTTAAATGAATGCATAATATATCAAGAATATTGTGTTAAAATTTCAAGTCGATCGGAGTAAAATTGACGAAGTTATGAGTATTTGAGCGTCTATTGCTCCATGCCGTTCTCTTCTCTTCTGCGTTTTTCAAACCGTTTTTCTGAGACTTGTCATATTTGAAGTCCGTGTGCACGATAACTCAAAATCTACTGGATCAATCGCTTTGAAATTTTGCACAGTACTTTTTCACATAATTCACCAGGTATTGTCGAGAGCTTTTTTGTTTTTTTTTTTATAATTACTAATTTTTCAACAACAAATTAGCCGATTTTTTTAGCGAAAATCGGGTTTTTGGCTCCCAAGTGCTACGAAAAATCGAAAAATCGAAAAAAAAAATCCTCCAGTCATTACCTCGAGAAACATCTCCTTTAACAAATGCATTTTGATTTTTTTGTTTCAAATGATTCTGTTGCGAGTTATGGTGCACACCGCAAACCAACTTTTTTTCGAGGCGCCTCCGGGGTTTAATTTTCACTCGCTCAATTTTGAATATTTTGCAATGCAAATTTAGGAGAATGTTGTTCAAATGTTACTTTATTATATGTAAATTTTTCAATAAACGAACATTATTCGTTACGCCAAAAAAAAATCTCAAAAACATGCCTTTTTTCGCCGAATTAACCCCCCACCGAATTAACTTGTAGTAACACTTTTAGCGCAAAAAAATGGCCTTTTTCATGATTTTTTTTAAAGAAAACTACAAAACTTTTTTAATCGATCAATATACCATCTTAAAGAACACATCTTGAAGAACTTTCAGTAATTCTTTTATTGAAAAATATTACATTGTTTAGTGGCAAATGGCCGTCAATGAAATAATGTTTTTATATACACGGTTTGCGGTGACCAACATTGCGGCGAAGTGGATCGTCTGAAAAAAACAAATGCGGATGGAATTAGTCAAATATAAGTATAAACTAGTCTTTAATCGAAGGATTTTAAAAAATATTCATTTTTCACAAAATGGCGGACAGTCAAAGTTAATGGTTCGATTTTAACGAAAAAAACGGCCATTTTTTTCGAAAAAGAAAATCGAACGATTAAAGACTACATTTTTATGTATCAAATAAGCCTGCAAAATTTCAAGAAGATCGGTTCATTAGTGTTCGAGTAATCTTGGTCACCGACTTCAGAAATGTCATTTTGAGAAAAACGCGTTTAACGGCGGAGTAAAGTTAATTCGGCGAAAAAAGGCATGTTTTTAAGATTTTTTTTTTTTGGCGTAACGAATAGTGTTCGTTTATTGAAAAATGTACATATAATAAAGTAACATTTGAACAACATTCTCATAAATTTGCATTGCGAAATATTCAAAATTGAGCGAGTGAAAATTAAACCCCGGAGGCGCCTCGAAAAAAGTTGGTTTGCGGTGTGCATCATAACTCGCAACAGAATCATTTGAAACAAAAAAATCAAAATGCATTTGTTAGAGGAGATGTTTCTCGAGGTAATGACGGGAGGATTTTTTTTTTCGATTTTTCGATTTTTCGTAGCACTTGGGAGCCAAAAACCCGATTTTCGCTAAAAAAAATCGGCTAATTTGTTGTTGAAAAATTAGTAATTATGAAAAAAAAATAAAAAAGCTCTCGACTATACCTGGTGAATTATGTGAAGAAGTACTGTGCAAAATTTCAAAGCGATTGGTCTAGTAGATTTTGAGTTATCGTGCACACGGACTTCAAATATGACAAGTCTCAGAAAAACGGTTTGAAAAACGCAGAAGAGAAGAGAACGGCATGGAGCAATAGACGCTCAAATACTCATAACTTCGTCAATTTTACTCCGATCGACTTGAAATTTTAACACAATATTCTTGATATATTATGCATTCATTTAAAAAATGAAAAAAAAAATGAAAAAAAAATTTAAATACTTTACCCCGCCCTTAAAGTTTCAATTTCCGGTGGTTTACACAACGGATTCTTCTCTTTCAACGCTCATATCTCAGTCAATTTTGTTCGGATCGACTTGAAATTTTCAGGACATATTCTCATATACTTATACTTCAAAAAAATGCAATAAAAAATCGATTTTTTTCAATATCGTAAGTGGGGGTAACCCCCTAAAGAAAAAAAATCTCTCTTTCTTTATAATTTCGTGAATTCTGTGGCACAAATTTCGATGTCCGCGTCCCATCAACCACGCACTACTAACTGGCAATCCTTTGTGTCCTGGCCTCGTGCCTCACCTCGTGCCTCATTTGCGTACGGTATAAAAATCAGTGATCGCATTTAAATTTTACAGTTGAATATTTTTACTGAAATCACTGATGTATTCACAATATCAAACTGCAAATAAACCAGTGTAACTGTAAAAATCTCAGAGTGCACGGATAACGTCACGAACTGTCGAAAGGAGAGTAAAACTACCGTGCCACACTGTGAAATTTAATGAATCACTCTGTACTCAATACAGTGTACACTGTAACCCTTGCAGTTTGCGCACAGTATAAAAATCAGTGATCTCGTGTAAATATTGAAATTGAATATTTTTACTGAAAACACTGATGCATTCACAATACCGAACTGTAAATAAGCCAGTGTAACTGTAAAAATCTCAGTGTGTACAGGAAAATTCGTCATTATTGTAGGACAGGATTTACATTACTCTGTTTTACTGTAAAATGAAATATGGTACCCTGTTTTTTATACGATTTATATTGCGATGTTCGCTGTTTCTTTTTTTCCGTGTAGGGCTTTCAGCGTGAAAAAAAAAACACTTTTTTGCGAATTTTTTTCATCTGCATGGACTTAGTGAATTTATTGAAACCTTTTGTACATTGTGAACCCTTCGAGTGCACACCTCCGCCGTCAACCTATAAGTGCATCTTGGGTCAATCTGACCCAAGGCGTTTTTCAAATCGTTGTATTCCGGTAAAAATGCATTTTTTTGTTTTTTTTTGTAGAGATGTTTTTTTATAGTAAATCATCCATATTTTAAGGGCCTAAATTTTTTTTTTTGGCGAAAACATAAATTAAATGCTAAAACATTCGTTCAAAGTGCGGCATACGTTAAAAAATACGTTGAAAAATACTGAATACGAGTTAAGGGTTAAGTGTCATTTCAAGAATATTCCGTGAAATTTGTACGCGAAAATATCCACAAACAAGCCGCTGACAAAGCTTTCCCAAGAACGCCTTTGGAAAAACACGATTTGCAGTGTTCACTGTATCTCAGCTAGAAATTATCTGAAATCGAGAAATTATCTGAAATCGACTTTGAAAATGGTCGTTTTTTGGCTTTTTTGGGGGGGTTGAAATTTTAGCCCACAACTCGTGAGAAAGAATTTTAACCGTTTTTCCCATTAAAAAAACTTAAAGCGGGGAGTACAAGCTTCAATTTCGTTTTTCAAAACGTTTCGTACGATTTCTTTCGCCTAAATATTCAACTATTTGCAAAAAACGACCATATTTATCAAATGTAGCCTAACTCTGAAACTACTGGGTTTTCGTAAAACTGCTAAGAGGGTAAAAAGTTACATACAATCGTTTTGGATTTACGAAATATTTTTCAGAATTTAAAAAAATTCAAAAATTTGAAGAATTTTTTTAAAAAAAATTTGAAAAAATAAAATTCTCAACACTTTCCTTAAGTCAACGAAATATTTCTTTATCTTAAAAAATCGGGTCTCTTACCTCATCTACACGGCTTTTTTATCCAAAAATTAAAAATTTCGATTCATCTGTTCATAGCACTTTTCGCCATTGCTGAATCGTCCAACCTCGGTGTTCGAGAGCTCACTGAAAGCGCTTTTTTCAAAAAAATTTGAAAACTTTTTTCATTCAAATTTTTCAAATTTTTTTTATTCTGAAAATTTTTTGGTGTATCCAAAATGATTGTATGTAACTTTTTACCCTCTTAGTAGTTTTACGAAAACCCAGTAGTTTCAGAGTTAGGCTACATTTTATAAATATGGTCATCTTTCGCAAAAAGTTGAATATTTATGCGAAATAAAATCGTACGAAACTTTTTACAAAACGAAATTGTAGCTTGTACTCTCCGCTTCAAGTTTTTCATGGGGAAAACGGTTTAAATTTTTTTCTGAAGAGTCGTGCGCTAAAATTTCAACCCCCCAAAAAAAGCCAAAAAAACGACCAGCTTTCAAAGTGTGTGCCGGGTTTAAAAAAATCGTACATTTAAAAAAAAGCTTAATGAAGCTGAATATGTTCCTTTCGAAACGCCGCTTGGTAAATTAAGATATCGTCATTTTTAAGAGAGCGATGAAACTTCTTGTGTGGCTCGAAACCGGAACGAGTGTTTCCAGACTTTCCGATGATAGTGTACATAGCTTTTCTTTTTTGCAACGTTTTTATTGGAGTTTTGGCTATCAAATTCAGTGGTTGAGGTTTCGGAAATATAAATATTTGAGGGAGATATTGGTGGATTAAGAAGACCACGCGTCTCATGCACTGCTCCCTCATTGCCACGATTCCGAGCGGCCGGTTGAAGTCTTCGGCAATTCCCAAACGCTATTCTCCTCCGGGGATTTTTCTCCACAGACTGAATCTAAAACTTTGGAAAACATAAAAATTCCAAATTGGCGACTAACATTTGAAAAACCAGGGTTGCGAAATTTTTAATGAAAAAGTATCTTGAGTATCTGAAAATTGAAAAAGTATCTTGAAAAAGTATCTGATCTTTTAATGAAAAAGTATCTGAGCATCTTCAATGTGGTCTATTAAAAATTTTGTTTAATCTCATTGCAAAGTACTCAAAATTCTCACCGAAACTCACTTTTGGTAGGGAATGCGCGGGCAATACACCCTTATAGTACAGTCGTGCTGTATATTGAAATCGGCAAAAATTAGAAAAAGGCTATTTTTTTGACAGGTGATTTTGTAGGTGCCGCGGGTGCTAAACTCAAGTTTGCCTAAAAATCGGGGTGTAGGGTTTTTTAGGGGATGAAAGGAGATGGGGGTTGATTATTGCCAAGCTACAACCCCCACGAGGTCGGCGCCGGGAGACAAAATGCTCGGAAAAATCCGGGCTTTATTCTTGTCCACAGCGCCGAAGTCGTGAAAGTTCATTTTGGGGGTGAAAAAGTGGGGTGAAATTTTGAAAAATTCGTTTTCATTCGATCATTTTTTAGGAAAAATTCAGACAATTTTTGTTCAAATGGGAACGTTGTAGCCCTTGAAAAGACGCGTCGATCGAATATTTGATCATCCCTCTCCGATAATATCTTCAACGCCAAAAAGAATTGTTGAAGTATAAAAAAAAATTGTTCATTGAATAACTCAAAAACAATCGATTTTTCGAGGATGGTTCAAATGTACGAAATGTAGAGAATAATTTTCTCTATATTCTCGTCCCTATGGACCACCCTTGAATTTTGCTTTTTCTAACCCCTCCTAGGGGTTGAAAATTCAAAATGAAATTCCGGGACAACTATTGACCGAAAATAAAGAGATACGAGTTTGGCGCTGTGGACAAAAATGTAGCTGAGGGTTCAACCTACAAATTCTTCCCCGGCGGCGAATTCGTGCGGTCAATAGTTTTCCCAGAATTTCATTTTGAATTTTCAACCCCCGAAAGGGGTTGGAAAATAAAAATTCACGGGTAGTCCATAGAAAAGAAAATATAGAGAAAATTATTCTCTACATTCCGTACATTTGAACCATACTCGAAAAATCGATTGTTTTCGAGTTATTCAATAAACAATTTTTTTGTTGTATTTTAACTATTTTTTCAGGGGTGAAGATATTATCGGAGAGTGATGATCAAATACTCGATCAACGCTTCTTTTCGAGGGTTACAACGTTCCCATTTGAAAAAACAGTGTGCGATTTTTTTCTAAAGAGTTATTGAATTAAAACTGACTTTTCAAAATTTCACTCCACTGTTCCACCCCCAAAATGAACTGTCACGACTTCAGCACTGTAGACAAAACTAAAGCCCGGGATTTTCTCCACATTTTGTCTCGCGGCGCTGACCTCGTAGGGGTTGTAGTTTGGCATTGATCTACCCCATCCCCTTTCATCCCCTAAAAAAAACCCTGCACCCCGATTTTTATGCAAACTTGGATTTAGCACCCGCGACAAAATCACCTGTCAATAAACTAGCCTTCTAATTTTTAATAAAAATGACAATTTGATTGTGAAAATCGTTTTTTTTTAAATTTAATCCCATGTATAATGCATGAAATGTTAATTTTTTTGTTATAAAAATGCTGTCAACGTAACCCTTTGACATAAGTTGCAAAATCTTTGACATAAGTTACATTTCGATGTCTTGTCAAATAAACTCCACAGGTTACTCTCGAGGTTACTTTGGCACTTCAAAAAATATATACATCAAATTGTGCGGGGGCTTGACTTTCTTATACATTTGCTAGCCAAATGACATATTGTTTTATTGGAGCAAAAAAAGTTGGAATTTAGAATAAAAGACAATTACGTACAAAAAGCTTCCAAAATCTGTTCAAAGTAACCCCATTTTACGATACGTTTGATCGACTATCGACATTTTCTGTGACGTTATTTGCCTCGCAGAAGACGGCTACGAGCACATGTTCGAGAACGGAAATTACCGGAGGCGAAGACGCATGAAGCGCCCTTACAGGAACGCACCTTACCAAAAGTCTCGTTTCCGGGATCCTTTTCCCGCCTCGCACGTGCACTTTGGACCGTCGAGGAATCTTTTCGGTCACTCGCCACCCACGTACGCGCCGACGGGCTACACGCGCTACGATCCAAGGTGAGCTGAAAAAATGTTTGCCTCTATCCACGTATCGAATACTTTTGTTTGAAAATTGAAAAAATAAAAATAAAAAACAATCACTAATTGCTATGATCTTTAAATTTGACGATTTTATTATTCACTTGCCATATACAACGAGATGTTGATAATTATTTTACACATTGCATTTGAATATTTTGAGTTATATTACGTTTTACTAAAATAACGAAAATCGTGGTTTTCAAAAAAATTGCTTAATCAACTTTGAGCTTCGGCGAATGATGTTGATTTTTTTTTTCGTTATCTCGACTGGTCATTGCAGTGCCTGGAGTCTGCAGCAGCCGCAACTTTCTTACAGCCATTGCCAGGCGGTGAGTACTCTCATTTTTCGCGTTTTTTCTTCTGTTTCTCGATCGAAATCTAGTTGAGTTCAATTTGAGGTCCCGCATTTTCAACTCAAGATACTTTCGTTTTTTTTTTAACAAAAGACCTCAAATTGATTATCATTATTATTTGAGGTCTCTTGTTCTATTTGAAAAAAAGATCGCAAGTTAAAATTACCGTCGATTGAAAACTCGATACAGTAAATAAAAAATAAGAGACCTCAAATTATTGAGGTCTTTTGTTTTAAAGTTAAGGCCATTTAATCCGAGGTTAAGGGTTTTCAATTTAACTCGATTCAAGGTTTTTAATTCAAGGTAATTTAATGTAAGGTCTCGCGTTTATAATGTAAGGTTTTTTTTTAAATTGAGGTTTTTTGTTTCAAATTGAAAATCTGTCATTTTTAATCCAAAGTATTTTTCACTTGAGGTCCGTTAGTTTAATCTAAGGTAAACTCCAATTTGAGGTTATCGATTTCACTTTGAGGTCTTCCATTTTTAATTTGAGGTCTGTCATTTTAATTTAAGGTATTTTGTTTTTCATTTAAAATCTCGTGTTTTCAATGCAAGATCTTTTTAATTTGAGATCTATCATTTTAATTTAAGGTCATGTTCAATTTGAAGTTTTCGATTTCAGTTTGACATCGTCCATTTTCAATTAAAGGTCTTCTATTTTTATTTCAAGGTAGTTCGCTTTTAATGTTGGATTTTTTTTTAATATCAAGTATTTTGGAGTTAATTAAAGGTTGAAAAACACAATTGGTGCATTATGTTCTTAGTTTTCGGCGTTTTGTTTCTGATGTAGGGTTTCTCATGATGTTTCCAACGTAAATATTATTTTCATCAATCTGATACACATTTGCAATTCTATATGGCATCTCGCATTTTTCAGCTCACGATTATTCTTAATTGTCACAATTGTTGCAATTATGAAAAACTTTTTTTTGCATTAGGTCGACTTACTTAAAATTTATATAAAAATTACTACGAAAAAATTAACATTGCAGCGACCGAGAAGCAACCAAGTGCAAAAAAAATCTCGATTCGAGAAAATTTGTCCACTTAAATATTCTCGTTGTTTATGGTCGATTTTCCGTTGCAGCCTCAATTGCAGCCGATGCAGTCGATGCAAATACCGACGATGAACGGTTACGGCCAGCTCGGAACGTCACTCTGTGAGTTCGAAAATTCTTAAAACAGAGCAACTGTGGTTCAAGCGTGAAAAAATAATTCGACGTTCGGCCAAAGCGTTTCAAGGGAATTATCTGGATGTTTCAGGCGGGACGACGAGTTCCCCGAGCTCGATGCCGAGTGCCGCTTTTGGCGGTAGTTTCGCCGCTTGCAGCAGACGACACGAGAGCGCAATGTTCGCCGACCCGATGTCCGGAAGATGCACTTATTGGCCGGAGAGTAAGTTTCGCTTTTCCTGTTTCAGATTGCTCTTTCTCAATATATATATATATATATATATATATATATATATATATATATATATAAATATAAATATATATAAATATATATATATATATATATTTAATTACTATAAAAAAAAATTATTGAAAATTCTCGTCTTTCACGCCTGTGACGGCATCTCACCCCTTAACTAAACTGAAATTCCAGAGTATAGTAGGGCATAATCTGACCTATTGACAGTTGCAGGACTATACATTCATTACAGGACACCCTGTATATATATATATATATATATATATATATATTAGACTGATTCAAAAAAAAAAATTCTTTCTGGATTCTCGTGCTATTGTTGGGCACTGATAAAACAAAATTTCTCTAAAAAAATGGGCGCGGTCACTGAATTTTTAGAGGTGGCTATCTCGACTTTTTTGTATTTGAATTTTTTTTAACGAACGTATTGCATTTCAGCATAGTCATGGCTTCGATTTACGGATAAAAATTGGAAAAGTTTTGAGTTTGTTCTTTTACAAACATAACAGAGAAAAACTGACCATACGTCGAAGTGCACACGAAACGATGAAAGAAGTTTTCGAACAATGGAAATGTGCTGAAATTCAAACGCGTCGATTGAATAACGCAATCTTGAAATCAATAAAACTCCATCTAGTCTGGAAATAACTTTTAAAAAATCGGGTTAAAAAGAATTTGCCGTCACAAATATCGAAGGAGCGTAAATTTAAGAGAGATTTGGACAAACTGTTCAACGTTGCACATTTTCATTCTGCCCAAAATGTTAACGAACTTGAGAATGGCTGGGAAGAAATGTAAATGAGTTTGAAGATAATATAAGCGTAGCATTTTGAAAATGTAAATACACGATTTATGAATAAAAGCTTATAATTTAATTTTTCGTAAAAAGTGCGAAATGTTAATGCGTATAAATAAATCTACATGAATAACGAGAGTAGTATAGACGCCATTATTAATCTACCTGGATTTGAATTGTGAATATTGCAATCTTTTCAAAATGTTAGAGTTTATTTTTGTTACGAAAAAGCTGCTGGATGTGATTTTTATCCGTAATCCGATGCCATGACTATGCTTAAATGCAAAACGTTCGTTAAAAAAATTCAAATACAAAAAAGTCGAGATAGCCACCTCTAAAAATTGAGTGACCGCGTCCATCTTTTTAGAGAAATTTTGTTTTATCAGTGCCCAACAATAGCACGAGAATCCAGAAGGAAAATTTTTTTTTGAATCAGTCTAATATATATATATATATATATATATATATATATATATATATATATATATATATATATATATATATATATATATATATATTAGACTGTAGTATATTAGACTGTATATATATTAGACTTAGATTAGATATATATATATATATATTAGACTGATTAAAAAAAAAAAAAAAAATTTTCCTTCTGGATTCTCGTGCTATTGTTGGGCACTAATAAAAGAAAATTTCTCAAAAAAGATGGGCGCGGTCACTCAATTTTTAGAGGTGGCTATCTCGACTTTTTTGTATTTGAATTTTTTTAACGAACGTATTGCATTTAAGCATAGTTATGGCTTCGGGTTACGGATAAAAATCACATCCAGCAGCTATTTCGTAACAAAAATAAACTCTAACAATTTAAAAAGATTGCAATATTCACAATTCAAATCCAGGTAGATCAATAATGACGCCTATACTACTCTCGTTATTCATGTAGATTTATTTATACGCATTAACATTTCGCACTTTTTACGAAAAATTAAATTATAAGCTTTTATTCATAAATCATGTATTTACATTTTCAAAATGCTACACTTATATTATCTTCAAACTCATTTATATTTCTTCCCAGCCACTGTGCGTAACATCGCGCATGCCACTGCGCATACCACTGCGCATGTCACTGCACATCCGCGGCGCCATTTTGTATTGGCGCAGCGCATTAGTAAGTGGTGTCGTTTTTTTTCAATGTGACTCAATTAAAGACAATTTTAAACAATGGCTCGGAAAAACGAAGACAACACAATTTGGCTAATCGGCAAGGAAATTCCGAAAATAAGTACCCGTCATTTACCGTCAAATCGGAAAATTTTGAGTTTGTTCTTTTACAAACATAACAGAGAAAAACTGACCATACGTCGAAATGCACACGAAAGGATGAAAGAAGTTTTCGAACAATGGAAATATGCTGAAATTCCAACGCGTCGATTGAATAACGCAATCTTGAAATTAATAAAACTCGATCTAGTCTGGAAATTTTTTTTAAAAAATCGGGTTAAAACGAATTTGCCGTCACAACGGAGAAATAATCGAAACGTGTGATGCAAAAATAATCTCAAGTTCGTTAACATAATGGGCAGAACGAAAATGTGCAAAGTTGAACAGTTTGTCCAAATCTCTCTTAAATTTAGGCTCCTTCTATATTTGTGACGGCAAATTCTTTTTAACCCGATTTTTTAATCGTTCCTTCATTCCTTCGGCATGTAGTGCTTTGCAGTGACCATCATAAAATTTTACTGGATCATCGGAAATCAAAAACCCAAAAAGAATCATAAGTTTAATAATAAATCTAGTCCTTAATCGAAGCTTTTTTTTAATTAACAAGCTTTGCAGTGACCATCATAAAATTTTACTCGATCATCGGAAATCAAAAACCCCAAAAAAATCATAAGTTTAATAATAAATCTAGTCCTTACTCGAAGCTTTTTTTTAATTAACAAAATGGCGGCTTCCCATAGATAACTTTCGATTTTCGATTAAAAAATCGCTCGTTTGTTGTTAAAAAAAATAGAAATTTTCAACAAAAATGAAAATCCTTCGGTTAAGGACTAGTTTTTAATGCTATCAATAAGCACACCAAATTTCATCGAAATCGATCGAGTGGTTTTTTAATTATAGCGATCACCGACTTGAAGAACATAGTTTCGAGAAAAACGCGTTTAAAGTTTTTCGGCGTGGATACAGTATTATATGTTCGTAAAATTTTGAGCTCGATGGATGAAGCTAAACTTTTTTTTTTTTATTTCGATCCGTTGAAGCCGAATATCACAATTTTTCCCGAAAAGTCGAGCATTCAATTGTTTATATCCAATTGTTAGAACACTTTTTCAAAAAATTAAAGTTTTTGGGATGAATTATTTATTTAAAAACATTTTGGACAATTTTAAAACGAAAGTATTTTTTATCAAATTTTGCTAAAGTTCATAGTTTTTGAGTAATACATTTTTGCAAATTTCTGAAAGAGATTTCCAATTTTACACTTGGTTTATGTATAGAAATACTAATTAAAAAATTACTTACATCGAATCATCAATTCCTGGCCCATACAATAGGGCTTCTGCCGAGTGGAAGCTTCCAAAATATCACCTGACCTGACGGCCCTTCACTAATTGCGGGATATACCGGAAAATAATTCATCGGATTGACTTGAAATTTTCAGGGAATATTTTCGAAACACCATACTTCAAGAAAATGTATAAAAAAATCGATTTTTTGAAAAGTCCTACTGCATCTCACTCCTTAATTCAGTGCCGTAACAAAATCGAAGTACAAATACCAATGTTGTATACTGTACGTTAGGTTTTCTTCAGTCAAACTTCTATTATTCTTTTCATTTTGTCCAATTCTTATGCTTCACATTAACGTTTTTCGAGTATAATTCGTTAGAAGACCTTATGAAAAGTGACTACTCGAAAAAAATTATAGTAAAGTTTACTTATAGCGAAGACTTACTATATTAATATATTATTATATTATAAAAAAACTTACTATATTATTAGGACTTGGAATTAATTCGTAGTGTTTTTTTAATGATTTTTTAGAATTTCAAACGAAAAAAAAAATACATTAAGGGTAAATATACACCTCGGAGCCGGAAAAAGCTCATTTTTGTGAATTTTTTCAAGGAAAACTATTTGAAATTTCGGATTGGGGTTTTTATTATCTAAAAGTATATACGTTCAAAAATATGTTTAATTTTTTTTATTTAAAAATATCAAAAATATACAAGGATGTTGTATGAACCTTGGCGTCGTAAAAAAATCACCTGAAAAAAAAAAACAAAAAAGATTATTAAATTAGATACTATAATCTAGTATTTCTCATAGCCGATTTTGAAAATATCGATTTATGACAAAATGGCGGACGTTTGAACATAAATAGTGATTTTTGGGCCAAAAGTTAGTTATCATTTTGCCTATAAAACATAAATTAAGTAAAGGAAAAAAAATCCTATGAGAAGTACTAGATAATGGTGGATAGAGTAACCACGAAAAATCTCAAGGCAATCGGTTCATTTAGTACGTCGTGCTGTCGCTGAAAAAACCCGGAATCGGAGAAAATTAGAAGAAGGCTAGTTTTTTGACAGGTGATTTTGTAGGTGCCGCGGGTGCTAAATCCAAGTTTGCCTAAAAATCGGGGTATAGGGTTCTTTTTTAGGGGATGAAAGGAGATGGGGGTGGATTAATGTCAAACTACAACCCCTACGAGGTCGGCGGCGTGAGACAAAATGTTCAGAAAAATCCGGGCTTTAGTTTGGTCCGCAGCGCCGAAGTCGTGGAACGTGAAAGTTCATTTTGAGGGTGAAAAAGTGGGGTGAAATTTTGAAAAATCGATTTTAATTCAATAACTCTTTAGAAAAAAATCGTACGTTTTTTGTTCAAATGGGAACGTTGTAGCCCTTGAAAAGACGCGTCGATCGAGTATTCGATCATCACTCTCCGATAATATCTTCACCCCCAAAAAATGGTTAAAAAACCAAACAAAAAAATAGTTTATTGAATAACTCAAAAACAATCGGTTTTTCGAGTATGGTTCAAATGTACGAAATGTAGAGAATAATTTTCTCCATATTTTCGTTGCTATCGACCACCCTTGAATTTTAATTTTCCAACCCCTCTCGGGGGTTGAACATTCAAAATGAAATTCTGGGAAAACTATTGACGGCACGAATTCGCCGCCGTGGAAGAATTTGTAGCTTGAACCCTCAGCTACATTTTTGTCCACAGCGCCAAACTCGTATCTCTTTAGTTTCGGTCAATAGTTTTCCCAGAATTTCATTTTGAATTTTCAACCCCTGAGAGGGGTTCGGAAACGCAAAATTCAAAAGTTGTGCATAGGAACGAAAATATAGAGAAAATTATTCTCTACATTTCGTACATTTGATCCATCCCCGAAAAATCGATTGTTTTTGAGTTATTCAATAAACAATTTTTTTGATAATTCTTCAACAATTCTTTTGGGGGTGAAGATATTATTGGAGAGGGTTGATCGAATACTCAATCGACGCGTCTTTTCAAGGGCTACAATGTTTCCATTTGAACAAAAGTTGTATGAATTTGTCCTAAAGAGTTATCGAATGAAAACTGATTTTTCAACATTTCACCCCACTTTTTCACCCTCAAAATGAACTTCCACGACTTCGGCGCTATGGACAAAAATAAAACCCGGATTTTTCTGAACATTTTCTCTCCCAGCGCCGACCTCGTGGGGGTTGTAGTTTGGCATTAATCCACCCCCATCCCCTAAAAAACTCTCCCCCCCCCCCCCGATTTTTAGGCAAACTTGGTTGTGCACCTGTGGCACCTACAAAATCACCTGTCAAAAAACTAGCCTTCTCCTAATTTTTTCCGATTCCAATATACAGCACGACTGTACTATTTGGTTTTCGAGAAATTTTGGGTACCGATTTAAAAAAAGTGGTTTTGAGAAAAACGCGTTTGAAAATTTGGGAATGAATAAATCATGAAATTCGTCAACTTACATGGAATCATCGATACTAGGCCCATAGTGTAGGTCTTCTACGGTCGACGGAATGTTCATAGCTTCTAAATCCTCGACCTCGACCATCTAGGTGTACATCTCTCCTTTATAAAAGTATTGCCCATAGCTTTCTACTACTTTTGACCATCTTTCGGGCAGGGTATGAATACCGTGTCGGAAGTACGCCTCGTCTTTAGATGCAATCCACGAATCGACCCATTTTTGCCAATCTTCGTAAGAAGTGAACTTCTGCTCAGACAGGCCATGAGCCGTCGAACGAAACAAATGGTAATCAGAAGGTGCGATATCTGGAGAATACGGCGCGTGGGGGACTTCCCATTTAAGTCGTTACCCCCACTTGTAGTACAAAAGAGGCCTTTTTCATGAATTTTTTAAAAGAAAACTACAAAACTTTTTCAATCGATCAATATGCCATTTTAAAGAACACATCTTGACGAACTTTCAGTAATTTTTTTATCGAAAAATATTACATTGTTTAGTGGCAAATGGCCGTCAATGGAATAATGTTTTTATATACACGGTTTGCGGTGACCAACATTGCGGCGAAGTGGATCATCTGAAAAAAAAATGCGGATGGATTTAGTCAAATATAAGTATAAACTAGTCTTTAATCGAAGGATTTTAAAAAATATTCATTTTTCACAAAATGGCGGACAGTCAAAGTTAATGGTTCGATTTTAACGAAAAAAACGGTCGTTTTTTGGCTATAAAACGGCCATTTTTTTTTCGAAAAAACAAATCGAACGACTAAAGACTACATTTTTATGTATTAAATAAGCCTGCAAAATTTCAAGAAGACCGGTTCGTTAGTGTTCGAGTAATCTTGGTCACCGACTTCAGAAATGCCATTTTGAGAAAAACACGTTTAAAGTTTCAATACCCGGTCGTTTACACAACGAATTCTTCTCTTTCAACGCTCATATCTCAGTCAATTTTGTTCGGATCGACTTGACATTTTCAGGACATATTCTCAGATACTTATACTTCAAAAAAATGCAATAAAAAAATCGATTTTTTCAAAATCGCGAGTGGGGGTAACTCCTTAAGGTTCTGTGCACAGGGGCCCAAAAAAACAACGAACAAAACAAAATTTTTTTTTTCGAATATCTCTTTTTTTTCCCACAAAAAAAAATTCTCGAAAAATGGCAAAAAAACAGGGGGTCACCACTGTGACCCCCTGTTTTTTTGCCATTTTTCGAGAATTTTTTTTTGTGGGAAAAAAAAGAGATATTCGAAAAAAAAAATTTTGTTTTGTTCGTTGTTTATTGAAGATACATAAAAAAAAATTTCAAATTTTTCACGCCCTATGGTGACGCTGGGGAAGCTCCCGCGTCAGGTACTTCTGCAGTGGTTCGCGGCACGCAGCAGAACTTTCTTCAAAGTCGATCTGAAAAAAAATACCGAGTGTTTTCGTTAATAATATGATATTTTTCAGAGAAGTACATAGGGATTTGAAAAAATATTGATTTTTAAAAAATAGGCACCCATTTGAAATTGAAGAACAATTTTGGAGCAAAATTTCTCGTCGAAAATAGGCTATAACTTTTTTTATTATTGAGATATCGAAAAAATCCTATGTACTTCTTTAGATAATCTAGTTTTATTGATGCAGTCCAAATTTGAAGTCGGTCGGATAAAAATTGCTCGAGTTCTGCTGCGTGCCGCACTCAAAAAAGTGGTTTTGAGAAAAACGCGTTCAAAGTTTTAGGTTTGTTAATTTATGCGATAAATTGGAAAAAAAAATGTTTACCTTTAATCAGCGGTGCCGGCACCATATAGCTGGCCTTCAAGAAGCAAATCATTGTCCCTAGCATCTTTTCTCGAACTTGTAGAGGCTCTTCTTGCCTCTTTTGCAGCGTCTGTGAGCGAGCGCTCCGCCAGCTCGATCCGCGCTGCGTCGGTTTCAACGCAAAAATTGAAACAATTTGGGCCGATAGTTATCCCCAACGTCTCCAAAACTTTCATGAGGCTTCTCAGGCCATCATTGAATAATAATACCGCGATTTCAGCTGCAATATCGACGATTGACGATTGACGACTTGAACATTTTTCAATTATCGCCACCTATGGCTTTTTTTCGAAACTATATTTATAACACTAGACGGTTTTTGTGAAGGGAGACAAAAGAATACCTGAGAAAGCCCCGCAGGACCTGGGAAAGGCCCGGTATACCTGCCGACCCTGAGGCGCGCAGTTGCGCGGGACCCCGAGCGTCACGGAGCGCTGCACCGCTCCACAAAATATTCAATATCTCCGAAAATAATTATTTTTTCGACCTGGGTCCAACGGCATCTTAATCTTAAATGTATTTTAGATTTTTCTAGATGGTTTTCAAAAAATCGATTTTTTGAAGCCGTCACAGTGGTGTTGTCCCTTAATACCAACACCTAATACGTAGCATAGAAGAATAAACGTACACTTGTAAGATTGGTGGTTGCGGTTACCACATGTGCATAATTCATGCAACTGCTAAAATGTCAATAAGCAGTACTATACTTTTGGCAGTAACTATAAAACATAAAGTACAGTTAAAATATGGTTGAAAACACCATACATTTCTCTCAATCTACGGGGAAACTGTGGAAAACCCATACCGGTATGGATGGTCCCATATTCTTTTGATTCTCTAGTGCACAGAAGTTTTACTCAAGTATCGACAGCAAGGTCTCAAAAGTATTGGCCTTTTGCTGACTAGTTGATGCGTCAGCCGGTGCTCAACGGTCACCGCTCCGAGTATCGGCCAACCACCAATGTCGGTTCCTATATCTACATATATATTATATATATATATATGACTTCGTTGCAGTGTTGAACGTGAAGGAGGAACCGGGCAGTTCACCGGTTGGTGGCACGACCTGTGCACCCTCGATGGGCGGCGTTGGTAGCGGGATGGTTGGCTCGACGACACCACCGAGCGTCTCGTCCTCGGGTTTTCAGAGCGTCGAGTTTCAGGCCCGTTCCAAGTGTTACATGTAAATTGGCCATTTTTCTCCCACTGTACGACTTTGGAAAATATATGTATATGTAAATATATGTTATTTATACGTACATACGTACACACATAGACTATATATATATATATATATATATATATATATATATATATATATATATATATATATATATATATATATATATATATATATATATGGAAACATATGCGTGAAATGGGTGGTCTCCCATATCGAGTATCGGCAAAATGAAAAAGGCCAAATGAAACGAAAAATTCAACAAAACTGAAAATGTACCGGCCGTCGTTATTCACTCACTTACTCACGAGTCACTCGTTTTCAGGAATAATTAATTAAGAACATTCAGACTATACAATTACGTGCGAATAATGTGCGAGAGAGAAGAAACGAATGGCAATTGATTGGTGATTTTATTATTATTATTATTATTATTATTATTATTATTATTTCTATTAAGATTCTTATTAAGGTTAGTAGAAATATTATTAGCGTTAATCTTATTATTGTTCTTATTATTAATGAATGTACGATAAAACGAAAATCCTTTAGTTATAGATATAACGTATGGAAAATAATTGTGATGCCAATTTTAGGAGATAAGATCGGAGTAAATGTAATACTTTCGTCACGTAAGACAAACACATGATCGTATGAAAAATCGATGTGGACTCTGGAGGAGTAGTCGAGGCATTTTACTGAAGAAGATGAGGGAGAGAAAGAGAAAGAGAGAGAGGAAGAGAGAGAGAGAGAGAGAGAGAGAGAGAGAGAGAGAGAATGAGGGGTAAATCTAAATCTAAGTGTCTTGAAGGTATCGAATAAATTGCAATTATTTATCGTCTATGTTCGTTTCATTCAATTCCCAATAATTCCTTCCCCGATCAACGTTTACTTCTACATCAACGTGATCCTGCGGCAAAATATTCCGTTACGATATTCTCAAATCAAATACAGATTTAAAATGGAAAAGAGAAAAAAGCATTTTCGATTCACATTAAAATATTTTAAAACCCGCTGAAAAATAAAAAAAAATTGAGTACGACAAATCACCGCGAGGAAATTATTCAGAATAAAATGCAGCATCGGATGAGAACTTTTCGAAATTCACTTCCACTTTGTCGCCTGTTGCCGAATGAGAAGTAATACGAAATAAAATGCGCGATTCAAATACAAGGTAAAAAAAAAAGAAACTGGAAAGTGTTTCGCACAAAAATATTGAAGGCAGGACACCAGAGTGACGGGAAAAAAAATCGATTTTTTTTTGTATTTTCTCAAGTATGCATATTCAGGAGTATGTGAAAAAATTCAAGGTAAGGTATTGAAAATTGACCGAATTACAGACGATTCAGCGAGAGCTGGGAGCGCAACGATTTACGTATACTGACTTTTAAACGAAATACTAAAACTTTTAGTAAATACTAATTTTTTTTACGAAATACTAAAACTTTTACTAAATACTAAAACTTCACTGAATACTAAAACTTCCACTAAATACTGCAACTTTTACTGAATACTAAAACCTTTACTAAATACTAAAACTTTTACTGAATGCTAATACTTTTATTAAATACTCAAACTCTTACTAAATACTAAAACTTTTACTGTATACTAAAACTCTCACTAAATACTAAAACTCTCACTAAATACTAAAACTCTTACTAAATACTAAAACTTTTACTGAATACTAAAACTTTTATTAAATATTAAAACTCTTACTGAATACTGAAACTTTTACTGAATCCTTAAACGTTTACAGAATATGAAATCTTTACTGAAATCTTTACTAAGTACTAAAAGTTTTACTGATTACTAAAACTTTTACTAAATACTAAAACTTCACTGAATACTAAAACTTTCACTAAATACTGCAACTTTTACTGAATACTAAAACCTTTACTAAATACTAAAACTTCTACTGAATGCTACTTTTTTCTACTTTTCTACTTTTTTTAAATTTCTACTTTTACTAAAATTTCTACTTTTACTTTTACTAAATACTCAAACTCTTTCTACTTTTTTTAAATACTCTATTTAAAAAATTTCTACTTTTTCTACTTTTCTACTTTTACTAAATTTCTACTTTTCCTAATTTCTACTTTTACTAAATACTCAAACTCTTACTAAATACTCAAACTTTTACTAAATACTAAAACTCTCACTAAATACTAAAACTCTTACTAAATACTAAAACTTTTACTAAATACTAAAACTCTCACTAAATACTAAAACTCTTACTAAATACTAAAACTTTTACTGAATACTAAAACTTTTATTAAATATTAAAACTCTTACTGAATACTGAAACTTTTACTGAATCCTTAAACGTTTACAGAATACTAAAATCTTTACTAAGTACTAAAACTTTTACTGAATACTAAAACTTATACTAAATACTAAAACTTCAGTGAATACTAAAACTTTCACTAAATACTGCAACTTTTACTGAATACTAAAACCTTTACTAAATACTAAAACTCTTACTAAATACTAAAACTTTTACTGAATACTAAAACTTTTATTAAATATTAAAACTCTTACTAAATACTAAAACTTTTACTTAATCCTTAAACTTTTACAGAATACTAAAATCTTTACTAAGTACTAAAACTTTTACTGAATACTAAAACTTTTAGTAATACTAAAACTTTTACTAAATACTAAAACTCTTACTAAATACTAAAACGCTTACGTTAATTAAATCGCGTTTTTCTCGGAAAGGCTTTTCTCGACCAGGCCGGAATCACAACTGTAACTATAATTGTCCAATTTTCAATCTCAAAAAACCAAAATTTCCGCAATTGCCGTAGCTATTGTCATACGTAGCCGTTTTTTGGGTTGAAATTTAGTATTTTTTAAGCCCCATAACATTAATGAAAAATGTCGCTAAAATTACACTTCTTTTCTATCCCCGCCATTCGGTGATTTTTTTCTTTCGAAAACGCCTACAGACAACGAGAATCAAAAATTTATCGAGATTATAAAACATTTTTATTTTGCAGACCAACCATTATCAAGTTATCGGTCCGGCCGTTGGACCACATTTTTTACGTCAGTTTTTTATTTTCTTAAATCAAAATTTACACGAAACAAGTTCAATGTATGTTGAACAACGTACATTTTTCCCAAATCCCAAATAAATAATCTAGTAGACCAAAAAAAAAATCGGAAAAACGACCCTTTGTCAGGACGTCACAGTGATGTCCCCCCTTAGAAAACGAACTGAAATAAAGAAAAAAATAAGTACGACCCATGACCGCGAACAAGTGATTCGACAATAAAATCCAGCATCGGACGAAAACATTTCGAAATTCACTTCAAATTGGTCGTGCGTTGCCAAAAAAAAAACATACGAAATAAAACACCCGAATCAAAGACAAATTTGAAAATAAAGCAAAAAGAAATATAAATACATTCCGATGGCGGAAATTCAACGATCGCGAGAAACAAAGTGGGGAGAAAAAATCGCCATTGACTGCTGGTCGCGATTGGAGAACGTTGTTTTATTACGATCGATTAGTCTCAACGTAAATAAAGTGTATCGTATATCTATTGTGTAGGCCCGCGACGTACAGCTGAATGAATCGTGGGCTGTGTAGTAAAAAACGCGTCGTTTCGAGTTGTATAAATTCTACGTTTGTTGTGCATGGATAAATTCAAGAATGTGATGTCGAAATTGTAAAGAAAACAAAAAATGGCCTGGCGATCAAGGAGAAAGGGCGGTGGATTCGTTAGGAGGGGAATATTACGTGTGCTTCGATTGAAGGCTCCACCCACGTGTCCGGGGTTCTCAACGAACGTTAAAAAAAGTTTATACACGCAGACACACACGATATATACAAAAAGCCTTAAGGCCTTAGTGCCACTCTAGAGGCCGAAAAAATCGGCTTTTTGGGATTTTTTTTTTCAGAAAAACTACGAAATAAATCGAGTTTACAAAAAAGGTTGTTTATCATACATATCAGTGACTGTATACAATAATTTTTTTGAAGCGATTCATTTCAAAATCGCGGCTTTGCAACGTTTATCTCAAAATTGCATTTTTTAAGTTGGCCGGAAACATAACTCCGACAATTTTCAACCGATTCACTTGGAATGTCGAATCTATCTTGAAATTGTCTATGGGAGTACGTAGGATTTTTTTTATACTGCATAGTTCATTTGTTATTAACAATTATCTGACGATTTTTTAGGCAAATTTTTTGAAAAGTGAAAGATTTGCCTAAAAACTCGTCAGATAATTGTAACACAAAGGTACATATATTGAAAGCCTTTAAAAAAAAAATCACCGAAAAATACTGGAAAACAACAAAAACATGGCCGCCGACAGATGACGAAATTTTTTTTTGCGACCTTTGGCGGTGGACACTCTTCAGCTTGAACCGTCCATCCGAACTGTAAAAACCAAACGGGATATTGAAGTCAATAATAAATAGGAGTCGTTGACGATCGTCGATTTTTTTCATTATTTTTTTTAACAACTTGGCGACGAATTGTAACTCGAGCAGACAAAATCTATGAAAAAAAGTCGCCATTTTTACGTAGCTATTGAAAAATGAAGATCGATTTGAAAAAAGTGAGATCGTCAACGACCTTTACATGTTTCTGATCGTGTATCCTGTAAATTTGGAAACAATCCACCGAGTGGTTTTCGAGATATCATGTCCACCGACTTGAAAATAGTGTATCGAGGCAAACGCGTTTGAAGGTTGGAAGTATGTATAATTTTTAAACATATTCTCGAATATGTACCTATACTTTGACAAAATGCAAAAAAAAAAAAATTTCTTCGGGTCGTCATAGTGGTCTTCCGCCTAAACGTAATCTATTTTAATTGTCTTTATAATGACATGTTCTGTGGCAAACAAGTCACATTAGCGGTAAGTTATGCATCATCATTTATCGGCAAAAAATCACGTATTGCTCAATCGATAAAGGGGGGAGATACCTTTAGGAGAGGATTTTTTTTTAATGGATAAATTTCTTCACCATTTTTGAGAGTTAGATTATGTTTCATGACTACTGTTGGCTGATAGAAGGTATTTAAAAAAATATTAATCTTCCAATTTTTACCTTATCGTCTGAACATGACCGTAAATGCGTTTGAAAGTAAAAATGAAGTATTTTGATTCCCAATTTCTTCGGAAAATTCAATCTTTTTGTTTCAAAGCGTACCGCTTAATCGTTTTTCAACATTTCTCACTTTTTCTTGGTTCATATTCTACATATGAGTGTTAATGAATGAAAAATCTTCCTTAGTTTTTTATCAAATTAATCCTGCCGATGCTGCGTGTCACGCCGTCTGATAACATCCGCCGCAACCCAAAGATTACATTAGAACATTTTTAAAGATTAATAAATAAATAAATACCATGTGACAGCCAAAAGTAGTAACGAAACATACTGCGAGACTCAAAAATAGTAAAGACATCTTATCTTTAAAAAAAGTCATGAAAATAAGCAACTTTTTCCTCGCCTAAAGTTCCTAAAGGGCCTAAAGGTCCGGCCGCCTAAAGAACCAGAATTCTTCCTGCGTTGAATCCCATCGTTGGGCGGAAGATGGCCCAGCCTCATCTTTTCCAATGGGCAATGCATTGCATAAACCAATTCGTCGATTCCCACCAGAACCACTATCTCTTTTTTCACTAAAAAAATCGTCGATTTCTTGCAAGCACCCAAAAAATGTCCTATCTCCTCTTCTCCTCTCATTTTCATCCAAGCGCCCTCTTTAATTCTTTTCGATGTTGAAGAGAAACGATTAATTCGTCGATATACGTACGTCGAACGAAATTATTGGACTGCAAATGATGAGTACGCGGTTCAATTTAGTGACTCCCTTAATGTTCGCGGTCGACAAAAAGAAACGTTCTCTGCAATAAAATCACACACGCACGCACATACACACACACACGTACGCACGCACGAAACACACACCCACACACATGCACACACACACACACACGCACGCACGCACGCACGCATCCACTCCCACAGCACACACATACACACACACGCACGCACGCACGCACTCACACAGCACACACATACACACACACACACACACGCACACACACACACACACACACACACACACAGCAACACACGCACACACACACACACTTCACTGAATACTAAAACTTTTACTAAATACGAAAACTTTTACTGAATGCTAATACTTTTACTAAATACTCAAGCTCTCACTAAATACTAAAACTCTCACTAAATACTAAAACTCTTACTAAATACTAAAACTTTTACTAAATCCTTAAACTCTTACAGTATACTAAAATCTTTATTAAGCACTAAAACTTTTACTAAATACTAAAACTTTTACTGAATACTAAAACTTTTACTAAATACTAAAACTTTTACTAAATACTAAAACTTTTACTAAATACTAAAACGTTTACGTTAACTAAATCGCGTTTTTCTCGGAAAGGCTTTTCTCGACCAGGCCGGAATCATAACTCTAACTATAATTGTCCAATTTTCAATCTCAAAAAAACAAAATTTCCGCAATTGCCGTAGCTATTGTCATACGTAGCCGTTTTTTGTTAACATTTTTAAATGGTAGTTATGCGTTTTTTGTTAACAAGTTAACGTTAACATAAGTAAACAATTTCGCCAAAACTACACTTTTTTCTATGTCCACCATTTGGCGATTTTTTCTTTCAAAAATGCCTACAGACAACGAGCATCAAATTTATCGAGATTAAAAAAACATTTTTATTTTGCAGACCAACCATTGTCAAGTTATCGGTCCGGCGGCTGGACCACACACACACACACACACACACACACACACACACACACACACACACACACACACACACACACACACACACACACACACGCGCACGCACGCACGCACGCACGCACGCACGCACACACGCAGTACACGTGAATAGACTTTTGAGTTCCGTGCTACGAGCTCATAAAGAGAGCAATGTTTTTTTTTCTCCCACGGAGAGCAATAACGCTCATTTGATCCTGCGATCGGTATGGATAGACGATATGCCGACGCGTGATTCTCGCCCGGTGGCCGTAGCAGCAAAACAAAATTAGAAATGGGAAGACACGTTCTCATTTTGCTTCTCTCTCTCTCTCTCTCTCTCTCTCTCTCTCTCTCTCTCTCTCTCTCTCTCTCTCTCTTTCTCTTTCTATCTTGGGGATGTGTGATATCTCGTGAGAACAGCAGAAGAGTGCGTAAAACACGAGAGTCTTATGGAGCATGAACGATGCGCGACAGCTGACTGAGAATTCACGTTGCCATACATACCGCCGATATATATATATATATATATATATATATATATATATATATATATATATATATATATATATATCGTAAAGTAAATGATGATTTTTGGAAAAAAGTAACCCTTTTTTTCTTTCTCGGTTACTCAGCTCGAGCGAATTTTTCTTCGCTCGTGTCGCACGCGATCGCCTCCACAAAATTTCGCGAGTAAATCGAGATAAAGCGCGCGATTAATTATTGCTCTTTGGCAAGGCGTTCGGTTAGCGCAGTACGATCAGAAAAACCCGCGGAAGAATTCGTAATAACCGAAAGATGGAGAAGAAAAAGAATATGAGAAACTGAAGAGTTATACGCGGATACGAAAATATAAATATATATATATATATGTGTGTGCAACGTTTTGAAAAGCAAGCCTCAGGCGTTATTAGACTGGTTGATTTTTTGTTTTTATTTGTTTTTAATTCGTTCATTTTGCACGGTCGATTCGGGACTTTGGATATTCGAAGAATTGGAATTCCGTGCTGTTTTTTTTTTTCAAATAATAGTATTTCGTAATTCATCAGTTGTTCTTGTTTGTTTCTTTTTTAATTTGAGTATATTTATCGGTTGTTTTTCTGATGGTTTTGTTTCTAGTAGTGTTTGGTAATTTATTATTTGTTCGTATATTTTGAGTAATGGATTCCAATCATTCGAAAAAATACGGATAAATGGCAACATAAACGGAAGCAGTACTCAAAAAAATTCAATTAATAGGCTTTCGTGATTAATCGATATAAAAATCAATTAACAGGCTTTTGTGATTAATCGATATAAAAAAAATTCACGTGTAAACGTGAATTTTTTTTTTAATGGTGTTTGGATATTTTTTATTTGGTCGTGTTCCTTTGAATAATTGTTTTTCATCACCGCAAAAAACCAACAAGTGATAAATGACCAAATATTGTAATATAAAAAAAAATCATAATTGAAATAGTAGTATTTCGCATTTTACTACTTTACGTGTGAATTTTCCTTTTAAATCATCGTATCTGCTAATTTATCATTCACTCGTGTTTTAAAAATAATAAACTTCCATAATTTAAGAAAGCTACGAACGAATAATCGATTACCAAATATTGTAAGTAAGAAAAAAATAACTTAAATAATAGTATTTCGTATTATGTTAGTTGCACGTGTTAGTTTTCTTTTTTTAATAATAAAATTTGTCATTATTTGTTCGTGTTTCTTTAAAGAATCGACTTTAAGCCAAAATCCGATGGAAACTGTTCGTACGACGTGGGCATTTGTCGAAATTGTGGAATCACTTTGAACCAGTGCAAGTACCCCGAAATTGTTCGGGAAGGGATTGAAAATGTGAGGGGTTAAAAATGTGGGCAAAAATGTGAGTGGGAATGTGGGGGGAAAAAAGTAGATCGCTGGGTAAATGAAATATGCGGTGTGAACGGATTGAGAGAAAAATAAGGCGGTGAGAAGAGTCATATATATATATATATATATATATATATATATATATATATATATATATATATATATATATATATATATATATATATATATATATATATATATATATATATATATATATATATATATATATATATATACAGGGTGGCCAAAAGAGTGACGTACAAATGAACTTCTGATTACCTCGTATCAATTCCTCTCCGAATCAACCCCCTGTTCTACGATCTTTTTGACTTTTCAAGGAAAGAGAAATTTTTAATATTTTCTTCTCAGGAGTTGTTTTAAGGGGTTAGGCCACAGTAGCGGGTATAAAATCATGTGCTAATTTAACAATTTTTTTTCGTATGAAAAAGTGACTCACTCATAAAATTAATTACACATCTATTTAGTATGAATATCAAGTTGTTAGAACTTTTTTTCTTTCGACTTACAAACTGACCGACTACTCGAAACTTCTCGAGACAGCTTTTTTTCCAATTGGCGTGACAAATAACTCCAACAATTTTCACTCGGTTTACTTCAAATTTAAAAGTTATGTTCCTAATTGCATTTCGCAGAGAAGTACGTACGGAATTTCTGATTAATCTAAAACTTTTCATTTTATGAGCAGTTCATGAGCAGTTAAAACGAAATTTTTTACTGAAAATTCATTTCTCACGTTCAAATACCTGCAACTTTTGAAGAAAACAATATTTTTTAATTCCGTACGTAATTCTCTAGGTATTCTAATGTAGATAGACGAGAATTTTTGTGTTTTGATCTAGGTAAAAAATTGTGGATGCTAAATGTCACGTCGCGGAGCGCCTAAAAAAAGATAACAAAAGAAAATATTAGTAGTCGGCCATTTTGTACATCGAAAAAAAAAATATATATTTCCTAACAGCTTGATATTCATACTAAATAGATGTGTAATTAATTTTATGAGTAAATCACGTTTTCATACTATAAAAAATTGTTAAATTTGCACATGATTTTATAACCCTTACTGTAGTCTAACCCCTTAAGCGATGAGGAGTAATTTCACCTAGTACAGTACTACCTCCCTAAGAGAGCCCTCGCTAAGAGAGAATTTCCCCGCCGTTCCGCTTGAGCGCATTTTATGGCTTCCCCCACCTAGCTCGAGCTGTCCAGTGTACCCGAGGCCTCCCGAGTTTGTCGCGGACAACTCCATAAGAGATCGCGAGCGATTTCAGAAAATCGCACGTCGCACGATTGTCAAATGGATAATATTCCTTTGTATAATAATATATACGTTTAAGCCGTAAAGTCGGAGAAAAAAACATGCACCATAATTAAATTTCAAGTAGTAATTTAATGCAAGTAAAATATATTTTCGATTCAGCCATCCCGTTTTATCTAAAAATGAAATATTTATACATTGTATATTTCAACTTGAAGTATATACACAAGATAAATTGTTAGTTACATTTTTTTTGTACACTGTACAGTAGAACCTCAATTATCCGAACGATGACTTAGTTTATCCGAACTCTCAATTATCCGAACGTTGGCGCGAAAGATACATTGTTGTTCGCTGCCACCGCCGTGAGCAACAATGAGGAACCCAACGCAATCTCTCCTTCCCAAACGGCTGCGAGACTTAGCCGCTCAAAAACGCGTTACAGCCGTTCGTCAATTAAAAATGGACGATTTTATTTTTTAAAAATATAAAAAAAGCATTCAACTTTTTTCAGGTATTTCAAATACATTATATATATATATATATATATATATATATATATATATATATATTTCAACGTTAACATATATGTCAAATTATAATATATATGTATGTACTGTTTTTATATAAAAAGGTGTTGTTTATGATCTCGTCCCAAAAAACCCACGTTTCGATTATCCGAACTTTTGATTATCCGAACTAGTCTCGGTCCCAATTGGTTCGGATAATCGAGGTTCTACTGTATATGTTCGAGTTTCGATAACGAATATACTACGTATATTTTTGCGAACAATAAGATAATTCAACAATTATTGAAAGTTTTACAAATGTTTCCTTCATATGTGTTATAATATTGCAACAACAAAATATACCAAACAGCAGAATAAAAAAAACGCGAAGAAAAAGAAAGATTTACACATCAATATTCAATGAGATATACTTACGCATGAAACGACGAAACGCCAGTACACTTTCCGCAACTTGTTTACAGTTTTCTCAACACTTTCGTTCGCGCTCTCTCATAGAGGTCGAGTGGAGAAACACATACACGCTACCACATGCGCGATTTTCGAGCGCGCTAACCTAGCGGTGGGGGAAGGCTTCGGCGACGAATTTCTCGAGAATTACTTCCCCTAACCGCCCTAGACCGCTCTCTTAGGGAGGTAGTACTGTATAAGTATTTTTCTATAACCTGAGCTGACCTGATGACCTCTGACTGATCCTCTTGAACCTATTTTTCAAACTCTTGATAAAAATCTAAGGCATCGGTGTTGGTGTTTAGTTGGTCATTCGTTTATTGCTTAACAGTGCGGTTCATAACGATAAAAAAAAAGTAAAACAAAATCGCGAGGGGAATACATATACCAGGTGTGTAAGTATGAAACCGGAATTTTTGTACAGAAAAAACACGTTTATTATAATGATATGATACAAAGTATCATATCATTATCGTAGGTACATCCGCCAGTTGTTGTTGTGTTTGAGCGTCGTCTTCGTCCAACAAGGCTTGCAGGTCAGCGTCTTCAAACTTTTTCGGTGGTCTTCCACGTTCTTCGTTCCTCACGTCAAAATTGCCACTTTTGAAACCCTATTGGACCACTCGAAACACTGTGTTTTACCGAGAGCATGCTCACCAAACGCCTCCACAAGCATTCGATGCGATTCGGCTGCGGTTTTCTTCAGATGAAAACAGAAAAGTAGTGCTGTCGGCAAATCGTAATTTGTTGGCACAAAACTCGACATGTTTATCTCTAATAAACTAATGCTACTGAATGAAACTCGTGTTATTGTGAGTTGGAAATCTTTGTCGGATATCAATACAATAACAAGACACCGCTGACGTGATGTGTCGGTAACTGCATCGACATCTAGCGCCACCTATGGGCAAATTCCGGTTTCATACTTACACACCTGGTACACAAAAGAGAAAAATAAAATGCGTTTTCTTTTTCGAAAAGTAAAAAAGCTCGTAGAACATACATGGGGCTCATTCGGAAAGGTATACAAGGCATCTAGATTTTCTTTCTGGACGTATATTTCTGGCCACCGTGTATGTATGTGTGTGTGTATATATATATATATATATATATATTTAAAATAAAGACTTCGGATAGTGAAAAAAGAAGTAAAAAATGACGAAAAAAATCGTTGCATTGCACACACATATATATATATGATACTTTGTATCATATCATTACAATAAACGTGTTTTTTCTGTACAAAAATTCCGGTTTCATACTTACACACCTGGTACATGTATGGTTTACTATGTGACGGTAATGAAAACGAAGAAAATGCAAATTTAAGAAAATGGCACACATTTACAAAAAAAATCAACTTTTCACGCAACATTTCTGTAACGTATGTATTTAAAAACTAGTTTTTTTTCCAATTTTTCTAAAACAATTCTCGTCAAGTAGAAGATACCAATATTATCAATATTTCTACCCAGTTTGAACTCAATCGGCTTAATAGTTTTTGATCAATCGTGCACGCCAATTTCGATAATGCAGTTTTGAGAAAAACGCGTTTGAAGTTCACGCCTGTTCCGAATCCGAGCGGTGAGGTACAGCGTTGACGGACTGTGACGTTTGAAGTTTTTCGAAGTTCGCTTTGAAACTTAAGGAAAATATTTTACATATATAGTTCTATCGTTTAAATAAAAAAAAAGAAATCGATTTTTTGATCGAAATGTATATCCCGCCTGAACTATATTATGATTGCGATGTCAATAAACTATAACCAATTTTACTATCCCTTCTTTTACCATGAGCGTTCGTTTTAAATACCATATACTTTTTTCTCAGTGTACCCTCGGAAAATTCGGTATATTGTAGCTTAAGGGGAGTTTCTACTATGTTGGGCCAACAAATGCTCGATATTTGACCAATTTTTGATGCGACAAATCTTTAATATGGAATGTTCAAATTTGGTATGTTTAATAAGCGGTTTTTATTGAACATCATAATATTTGTAAAAGTTTGACAAAACATGGTACTGGGAGTGGGAGGGACGTATGTCAGTGTACCGGCGATGAATCACATTTTTGTGACCCATAAACGTCACTGTTACGAATGGATAATCCTGCAATCGTCGATAGGTCAGATCATGGCCTACTATATGCTGGAATTTCAGTTCATCAAAAGTCCCACGCGTTTCGACGTAAAAATCATCTGCTTTTGGGTTTTTGCATGCCATTTCTTCAAATGATAACTTTTTGTACCTGATTAAAAAAACAAATAATCTTGCTTATTTATTCCATCTAGAAAAGTCTTCTTTGCAACCTCAAATGTTAAGGGACAACACCACTGTGACCCCCTTTTTTTTTGCCATTTTTCAAGATTTTTTTTTGTGGGAAAGAAAGAGATATTCGAACAAAGTGTTTTTTTTGTTCGTTGTTTATTGAAGATACATAAAAAAATTTTTTCAAATTTTTCACGCCCCATGGTGACGCTGGGGAAGCTCCCGCGTCAGGTACTGTTGCCTCTGCAGTGGTTCGCGACACGCAGCAGAACTCTCTTCAAAGTCGATCTGAAAAAAAATACCGAGTGTTTTCGTTAATAATATGATATTTTGAAGAGAAGTACACAGGGATTTGAAAAAATATTGATTTTTAAAAAATAGGCACGCTTTTGAAATTAAAGGACGATTTTCGAGCAAAATTTCTCGTCGAAACTAGGCTATAACTTTTTTTATTATTGAGATATCGAAAAAATCCTATGTATTTCTTTAGATAATCTAGTTTTATTGATGCAGTCCAAATTTGAAGTCGATCGGATAAAAATTGCTCGAGTTCTGCTGCGTGCCGCACTCAAAAAAGTGGTTTTGAGAAAAACGCGTTCAAAGTTTTAGGTTTGTTAATTTATGCGATAAATTGGAAAAAAAATGTTCACCTTTAATCAGCGATGCCGGCACCATATAGCTGGCCTTCAAGAAGCAAATCATTGTCCCTAGCATCTTTTCTCGAACTTGTAGAGGCTCTTCTTGCCTCTTTTGCAGCATCTGTGAGCGAGCGCTCCGCCAGCTCGATCCGCGCTGCGTCGGTTTCAACGCAAAAATTGAAACAATTTGGGCCGATAGTTATTCCCAACGTCTCCAAAACCTTCATGAGGCTTCTCAGGCCATCATTGAATAATAATACCGCGATATCAGCTGCAATATCGACGATTGACGATTGACGACTTGAACATTTTTCAATTATCGCCACCTATGGCTTTTTTTCGAAACTATATTTATAACAATAGCCGGTTTTTGTGAAGGGAGACAAAAGAATACCTGGGAAAGACCCGCAGGACCTGGGAAAGGCCCGGTATACCTGCCGACCCTGAGGCGCGCAGCTGCGCGGGACCCCGAGCGTCACGGAGCGCTGCACCGCTCCACAAAATATTCAATATCTCCGAAAATAATTATCTTTTCGACCTGGGTCCAACGGCATCTTAATCTTAAATATATTTTAGATTTTTCTAGATGGTTTTCAAAAAATCGATTTTTTGAAGCCGTCACAGTGGTGTTGTCCCTTAAGGAAACTTTATGAAAAAAGATCTTATACAGAATTTTCATACAAACCAATTCGAACATCTGACTTTGATACCCTGCACGGAAAAAAAGAAACAGCGAAAATCACAGTATAAATCGCATAAGAAACAGGGTGCCATATTAAATTTTACAGTAAAACAGGGTAATGTAAATCCTGTCCTCCAAAAATGACGAATTTTCCTGTACACACTGAGATTTTTACAGTTACACTGGCTTATTTACGGTTCGGTATTGTGAATACATCAGTATTTTCGGTATAAATATTCAACTGTAAAATTTACATGAGATCACTGATTTTTATACTGCACGCAAACTGCAAGGGTTACAGTGTACACTGTATTGAGTACAGAGTGATTTATTAAATTTCACAGTGTGGCTCGGTAGTTTTACTCTTCTGTCGACAGTTCGTGATATAATCTATGCACTCTGAGATTTTTACAGTTACACTGGTTTATTTGCAGTTTGATATTGTGAATAAATCAGTGATTTCAGTAAATATATTCAACTGTAAAATTTAAATGCGATCACTGATTTTTATACTGTACGCAAATGAGGCACGAGGTGAGGCACGAGGCCAGGACACAAAGGATTGCCAGTAAGTAGTGCGTGGTCGATAGGATGCGAACGTTGAAATTTGTACGACATAATTCAAGAAATTATAAAAAAGAGAGAATTATTTACAAAAAGGTACGTTCTTGTGTATGTGACCGATTTTTTTATATTTGCTATACATTTTTTTCAAACTTCTTTTACGGATAAACTTTTTTTTGTGTGTCTACATAAATTCTGTCGATATAACTGGCGCATTCATTGTACATAAGGGCGGGGTAAAGTATTTAATTTTTTTTTTTATTTTTTTTAAATTTTTTAAATGAATGCATAATATATCAAGAATATTGTGTTAAAATTTCAAGTCGATCGGAGTAAAATTCACGAAGTTATGAGTATTTGAGCGTCTATTGCTCCATGCCGTTCTCTTCTCTTCTGCGTTTTTCAAACCGTTTTTCTGAGACTTGTCATATTTGAAGTCCGTGTGCACGATAAGTCAAAATCTACTGGACCAATCGCTTTGAAATTTTGCACAGTACTTCTTCACATAATTCACCAGGTATTGTCGAGAGCTTTTTTGCTTTTTTAAATAATTACTAATTTTTGAACAACAAATTAGCCGATTTTTTTTAGCAAAAATCGGGTTTTTGGCTTCCAAGTGCTACGAAAAATCGAAAAAAAAAAAATCCTCCCGTCATTACCTCGAGAAACATCTCCTTTAACAAATGCATTTTGATTTTTTTGTTTCAAATGATTCTGTTGCGAGTTATGGTGCACACCGCAAACCAACTTTTTTTTCGAGGCGTCTCCGGGGTTTAATTTTCACTCGCTCAATTTTGAATATTTTGCAATGCAAATTTAGGAGAATGTTGTTCAAATGTTACTTTATTATATGTAAATTTTTCAATAAACGAACACTATTCGTTACGCCAAAAAAAAATCTTAAAAACATGCCTTTTTTTCGCCGAATTAACTTTACCCCGCCGATAATACAGATTAACCAACTGTCAAATTACAAGTTTTCGTAAATTTATATTACAGTATTGAACTGTCAAAATTTACTTTTGACTACACTGTATTTTCGACTGTGTGTTCCAGTAAAAGATACAGTAGAGCGGTTCGAGTCCAAAGAGGACAGTACAGAAACCGTAATAATTTACTTTGAGCACACTGTATTTTGAGCACTGTCTTTCAGTAAATATCGCTGTGCAATCGCCTGAGTCCAATGCGAACTGTGTAGCCCCTGTATTTTGTACTGTTTCTTTTTTTCCGTGTGCGGTGTAAAAAAATGTACTACGCATATCGTGCCAATTACTTCAAAAAGTTGCTTAGTTATTGTCGATTCGTATTATGTGTAGAAATGGCATGCGAAAAACTAAAAGCAGATGATTTTTTTCTAAAAATGACACAGCCCAAAATCTCGAAAATCATGGGACTTTTACTAAACTGAAATTCCAGTATATAGTAGGGGATGATTTGACCTATCGACAATTGCAGGATTATCCATTCATAACAGGACACCCTGTAAACATACATACATACGCACATATATATAAATATATATATATACATACATACATACATACATACATACATACATACATACATACATACATACATACATACATACATACATACATACATACATACATACATACATACATACATATATATATATATATATATATATATATATATATATATACACACACACACACACACACGCACATATACACGTGGGGGTGACGGGTTGACGTATAGGAACAGGCCTCGTATCGCTTAGGCGACTATTAGCGGCGCTTCTTCGGATTCCACACGTGCTCGCTATGCATCCCTCTGGAACATTTCCAGTATAAATTGACTCCATCATCCTCGCGGCCCCGGAAGATTTCCCTCAATGTTTCGACCTTTTTTCCTCCTTCTCTCTCTCTCTCTCTCTCTCTCTCTCTCTCTCTCTCTCTCTCTTCCCTCTATTCCCTCTTTCGCTTTGAAGCACCCGTGTGTTAATGACTCAATGTGCGCGTTCGCGTGTGCAGGCCTGCGAAAAGCGCGATGAAAAAAGGCTCGTAAAAAGGGCATCTGAAACCTCGTAACGAAATACTCCGACAATTAAATTATTTCCCTTCTTCGAATTCTCACCCCATCGGGGAAAATGCGACGAAAGTTGCACTAAAAGAGGAAAAATGAAAAAAAAAAAAAAAACTGTAATATATTGATTTCCAGAGTTCCGAGAGGAGCGATTTTGCTGATCGATCGTCACACGATCGGTAAAAGATCGAACTTGTGTCTGGGCAATGGTTCGGGAGAGTTGTTCGAGAGGGATGAAAAATCGTGGATATTTATCATTTTTATCGCGTATATATCATATTTATATGAATTAGGACGTTGAAAAAGTTCTCGCTGTTTTCCAACGGATGGCGTTACCAGAACTGCGTGTGTGCAGATTAAGGGGCTATACCAGCGTGAACGCTGAAAATTTCGGTGATTTTTGGGAATTTTTTGGAAGAAAAGTACTCAATTAAATGTTTCGAAAAATTAAGAGTATATTTGGCGATGTTTGACCTACATTACATAATTTTTTGATAGAAAAATATTGAGACCCAAGCGACTTATGCGCTGCCTTCGGAGGCGCCAAAAAAAAAGTTCCTCCACTGCTGACATGATTCCGGCCGATTGAGTAGCTGAAACCGAAAAAGGAAAAAATGTCTTTAAACTGGAAGGCATTTCCTGTACAATGACGTAGGATTTTCGAAAAATATCAAAATCTAACAAAATGGCGTAGTTATGAAAAAAATCTATTTTCTTGCCTATAAAATAGTCGTTTTTTTTCAATGCCAAATCGTCAATTTTCATCCAATCAAAAATATTCTATATCATTGCGGAGTAAATATATTCAACAGTACTCAGTTCAAATTTCAAGTCAATCGGATAATTGCTCTTTGAGTTGCAATGTCAGCAAATTTGAAAAATCTAATTTCGAGAAAAACGCGTTTTAAGATTTAACTATCGATTTTTGCAAGATAAAATGATATTGATATAAATGATATTCTTGAAAGTATAAACTGTCGAAAAAGGCAAAACAAAAATCGATATTTTAAAAGTGTAAGACTGGTATAGTCCCTTAAATCTTGTAATAATAGCCCCTTAAGTCTTGTAATTGAAATACATTGCTCATTACATTCGAGTTTGTAATGTAAAGAATGTACATTGCTCATTACATTACATTTTGTAATGTAAAATATTTTCATTGCCCATTACAATGTAATGGGTAATGGAATTTTTTTACATTACAAAGTCCAATGTCATGAGTAATGGAAATATTTTACATGACAAAATGTAATCTAAGGAGCGATGGAATTTTTTTACATTACAAAATATAAAGTAATGATGAATGGAATTTTTTCACATTACTAATGCAATGCAATGTAAAAAATCTCCATTACTCATTACAATGTAATGAGGATTATTATTCGTTTCCCATCAGGGGCAGCGGTTTTTGCGCTGGGCCGATCTGACCCGATGGGAAACCAATAATATTCCATTTTGCCTTGTAATGACTAATGGAGATTTTTTTACATTACATTAGCAATGTGAACAAATTCCATTGCTCACTACCTTATATTTTATACTGAAAAAAAATCCATTACCCATTACATTGGACTTTGTAATGTACAAAATGTCCATTGCCCATTACAATGTAATGTGTAATGAATTTACTTGTCATTACACATTACATTGCATTTTGTAATGAAAGTGCTTCACATCGCAAAATGTAATGTAATGAGTAATAGATATTTTCTACATTACAAAATCCAATGTAATGAATAACGGAAATTGTTTACATTATAAAATATAATGTAATTTTTTAACATTACTGAATGTAATGCCAATGGGAAGTGAAATATATTTTCAGTACCCGTTAAAAAAGTAATGAATAACGCATTACTTTTTCACTACAAAATTCGCAACCCTGGTCAATAGCTCGCCAGTGTGACCGCGTCCTTATGCCAAAATGTTATTGAAAATTTCGTCAAAAGAGTAAACGTTTGCAAACAGGGGCGAGACAGCCATTTATCGGATATAGTGCTCCACACATAACCTCCATGTTTGTAGCTTATACTAGAATAAAAATAGTCGTACTTTTTGAATAAATGTTACTTTTTATGAATAAATAAAAATGTTAGGTCATTTTGAGATCCTATATATATATATATATATATATATATATATATATATATATATACACCTGGATGCCATTTATCCCTGGCCATAGTTCGAGGTGTTTCACACGCAACAGAGACTTCTCTGTTCTCCGCACGGTTGACTTCTGGCCATAAAATCGGACATAAATAACTCCACTGGCCGAATAACAGAGAAAAGCACGTTTGGCTTACGTCGAGTGGTACTATATATAAAAAGGAGGGTGAAGAGTTACTTCGCTGGACCAGAGAAGAGATCTTGCACACATATATATATATATATATATATATATATATATATATATATATATATATATATATATATATATATATCAATATGTATATTATAAAATAACTGTGGCGGCGAGTTAACGGCAGGAAGTTATTTGTTTGCTCACGAAGTTTTGCTGCCACTTGTGCCACGGATGTCATAACGATATAACTTCGTCTCGCCTCGAGAAGCACATACACGCGAACACACACACATACATGTATGTGGGTTTGTAACTATTAGGGTGGTTAAAAAAAATCGATTTTTTTTTCTCAACGGAAAATTGAAGTATGTTAACGGCGGGGTAAAGTTAATTCGGCGAAAAAGGCATGTTTTTAAGATTTTTTTTTTTGGCGTAACGAATAGTGTTCGTTTATTGAAAAATTTACATATAATAAAGTAACATTTGAACAACATTCTCTTAAATTTGCATTGCAAAATATTCAAAATTGAGCGAGTGAAAATTAAACCCCGGAAGCGCCTCGAAAAAAGTTGGTTTGCGGTGTGCACCATAACTCGCAACAGAATCATTTGAAATAAAAAAATCAAAATGCATTTGTTAAAGGAGATGTTTCTCGAGGTAATGACGGGAGGATTTTTTTCTTTCGATTTTTCGATTTTTCGTAGCACTTGGGAGCCAAAAACCCGATTTTCGCTAAAAAATCGGCTAATTTGTTGTTGAAAAATTAGTAATTATTAAAAAAAACAAAAAAGCTCTCGACAATACCTGGTGAATTATGTGAAGAAGTACTGTGCAAAATTTCAAAGCGATTGGTCCAGTAGATTTTGAGTTATCGTGCACACGGACTTCAAATATGACAAGTCTCAGAAAAACGGTTTGAAAAACGCAGAAGAGAAGAGAACGGCATGGAGCAATAGACGCTCAAATACTCATAACTTCGTCAATTTTACTCCGATCGACTTGAAATTTTAACACAATATTCTTGATATATTATGCATTTATTTAGAAAATTTAAAAAAAAATGAAAAAAAAAATTTAAATACTTTACTCCGCCCTTAAGAAAAAGAAAATTTTGGAAAATTTGAGGGCTCTAAACAATTTTTTAGTTAGTGCTCAAACGCCTTTTTCACGTATTTTTTTTCATGATTATCGGAGTATTAATTTTTTTTTATCTCGATGCAGAAATTGTTAGCGCGTGATACAATGTGAGTCTTGATCTAATTTTTTCTGTAACAATACACAGTTTTTATTTCATTATTTTTTTTACCATAAACAATTTGTATTTGCAGATTAAGAATCAATATATGTAATTCGGTTGTGAAAATGATATCAACCACTTGATGAATAAGAACACGGTGTTTATATCACTGAACGTCTAACAAGTATGTTTTTCGGAGTAATATGTTGTTTTGGAGTAAGAAAACAAAGTCATACGGATTCGAGAGTTACAAATCGCGGCGCTATTGACGCTACTGCACCTTTGTTTTTCTGACTGTCCGTGAGATAATTTCACGATTCATTTGACTGTTTCCAGTAGTTGCTGTATTAAGGTACGTCACAGAACACGTAAAAATAAAAATGTAAAAAAGTTCATTCGAACGATTTGAGCTCCCGTGCAGTTTTTTGGACTTGAATCCTTCACATTGGGACTTTAATCAGGATTATGATACGTGCTTGATTACTTTTAAAAAGGTGCAAGTTGTGAATGACATAGCTGAGCGAGCCGTTTCATTGATGAAAGATTTCAACGGTTCGATTACGGAAAACGAAGACCAAAAACAATATCTGTTGCAAGTTGTGAGCGAGCACAGAAAAACCCATCCTTTTTGCGAGAAAGGAAATTATTATTCTGCTCGATCTTCGGTGTAATTACATAAGTTTTTCAACAATCGCACACTGTGATCCAGAATACAATTTTTTTTTTAAGTCGTTCGGAATTATTATTTTTATTAAAACTACTCGAAATGAAAACGACCTGTTTATGTTAAATTAGGGAATGTTACAGAGCATAAAAAGTTTTGAGAAAATTATACTATTATTATACTATCTAACTATAAATTATACTATAAATTATAAATTATACTAAAATTATACTATCGTTTGAGCACTACCTAAAAAAATGTTTAGACCTATTAAATTTTGTATGAATTACTTTTTCATAACGTAGTAACATTTTCCGTTGAGTACCAGGAAAAAAAATAATTTTTTTTTTGAACCACCCCAATAACTATATATATATATATATATATATATATATATATATATATATATATATATATATATATATATATATATATATATATTAGACTGATTCAAAAATTTCCTTCTGGATTCTCGTGCTATTGTTGGGCACTGATAAAACAAAATTTCTCTAAAAAGATGGGCGCGGTCACTCAATTTTTAGAGGTGGCTATCTCGACTTTTTTGTATTTGAATTTTTTTTAACGAACGTATTGCATTTAAACATAGTCATGGCTTCGGATTACGGATAAAAATCGGAAAAGTTTTGAGTTTGTTCTTTTACAAACATAACAGAGAAAAACTGACCATACGTCGAAGTGCACACGAAACGACGAAAGAAATTTTCGAACAATGGAAATGTGCTGAAATTCCAACGCGTCGATTGAATAACGCAATCTTGAAATCAATAAAACTCCATCTAGTCTGGAAACAACTTTTAAAAAATCGAGTTAAAAAGAATTTGCCGTCACAAATATCGAAGGAGCGTAAATTTAAGAGAGATTTGGACAAACTGTTCAACGTTGCACATTTTCTTTCTGCCCAAAATGTTAACGAACTTGAGAATGGCTGGGAAGAAATGTAAATGAGTTTGAAGATAATATAAGAGTAGCATTTTGAAAATGTAAATATACGATTTATGAATAAAAGCTTATAATTTAATTTTTCGTAAAAAGTGCAAAATGTTAATGCGTATAAATAAATCTACATGAATAACGAGAGTAGTATAGACGCCATTATTGATCTACCTGGATTTGAATTGTGAATATTGCACCCTTTTCAAATTGTTAGAGTTTATTTTTGTTATGAAAAAGCTGCTGGATGTGATTTTTATCCGTAATCCGAAGCCATGACTATGCTTAAATGCAATACGTTCGTTAAAAAAAATTCAAATACAAAAAAGTCGAGATAGCCACCTCTAAAAATTGAGTAACCGCGCCCATCTTTTTAGAGAAATTTTGTTTTGTCAGTGCCCAACAATAGCACGAGAATCCAGAAGGAAATTTTTTTTTTGAATCAGTCTAATATATATATATATATATATATATAGGGCATTCCATGCCGATTCGACCTGGGTCTGACGCGTCACCTCTCCGATTTGACCCGCGATTTTTCATGTTATTGTACTATCTCTGAAAGGCACTCGAGAATTTTTTTTTTGGAACGATTTGACTTCACAATATTTTTTATAAACAAAAAATTAACGCCCAAATTTTAAAATCTGAAAAAAATCACGAAAATCCTGTATCACATATCAAACACTATGAGCGTTTTGAAAAAGTGAGCGCGCGTTTCATTTGGCCTACAATGCGCTTTTTAGCAAAATTTTTTTTTTTTTTTTTTATTAAAAAAAATCGAATCAATAGCCCACCCAGTCGTTAAAGAGGAAAAAAATTACATGCCATTATGTAGAATTGACCAGATTTTTTTCACATTTTTTTCAGAATTTTTGTCCAAGATTTTTTTTTCATCATTTTTAGTCAAATTGCCGACAAAACATTGAGAGAATGAGAGAATTGAGAGAAAACATTCTTAATTAAACATTCTTAATCCATTCGATTTTTTTTCTGAATTTTTTAGCGATTCATTTCTTTCATAGAAACGATTGTTATTTTTTCAACTTTAAGCAAACAAGAAATTCACTAAAAATTCTGAAAAAATTCGAATGGATTAAAAATGTTTAATTAAGAATGATTTCTCTCTTGACATTGTAGCCCAAGTCCTATGATACTTGAGTTGGGTTGGCCACTTGGCCACTTGAATTGTCGGCAATTTGACTAAAAACGATGAAAAAAAATCTTGGACAAACATTTTGAAAAAAATCTAACAAAAAATGTGAAAAAATTCTGGTCAATTCTACATAATGTCATGTAATTTTTTTTCCTCTTTAACGACTGGATGGGCTATTGATGCTATATTTTTTAATTAAAAAAAAAAATTGTTTTGCGAAAAAAGCGCATTGTAGGCCAAACGAAACACGCGTCCACTTTTTCTCAACGCTCATAGTGTTTGATATGTGACACAGGATTTTTATGTTTTTTTTTCAGATTTTTAAATTTGGGCGTTCATTTTTTGTTTATAAAAAATATTGTGAAGTCAAATCGATCCAAAAAAATCTGAAAAAATTCTCGAGTGCCTTTCAAAGATAGTACAATGAAATAAAAAATCGCGGGTCAAATTGGAGAGGTGACGGGTCAGACCTAGGTCGAATCGACATGGAATGCCCCATATATATATATATATATGGGTGTGTAAATTTGTACATAAATTTCCAATACCGACTTTTTTTTAATAGTCACTCTCGCGCTCTCCTAGATTTAAAGATCACTCATATATTTTGGAAACACTATAGACCTTTTGTACACTCGAACCATCGAGTGTTTTTAAACATTGGGATACACGAACGATTTCTCTTTTGGACGGAAGATTGGTGAAAAAAAACGGGACGAAGCTTAGAGCGAGTTGACTGATGCTTTGTGGATCACTCGATTGATCGATCTTGTCGCAGTTTAGTGAAGGACGACGCGTGCTCTGGACGAATCAAATCTCTTGGGGGCAACCAATTTGGACTGAAGAAAAGTGTATTTTAATTTGCTGCGTTATTTTAGGCTTCAGCGGCTTCTGATGTGAAAAATGAGGATTCTTTTTGTTTTAAGGTGGGAAATACTTAAGGGGGGAAATGTGCTGATAAAAGGTGTTGATTTTATGATTTTTTTTTCAAAGGAACGATTTCTTCGCTATTTTTGAAACTCAGGGTATGTTTTATTACTACTTTTGGCTGTTACGAAGAATTTTTTATTTTTATTAATCTTTGAAAATAATGGAGGTAAATGTTCGTCACCGTATTATCTAAAACATGACCCTAAATATTGGTTAGAATGAAAAAAAGTATTTTTTTATTGCAAAATGTAGTCACTTTTTTTTCGTAAAATTTAATCTTTCTGTTTCAAAGCGTACCGTTTCATCGTTTTTCAACATTCCTCACTTTTTCTTGGTTCATATTCTGCGTACGAGCATCAATGAGAGATAAATCTTCCTGGTTTTTTTCGCAAATTAATCCCGCCGACGCTACGTGTCACGCCGTCCGACAACATCCGCAGCAACCCGTTTGGAAGACCGTGCCATACCTTCGCCATTTTTAATGTTCCGCGAAAAAGGTAACCAAACAAACTCGAAATTCAGATCACGATGAAAAATTGTGAAAAATTATTATTCTTCATCGTAGTCATAAATTCAATTTGAAAGGCGAGGAATAAATGTATCCGATGTTCGCGGCATTTCCGGTTATTCGCTGGTTGCGTCCATTCGCGTCCTTAGCTTCGTTCGATTTCTTCGCACCTCCGTGCTGACAAGCGCGGATTGCTCAATTACGCTCGATGAAATCTTTCTCCGCCCCTCGGTACGGTGGGAGAGTCGATCGCCTGTTTTATCCTCGTCTCTCGACGCCGTAAAATTTGTATTTCCCATTTCCCTCGAGAGCTCGGTTGACGTGAACGAAAAGGTTCGGGCCTGTTGCTCGACTGTCTCTCTCTCTCTCTCTCTCTCTCTCTCTCTCTCTCTCTCTCTCTCTCTCTCTCTTTCTCTTTTCACATGGAGCGTGGAGCAATGACGCGGGCAATTTGTAACTGAGTGTCACACGAATACGTAGAATGCACGTACACATGTGCACGGGGAACACGTACCAAATGCTCCGGTGGCTATTTCTATTTTTGAAATCGTTTCACTCGGTTCTCAGCCATCTCTCTCTCTCTCTCTCTCTCTCTGTCTCTCTCTCTCTGTCTCTCTCTCTGTCTCTCTCTCTCTCTGTCTCTCTCTCTCTGTCTCTCTCTCTCTGTCTCTCTCTCTCTCTGTCTCTCTCTCTCTCTCTCTCTCTCTCTCTGTCTCT